>OU015496.1:13142647-13307647 GCA_907164885.2 Dolomedes plantarius
TATATATATATATATATATATATATATATATATATATATATATATATATAAAGAAAAAACTTCTGGGAAATCGATGAAATTGTAGCTCCTAAATGAACAAAGAAGAATAGTAATACATTCACTGAAATGGTTGGAGAAAAATCAGACTTATCTGCGTCACCGATCTAGGAGATGAAGAAAGCCTTTACTTTTTTCTTTCTTATTCTCTTGGGAAACACTAAGATTTTGAATGAAATATGCAGCGCGGATTAATTTTATCCTTCGATGAATAGGGGCAATGGAAAATAGTTGGGTATGATTACATTAAGTTTCTAGATTATTTGTTTCGCGAATGAACTTATTTTTTATTCCAAAGAAATATCCTATCTACGAAATGGTATTTACTAACTTGCCATTTGATCTTTACTGGATGTCAAAAATATTCTTAATTTTTCAATCTGCATTTCTAAGTTCAGAAAAAGAATTTTATGCTTCACTCTGATTTAGACAAATATAAAAATGTCTCGAATTTGGTTCGTTTTTATCTTGTAGGAATCGAAATTTTAACAACAGTTACTGATTAGTCTTGCATTTCTTTGGACATAAGTTTCTGATTTTGTTTTTCTTTAGTAAATATACATATAACGGTGATAACGATAGAAAGAACACTAGTTTCTCATATATTCAGGAAGTATTATGATTTTTCATGATTAACTTGCCATATGAGGTTTACTGAATGCCAAAAAAAATTTTCATTTTTCAACGTGCATTACTACGTAGAAAAGAAAATATTTGTTTCACTTTGCTTTAGGAAAATATAATAATTTCACAATTTTTAAAAATTTTTCATCATGAATGAATCGGCTTTCCACAACAGAAAATGATCAATCATGCTACGGATTTGATACAAGTTTTTTAGTTTGTTTCTTTTATAAATAATTATATATATATATATATATATATATATATATATATATATATATATATATATATATATATATATATATATATATATATATGTAATGGCGATAGAAATGACCCTCGACTGAAACTATTTGGCGAATGATATAATTTCCCTCGATTTGGCTATCAATATCTAATCAGGATCTTTTTGCTAATTTTACTGTCTAATGTTAAAGAAAATTCTTCAAGTTAAAGTAATGCAGTACTTCCGTATTGTATTCTAGAATTATTTTAGGGCCCGATATAGCTTAGTGGTACCTCGTCGGCTTTTGGTGCTGAGTATCATCGGAAAATTTGTGAAAAATTCACGTTTGAGTGCTGTAAAAGTTTCTGCAGAATTTAATGAAACATTTTCTACTCCAATTTCATCTGAAACTGTTCGACGAGTTCTCAGAGAAGCTGGATTACATGGGCGTTCTGCCCACAGAAATTTTTTTGTGAGTGAGAAAAACAGAAAGCTTAGGCTCTCCTTCGCCCTATAAATGATAAATAAGCGCCAGGCGTATTGGAATAATGTCTTGTTTGCCGATGAAAGCAAGTTTAACATTTTTGGTTCCGATGGGCTTATAATTGTATGGAGAAGTAAAAATGATGAACTTTCCCAAGAACTTAGTAGGAACAGTTAAGGATTGCTGTGGAGGTGTCCTTGTGTGGGGTCGCATGTCAGCATCAGGACAATGTAATTTGGTATTTATTGATGGCATAATGAATCCTGCTGTTTATATATATATATATATATATATATATATATATATTAAGAGACAATTTAAAATTATCAGTCAAAAATTTGGATATTGGAAACAACATTGTTTTTTATCAGGATAACGATCCTAAGCACACGGCTCTCAACGTTCGCCTCTGGTGTCTCTATAATTGTCCACAAGTTTTGAAAACACCGCCTCAATCGCCAGGTTTATACCCAATAGAACATATTTGGAGAGAACTGGAGGTTCGAGTATGAAAACACGAAATTCACACGAAAAGCGAACTAAAAACAATGATGATGGAAGAATGGATGAACAGTGATGCAGAAATTACAAAAGAACTAGTGCAATCTATTCCGAGACGTTTAAACGCTGTTGTGGATGCTAAAGGATATCCTACAAAATATTAATTTAACGAAAAATTTGAATATTTGCTAATAAGTAGAGATTTTTTACAAGTGTACGATGACTTTTGTGAGATAAAGTTTTTGTTACTTTTTGATTATTGGTTTCTTAAAAATAAAGTTTTACTATGTTTTCAAAATATTTCATGTAGTTTTGTTAAGAATAGATTATAGATCTTATTATTAAATAATCCATTCTGAAATATTCATTTTAATTAATGGATAGACCCCTATTTCATTGAAATTCCTAAGTGTACGAACACTTTTGGGAGCCACTGTATATGGACCTGGTCTGGAATACTTCCGGCCGCGGGGCATTAGAAACCACAACAGAATGATTTTAATAGATTAGGTTTTAACTTAGTTTGTTACACTTCCTTTATTGTAAGTCCATACAATAAAGGAAGTGTCCCATACAACACCTGTATTTTATAACCCCTCTATTACTTCGCTTGTTCTTGTGTTATCTTAAATTACTGATACTGTACTTTGAATACATTAAACATATTTTAGTTGTACAGTTCATTGCTTTTTATTCATTTTTTCGCTTTTATACGGTGAATAGTATCAAGTACTAAATATGGTAAACGGAAGTACGAATAAATTCCCCTTTTTCCAAGAATTTTACGTACCTTAACCCTACGAATGTTGATTGTATTTCATGTACAGATATGCAAATGTAGTATGCATATATGCATAAATTGTTTTTTTTTTAAAGGATGGTTAATCATCAAAGGTAAATATGAAAACCCCAACCAGCGTTGTTAAAATTACGTTTAATTTGTCATGGAAAAGGAGTGTTTGCAGTTTTCTCTTTAATGCGAACCTTTTGATACTGCAGTAACTTCAATGCGTGATTTATTTATCGCGAGACTTTTCATGTAGTTTTGTTTGAGGTTCTTGCACGGAAAGCATTTCCTTTGCGAAATTAGAGAATGAAATACAGTTTCATTTTTCATTTTAAATATTTATATATGTTTTACGTGCTGAATACGAACGGATATCAATCATTTATGCAGAACAATGTAACGTTCTAGAGCACTCTAGAACTAGCTTTAAACGTTTAAACATTGATTGAGCCTGCAATAATTTTCTTTTAATCAAAAACTCATAGATTTTCTTCCGTATAGGATCTAGATATTATAATTTTGTTCGAGTAGTTGATATTGTTTATGTAAATAAATTATGAAATGTCTACTTGAAAGTTGGTAATTTGTCATAATATTACCTAATTGGTTTGTTTGATTCTTACGCATTAATTCTAAACATAACAAAGGTAAAGCTTTCTTCTGTAAGTGACATATATTTTCTTTAACACCTTTAGCCTTTCTTTAGCTTTTCTTTAGCCTTTCACTTGAATGAATGTTGCCATTGTGACTTATTGGTCGAGGTAGCGATCGACTCAACTAATATTACAGCCAAGTAAATTAAAGAGTTACTTTATTAAAAAAATAGTTGAAGAAAAATGAGTGATGCACTGTAAATAGGTTACAGGATCAATGAAGAGTTAAATAGTCTCTGAGTCCTTTAGGATGAGCTGTCAGAAGAGTTAGCCCACTTATCACATCAATATCGAGACCGGCAGGGCCCTCGATTACTTTATCGGCGGAGCGGATGACTGCGAGGTAAGTCTCTATAACCAGGAAGATCGGGACAGATATCTCGTCTTCAGATACCTTAAAAAAATAGGAAACGAAGTTTCCTAACTGAAGCCGAAAAATCTCGTCTTGAGATTATGACCGCTGACTTCACAAGTCCGCGTTATAGCTATCTCGACCCAGGGACGGTCGGAGTAGTTTTCTCTGCTCAGCCGATCGCGAACAAACTGTCTTTAGCTCTCTCGTCTAATTTTGGACTTTTGCGCTTCGTCCAGAGAACTCGTCTCTCATTGGATCTTCTAATGGTAATGTCATTTTGAGACTTTTGATTTGCTGAACCGCAAAGCTGTGATTCTTGCAAATTCCCAATATTTGGGTGGTCTCGCGTCATCAATCTGGCGAGCCGTGGAGAATTCCTATTCAGCCTAGATGTCACGTTTTACAACCAGACTTTCGCCCCTTTCTTCCGAGCTTACACCACCTGCTACACGTACAATGGGGGCGGGTTAGCGGCGCAGCAGTGTCAGCAGCTACGGAGAATTCATTTGTGCGACCCCTTTTTCTTCCCAGTTTACCCTCACCTGTGACAGGTCCAATAGGTGCTGGACAGCTGCGACAGGTACAATGGGTGCTGGTCAGCTGCGACAGATTTTAACTGTGTGAATTATTTTAATTCGTCACACCATGCATGCATGTCTATGTGCTCGGGTTTGGTAGTTTAATGCAAAAATAGAATAGGCTTTAAAAAAGAAATATATTTTAACATATTAGTGCATTTTTTTTAAAAACGCATTCATGTTACTAGTAATAATAGGCCAGGCAACATAGGGTTTGTAGACGAAATAATTCTCGGAAAGCTGTAAACTGTTTTAATCTCTTCATTTGCATGTAAAAAGAGTTTATTAAAGTTTGCACCAATTTTCTGCTTGTGCTCTATGAGGGGTGTCCCAAAAACCTTGAAATTTTAGGACTTTTTACAGTTTTTCATTAATAACTTCTAAACGATGCATTTCTAGGAAAATGTTATCAATTTATAAATTAAAGTACACAACATTTTGCGTCAAATGAGCACCATAGATTGAAATTACGTGAACTTGTTAGGAAGATATGCGAGTTCAAAGAACGACAATTTTTTCTCATTTTTCAAAAAAAATCGTGTTTGGGATTTTTAAACCTTATTTTCGCAATGTAAAATGTATTATATGAAATAAATAATACATTTTTATATCATAAAAATCTTATGCTGACCGTATATACGAACAGAGGTATAACAATTTTCAACAAAGAGTCTTTTCCTTTTTATTCCTGCTGGCAAACCAAGAACCAGTTTTGGTGAATCTAAGGATTTGAAATGAAAAACGCACATTATGGTGCAAATATTTATGTAATTAAAACGTAAAATATTGACTTAAAGTACAAAAAATTTGTAAGTTTTTATGTGTAGGTGATTGACAAAATAAAAATTAAAAATAATAAAAATACAAGGTTAATTGAATTTGCTGCGTTTGGAAGTAGAAGCTGACAGGAGCAATTGGTCCGATTGAAGGTACACGTAATCCCCAACTGGAAAGGGATTGTGGCAAAGGAACCAATCTACGAATTTATTGCAGTCACTATTATCTCTAGTTATTCTGGATAACCTTGCGTCTACATGTTGTTCAGTAGTGGAGAATGAAACACCACAGAAGCTCTCCACCTGCTGGAATACCTCCATAACTGTAGGCATAGTCGCAACCCATTTAGCCAATGTGCTGTCCGTTATTCCTCTTCCGTGAGTCAAAAGGTCCAATGCTTTTCATAGCTCTCATCAAGCTTTTTTCAATGGTCATATCGGACCACAGCCCTGACCAGAATTTATTAGATCTTCTGATAGTGAAAAAGCCATTTGTCACAAACATTTCATGATCCTAGGGAGTCAGACGGGAACCTAGTTCCAACATATCCTGAAGGTATAAATGGCATGATTTTGCGTATTAACAATGTCCACTGGAGTGAAAGTAGGGTAGCATTTGTCTTATGCTTTGAAGATGCAGGCACCAATCACCGGATATTTCAGCTTGGACAAATTTCTTGATTATCGTTACCATTTTGAAATACTGGATCCATAGCCTAGCTACTCTAGACACCAACACCTCAAGTTTGATTGATAATTTTTCAAGGATATTTTTTACTTCAGGGGCATCAATATTGGCAGAAACACTGTCACTCATATGCTTGAAAAAAGCTGACTGTTCTTCCTCTGCTATATACAGCATGGACAAGACAACATTGCTTATTGCAAGGTGAGCCAAAATATGCGCCCGAAGAGCTCTGGAGTAGGCATGTCCCGTCATCATCTTGTTGGTTGATGAAGTTGCGGAAACCTCGCTAAACAATTCCTGTAACCCACTGCCATCCATTATGAAACCGATAGCCCCCATAAATGACATGAGTAGATGGAAACCGCCGAACCTGACGATTACTGAACTGATTTCTGAATCAGGACCAGATGAAGCTACAATATCTCGTGCCTTTATATAAAGGGGTTGATCAAAAGTTACGAAACAGTTGTCCTGTTCAACTGATTTGCATTTATTTGCAGCATAAAGCCAGTGCTGAGAAAATCGTATCATAGTTGGATGGCGGGGCATTGATGAACGGTACGCACATTATGCCTGATTTTGAAAAAGTTCGATCCTTAGTCACCTTCTCCATAATTCCATTCCAACCAGGAACGTTCATACTTCCTTGATATTTGCCGTACGCCCACATAAAATCAGTGGCCAAAAGCTTTATTTTGAAACTAGCCAATTGTTCATCAAGGTTGAGTATGTGAATATTACAGAGGCCTGCATTGGCTACTCTTTGAAAAGCAATGACTGGTATTGTCTCAAAGTTCCTGAATCAGGGATCTTTTGTACTATTTTCATGGTGGTCCGTTTGGATTTCAAAGGCTCAGGTGTAGTGCACTGGATGCCTCCCATTGCGTGGAATGTATTGGTCCCATCTAGAGTGTCAATGTTTACATCAGCATTGTCAAAGACAAACTGTGTGAGCGATTTCGGTGGTAGAACATGTTCAACAGGTTGTTTCAAGTATGAAATTTCGTAATGTCGCACTTCATTATATGTGCAACAAAATCCAGTCTCTCAAGCAATTTCCAATAAATTCCTTGAGCCATATTTCCGGTGAATCAGCACCCCTTGGCCAACATGTAAGGCTGATCGAAAGGATTTTGGTCGTGTAGCACCAAAAATTGTGTGGGCGAAAGATGTAATTTTAGTTTTGACTTCATCATCATCTCGTCATTTATTAGGGGCAATGGTTGATCTTAGGAACAACCCAAGTGATTCTGGTATATCCTCTTCAATATTATCTAAAAAATTGTTGGGTGCAGAATAGGAGGCAAAGTTGTATTCTTGAACGAATGTCCTCACGGATAATGGCGAAAAATGCACCTGTCTTTTGGACGACACTCATTCTGTCCCTTGGGGGATGTTGGTTTTGGTTCCCCAGCAAGAATGAAAACGTAGACGACGTTTTGTTGAAAATTGTTGTACCGGTGTTCGCATATACGGTCGGGCACAAGATTTGATACTTTATGATATCCAAATGTATTATTTGTTTCATATTATACATTTTACATTGCGAAAATAAGGTTTAAAAATCCAAAACACGATTTTTTTTAAAAATGAGAAAAAATTATTGTTCTTTGAACTCGCATATCTTCCTAACAACTTCATGTAATTTCAATATATGGTGCTCATTCGACGCAGAATTTTATGTACTTAAATTTATAACATGGTAACATTTTTCTAGAAATGCATCGTTTAGGAGTTATTAGTGAAAAACTGTAAAAAGTCATAAAATTTCGAGGTTTTTGGGACACCCCTCATAGAGCAGAAGCAGAAAATTGGTGCAAACTTCAATAAACTCTTTTTACATGCAAATGAAGAGATTAAAACCGTTTCCAGCTTTCCGAGAATTATTTCGTCTACATCCCCTTTTTTGGCCTATGTTGCCTAGCCTATAAATACAAAGAAGCACGATCAAAACTTCTGCGTTAATGTACTGAAACTATGTTAATAATTTTAATAACGAAATTTGTATAGAGTAAAATAAGATAACGTAATTAACGTAATTAAACATATTCGAAGCACATTTCTTTTCCATATGATTAAAAAAATTTTGTTTGTACTCTGAAAAAATAGCATTTTTGTAGATATCCTCAGGATTGACATGTAAATTTCTAATCATTTAAACAACTCTCTAATCTATTAATAGCTATTAAGCTGCTATTTAAATGTTTAATAAATTACAAGAATTTTACATTTATAATCGGTAATTCCTTTTTTAGCTATATTATATATATATATATATATATATATATATATATATATATATATATGAGAGTGTGTTTGTGTGAGTTTATCCAGAAGTAAAGTATCAATTTCAAGTAAATATGTTTTAACTATGATATAATGAAACACATGAAAATTTCTAATATTGAATGCAGTTATAAATATGAGTAATTTTTTGTACTATTTAATAGTTATAAATATCAGAAATTGGTTGAATTGAGGTGGCACCTTTCTAAATCAGACTCTGACCTTTGTGGATCCATTCTTTACCGGATGAACACACCTCAGCCCGTTAGCCTATATGGACCTGGTCTGGAATACTTTCGGACAGGGGGAACTAGAAACAGCGACAAGACGGTGAGAAGAAAGAAAATCGGTGCAAACTTCCTTAGATCAATTCTTCAAACCATCTTAATTTAGTGTCATCATAATTTTTATGTTCCCAATCACCTCAAGAATGGAAGTACAAAATATAATTACGAGAGGCTTCTTGTCCACATACAAAGAATTTATGTGGATGGCATGACCATTTAAATGGCAAAAAGTGTAAACTACAGTTTTGAGGCTTATTTTTCGAAATTCGTAGGAAATCACAAAATTGCTCTAGTTTTTGATCAGATGAAGATAAAACATTAAATAATATATTCGTTTTGAAGGAAATTTAATGCTGTGCTAGTTAATTCGCAAGGTTTGTTTCTCAAATCGATGGCAAAGAATTGCAGAAGCAAAATTTATCGAAAAAACTGGGGAAAAATTCATTTTTTCATAAATCAGCGATTTTCTCCGCTTCTTTCTCCGACCTATTGAAGATACGAATAACTTTATATATATATATATATATATATATATATATATATATATATATATATATATATATATATATATATATATATATGTATGTATATATATATATATATATATATATATGTATGTATATATATATATATATATATATATATATATATATATATATATATATGTATGTATATATATATATATATATATATATATATATATATATATATGTATGTATATATATATATATATATATATATATATATATATATATATATATATATATATATGTATGTATGTATATATATATATATATATATATATATATATAAGATATAATTAAAACAATAATGATACACCAAGATAAGCTAAAAAGGATAGTGAAGTTTTGAAGCAAAAAGGAAATTTTTGAAACAAAAACGGAAATTGATGTATTTAAAAAGATGTGAGGGGGATTAAGACCCCTCTATCCTGGTTAAAAGATCTTTTTACATAGCTAAAACTTTCCCAGCATTCGTCATACATCAATTAGAAAATTTAAAACTTTTCAAAGGGGTTTAAGACAATAAATAGAAAAAGTTAGACATAAATGTAGAAGTTATATACTATAATAAAATAAAGTGACATAATGTCATAAGATGATCTCTAAAAACTACCTTACTAAAAACAGTAATTAAAAATATAAGAAAAAGCACTGAAAAAGCACTGAAAATGCCACAATACATTGATAAATTACACTACCATTATAAAACACCACATTTTATAAAACCATTAAAACTTTAAAATTCAAAACAGCAGACAAAAACTCTATACCTCCAAGTCCAAGTGCCCAAGGACATCCACGCGCCCAAAACAACGCCTCAGTATATCCACCAGAAAGCCAGCCGGATACCCCGCCTGTACAGCCAGTTCAATGAATTTTTTAACTCTTTTATTCATCTCAATCCTAGATTCACACAGTTTATCACAACGAATTATGTAGTTGTTGACTATATTACGTTTAACATTTTGATGTAAAGCTGTATTCCAATTAGATAGACGGTTTATGTTAAAGTCGTATAAATCTTTTTTATCGAATATGCGGAAAGATAGTGTTCCATTTGACAAAGTGATGGTTACATCCAAAAAGTTGATTTCATTTTTGGAGTTTTGTTCGGTCTTAGTTAGTTTTATATTAGCTGGATAAAAAGTAGGAACAAAGTTACAGTTAACCTCGTGAGCAATGAAAATGTCGTCTACGTATCTAAAGAAAGCTATATTTTGTAAAAGTGATGATTTAGATTCAAAATAATATAAATATATATCTGCCAAATAGGACGATGATCCACCCCCCATTGGCAGTCCAAATGTCTGAATATAATATGTTGTACCATTAAATAAATAATTTTCAAACAATATGATACGTAAAGTAGTTTTTTCACGTAGAAGCCTTACGGAATGGATTGATTGCGGATTGCGCCTATTGAACATGGACTTGATTAGAAGCTAGATTTCTTTCTATTAATTTATCATGAACAAGTACACTGAAAGGTATCAAGCGACTGGCAAAGCGGTTGAATTACATTCACCCGATGCCCGGAGTGTCAATGTTGGGGATTTGAACACTTCGTTAGCCCGTAACCCAGGTTTGATTACTTCTTTTTTTGCTAAAGCTCCTAGTGTGGTAAATACAACATGTGCTAACAAAAAAACCGTAATAGACATTAGTGTTCCTAATTTTAAATTTAATTATTACTCACATTATCGTAATATACGTACTTTCAAGTTCAAAAGATGTACAAATCCACGCTGTAAAACTTGTCCTTTTGCAAACAAAAACCAGTTGGGTACTAATACTAGTAATAAAGTGTTTTGTAAAGTATATAACTGTATCTATTGTTTAAAGTGTAAAGAGTGTAGTCAGGCCTATATAGGTCAAACATCAAATAAACTACACATCAGATTAAATTTACATAGAAGCAACATTAATAATAATAAAGATCCTTCTTTCGAGATGTTACACTTCAGGTCACACAGTTTTACATCAATCGAAGTTAGTATTTTGGACATAGTTCCAAAAGATAGACTTCGTTTATGGTGGGAGAGTATGCACATCTCGCAATTTAACACACTTTATCCCTTCGGCCTGAATACTTCATGTTTTGGTAAAACGAAAAACGAAAATACTTTAGGCTATCTAAACACTCAAGACTACATCTCAATACAAGTAGATCCAAAATTCTCCCTAAAGCGAAGACAGCGACGCGGTAATGGTAGTAACAAACTTAACATACAAAAACATAAAAACCTTTTTTTAGAACTAAATAGGGATTTGTTGTCTGAAACTTCTGTAAAATTTAATTGGATAAAATGTAAAATATACAATATTAAAAAACGATGGTTAAACAAACTATGGCAATATGTAATAGATCCTAAATATAAAAGCCTCTTCGAACCTTCATATTTACAACACTATTTTACAATATTAGAAACCTTTAAAATTAGAGCTAAAAAATTAGGAATAGATCTTTCTGCAGCAATGCAACCTATAAAAAACAGAATACATAGTTATACAATTTAAAAACAATGCCTTTAATTCCATACCAATAAATAAAATATTTAAGGATTCTATGTCTGACTTACCTTGTAAAATACAACCTAAAGTTACATACTCTTATAATATACCAATTAGTCGTAAAATATTTAATTATAATCTAAATTCAAAAAACTTAAACACAGTTTATGAGTGTGATTGTCATCATAAATCAATGTCAAAATATATTAATCCAGATCATAACCATGTCATAACGGGTAATGTCCAGATAGTATCGAACAAAAACCTACGTGATGCTATACAAATGGGTACTAAGTTTAGATATAATTGTTTTAAAGACATAGAAATAACCTTCAATAAGAACCTCACCACCTTCATTGAAAAAAATGCTTTAAAATATAATTTGCCTTTGGAGGCATTTACAAAATGGAAACAAAAAACTTCATTCACTTTTCTAAAAAGTTATGAATTGGCCTTAAAGGGTTCTAGAACATATTTCAATAGTCCAAGTATGACCTCTATAAAGGGACTACAAAATAAACTGGTAATTTGTTATGTAGACAAGGTGGCAACTAACTATTCATTTATTTGCAAATATTATTATATTCAAATTGTAAAAAAATTTTATTCAAATAATAGACTTTACGAACCATATGCATTTGATGAGTTGTCTCTGAAACGACGTTTAGTTAAACTGCATAAAAAAATTAATATAAATCTTTATTCCTTCTCCTTTCCCTACCTTGTTGCAATTCCCAAATTCCACAAAAAACCTATTACCTTTCGACCAGTAACTGTTGGTTTCGGTACCTACATAACTTATGCTAATAAATTGATAATACCAGTTTTAAAAAATCTTTTCATTAAAATAAAAAAATTTGGATCCAATATAATCACTAATAGCTTACAATTAATATCAAAAATCAAAAATTTAAACGATATAGAACTAATAGAATCTTATGACGTAGTAGACCTATTCAATAATATAGACACTACTTTTCTTTTTTCAATTCTAATTGAGTTTTTTCACAGGTTTGATTTACAAGAATATATTACTTTTACTCTTTTTAAAAATACACTTCGTATCATATTGTTTGAAAATTATTTATTTAATGGTACAACATATTATATTCAGACATTTGGACTGCCAATGGGGGGTGGATCATCGTCCTATTTGGCAGATATAGATTTATATTATTTTGAATCTAAATCATCACTTTTACAAAATATAGCTTTCTTTAGATACGTAGACGACATTTTCATTGCTCACGAGGTTAACTGTAACTTTGTTCCTACTTTTTATCCAGCTAATATAAAACTAACTAAGACCGAACAAAACTCCAAAAATGAAATCAACTTTTTGGATGTAACCATCACTTTGTCAAATGGAACACTATCTTTCCGCATATTCGATAAAAAAGATTTATACGACTTTAACATAAACCGTCTATCTAATTGGAATACAGCTTTACATCAAAATGTTAAACGTAATATAGTCAACAACTACATAATTCGTTGTGATAGACTGTGTGAATCTAGGATTGAGATGAATAAAAGAGTTAAAAAATTCATTGAACTGGCTGTACAGGGGGGTATCCGGCTGGCTTTCTGGTGGATATACTGAGGCGTTGTTTTGGGCGCGTGGATGTCCTTGGGCACTTGGACTTGGAGGTATAGAGTTTTTGTCTGCTGTTTTGAATTTTAAAGTTTTAATGGTTTTATAAAATGTGGTGTTTTATAATGGTAGTGTAATTTATCAATGTATTGTGGCATTTTCAGTGCTTTTTCAGTGCTTTTTCTTATATTTTTAATTACTGTTTTTAGTAAGGTAGTTTTTAGAGATCATCTTATGACATTATGTCACTTTATTTTATTATAGTATATAACTTCTACATTTATGTCTAACTTTTTCTATTTATTGTCTTAAACCCTTTTGAAAAGTTTTAAATTTTCTAATTGATGTATGACGAATGCTGGGAAAGTTTTAGCTATGTAAAAAGATCTTTTAACCAGGATAGAGGGGTCTTAATCCCCCTCACGTCTTTTTAAATACATCAATTTCCGTTTTTGTTTCAAAAATTTCCTTTTTGCTTCAAAACTTCACTATCCTTTTTAGCTTATCTTGGTGTATCATTATTGTTTTAATTATATCTTATATAGTATTGTCTAATAATTGCAGCTTAGCGCATATTGACAATATACATATTAATGCCTATATTTATAATGTATTGGTTTTGGTGCAACACATGCTTTAAATATTTTAGTTATATATATATATATATATATATATATATATATACATACTTATATATATATATATATATATATATATATATATATATATGTATGTATGTATATATATATATATATGTATGTATATATATATATATATGTATGTATATATATATATATGTATGTATATATATATATATATATATATATATGTATATATATATATATATATATATGTATATATATATATATATGTATATATATATATATATGTATATATATATATATATGTATATATATATATATATATATATATAAATATATATATATATATATATATATATATATATATATATATATATATATATAAATAAATAAATACATATATATATATATATATATATATATACATATATATATATATATATATATACATATATATATATATATATATATATATATATATATATATATATATATATATATATATATATATATATATATATACATACTAGGTGGAAAGTCATATTCCACCTAGACCCCTCTTTTGAGCATTCGTTGACTGGATTATCTATTATTCGTATTAATAAAGTAACCCATAAAATACAATTCTGTATAGTGTATTAAGTTTTGGCAGGAAAAAACGTACAGTATTTGATTGACTTTACAGTCTATCTTACTTAAAGCGGGGTGAAGAGCACGGAAATTTTAAAATTACGTTAAATAACGACTTACGAACAATACAAGGTAGGAACGACCGGCTGGAACGTCACTCGTTCGTAAGTAGGGTAGTGTGTATTTTAACATATTAGACGAACGCAGATTGTTAACTTAAAAATGTTGGCATTGCAAACACACAGGAGAGGCCACGAGTTAGCGCAAGAATTGTGAAGGATATGTAGAACACACACATTGATGGAGGTAATTACACAATGGGGAAGGAGCTATGTAGTAGAAAATTTTAACTCGGTTTAATACACACAAAAACAAGTGAAAGAATTCAGTTGAATAGAGCAGTTTAGAGATAGCGAGAGAGAATTTAAATGTTTCTCACATGTCTACTTATTTTCCTTATATTTAAATTTTAATTTAATTTTATGGACTTTACATTTACTCGGGAAACGCTTAAAATAATTCGCTTAAAATAAGTTCGTCAGTTTGTGTGTGATAAGTATGAAATTTAAATAGTAATGAATGGATCAGATATACGACAAAGAGTTACAGTTTTAAAAGATATTGCAATTGTCATTTTATATGCATTTATTTAATTATTTTATGTTTAACTAACTGTAGTTTGACGTTGCAGGAATTGGCATTTTTCGACATTTTTTGACAAGTTGTTGGATTACTTTTTGGGTTGCAACAGGTTTTACTACACGACGAGTGAACCCGGGGCCGTTAAAGCTGATTTTAATCAGCCATATCGTTTATGAACACCGAGGAACCTGGGGCCTCAGACTGTAGACATGAAAACCTTCGTCCTGCCTATATAAATTAATAATTTGAGGTTAAAATACTACATTTAAAAAAAACCATTCTACTATACTTTTTTTCTAATGGTACCTCCGAATTTTTTTGTTTTCTGTCATGTTATAGATTCTTTGATAGACAGCTACATTTATAAACTGGTCATGCAATGTATTTCTTTTCGAAAAATGGTGAAGGATTTAAGATAGCTAGAAGTAGTCTAAGAATAGATTCTGAAGAGGGAATTATTATAGAATAAAGGTTTGCAATAATTTACTTTTTGGATGTTTATATTGAAAATACCTTATCTCAAAGAAAGATAAATAGTAAGTGACAATGAATCGACTGTAGACGAGTTGATAAATAAATAAACTTTTTGACTAAGTCACTGCCATTGAACAAGTGTTCTTTTAAAACTAACTATATTTTAAAAGACGTTTTCTTGAAAAGTATAGTTTTATATACAGCTTTATTTTCAACTCTAGAAAATCGTATAGAAATATAGATGGCTTTACAATATGAAGTTATCTTGTAAAACATTTTTAAATTTCTTTTTTGTCAAATAAAACGAAAACATGGAGAATTTTGAACGAGAAAATTACGTGTTATGTTATATATTTGAAATAATGTATTTAGTACTAATGCATATAAAGAATAGATATGCCGTTAGGAAAATATGCTGTACATGGTATATATATATATATATATATATATATATATATATATATATACAGGGCCCGGTTTAGAAAATTCTTGACTATAGGCACAACTCGGGATGGGGGCCCCTCCAACTCTGATGTGGGCGTAAAATTTCCAAAATTGACTGACAAAAAAAATAATCATGAATCATTGTGAAATTACCATTTTACCAAGAATTGGCTATTTGAAGCGTAGAATACTAGAACATTATCAAATAACAAAAAGCAATACAACATATTAACTTCATCATTAAAACACCAATACAATGCAACCAGAAAACCTTATTAATCCCTTATATACCCTATAACATACATATGATGAACTATACATATAACTATACATATGACGAACCTATCAATCAAATTTGTAAGAATATATATAAAAAATTGCTATTAAAAAAGGCAAAATAAAAAAAATTGAATTGGGAATTTTTTTAAAATAAAAATTTTTGGGGGCCCACTCAACATTCGTGGGCCCCTAGGCCCGGGCCTACTGGGCCTAATGGAAAATCAGGGCCTGTATATATATATATATATAATCGACAACAAAAAGAAAGAGAATAAACTCAGTGTTTCGGAGATCAGTAAAGAGAGAATACATCTTAGGCCAACTTTAAAAGCATTTAAACTGCAAACTTGCTAGATATGTTATAAATTTTAGTTATTCGGGGATATTAAGAAATTATGAATATAAGTATGGACAAGTAAAGTTATTACAAAATTTATTATACGTCGTTGAGGCTTTAGCTAAAATACAATCTAGAGAAAAAACACTGTCAATCTTGAGCGAAGAGAAGTGCTTTTTGATGTGTAGGCAAATTTGTGATAACGCGAAATAGTATCTATTAATGTGGTTGGAAAACTTTCCAGCAGTCTAGGAATTTTTTTAAACAATATGAGGATGGATGAAGCGTTTGACAGCGAAAGTTTTTCTATATAGGTGGTTAACAAAGTACTTTTGTATCTCACTATATAAATTAAAGGAATTAATACACAAATACACAGTACAACAACAACAAACAAATCGACTCCCCAAGAAATAGTTGTCCGATTGTAATGAAATTTCGCATACAAAGATGTTTTGACCCAACATGCAAATTTGGTTTCCATCGAATGAATAACGGGAGCTCCAGCGCATCAGAACTGCACATCAAGGAAATGTATATAAGGCGAAATTCTCTATAGGAATTTTAATTCCTGTTTAAATAGTTAACTTACACTTTTGAAGTTTACGATGCAACTTCATGTAACTAATTGTATGAAGTCATTCACTATACAGAGAACGGACAATTAGGTTAACCTTTCCCTTACGGGGTGGGATACCCTGTATCCCAAGAATACGGACCCAAAAATGAATATATATATATATATATATATATATATATATATATATATATATATATATATATATATATATAATATATATATATATATATATATATATATTATATATATATATATATATATATATATATATATATATATATATATATATATATATATATATATATATATATATATATATATAACCCCCTTAATAGCCGTTCTTACAGAGGGGGTATGAAATTTCCCGCTATAAAGAGGGAGTAGGAAAAATGGGCCCTGTAGGCTAAAGATTAAGGTGCCTGAAAAGGACACATATCTAGTTTTGAATCAGATAGGAATGAAAATGTACTTCTCTTTTTCAAAAAAGAAATTATTAATTTTACAGTAATATATTTTATTGGCATAAAAATATGTAATTTTTTCAAAATCAATTTCACTTTTATTTTACAAACTGTGGTGCTTGAAAATTTTTTATGCAAAAACCTTTGCGGGAGCGTTAATGATCTTCGGCAAAAAAAAACCGAATATGATATTTTCGCGCCTTATTCTTCCTTTGTCCAGATTCTTTTCTGATATTTTTTCATGAATAATTTAGGGATAAGATAGGTTATTGTCTAGATTAGCCAAGTTTTTGTTTAGCAGAGAATTTTAAGTAATTTATTGGGTGGATTACAACATACGGTGGCTTTTTGCCTTCTATCTATACGGTAATTAGGATAATGATACCCTTGCTTAGTGGTATGATTTTTCTTCTTCACTCCAAGCGATAAAGCAGTATGGCTGGTAAGTTTAAGTAAATGCCCTGCGAATTGATTTTCGTTTTAAAAGCATGCTTCCAAATGCAGTTTAAAGGAAGGGAGGACATTAAGTGCAAAATTTAACGCTTCTATGAAGTGATATTTTAGAAAAGTTATTCACTAACCAGTTAAAACAAAAATTATTTTGCCTTTACTTTCCAAAACTAATAGTTTGTGTCAATGACTTTGAATATTTTTAGTGTTTTTAGTTGCTTTCTTTCCCTTTATATAGTTATAACTAAAAAAAGGAAGTTCCCTGTCCTCTAATTTAAAATAAGTCACCCCTGAAATTAGAAGCAACGTAAAGTAGGTTCAGTTGGGCAAGGTGATAACGACTTATAGTTAATTGTGATAGAAACTTTAAGAAATACATATACACTAGCGCACCAGGATTTAATCTTGGAGGGGGCCGAGTTGAACACAAATATTTATAATGCAAATTCAATATTTATAATGCAATTTATATTTATTTGGAGGAGGCCAGGGCTCCTTGGCCCACCCCCTAGGTGCGACACTGTATTTATATATATATATATATATATATATATATATATATATATATATATATATATATATATATATATATATGTATGTATGTATGTATGTATGTATGTGGGGGGGGGTGCTCCCGCAATGTCTTTTAACTCGCTCTATTTTAATTGCTATCAAATGTGCGTCCAATAAAATAACAACTGAGAATTTTAGTAATAAATGGTCTTTTCTAAACGTTAATTAATTGTTACATTATCAACGATATGTCGTGAGTTTTTATTGTTATGCATCAATTATTGATTATCAATTCATTAAATTATTTTAAATTCTATAGATAATAATTACGAGAAATAAGTAAGCAAAAATAACTTAAATGTCCAATCAGTTAAAATTTTAATTATGTAGCGTGATTGTATAACATCCCATTAAAATATATTTTTATCCTTAAGCAATATAAAAGCATTATTATATTTGTCCCTTAAGTGATAATTTTTTTCCTTGTATAAAGAATAATTTTGCCATCATGTTAACAAAAAATAGCATATTTGACATGCGTGATACACAAATGCTTTTCCATTAAAACGAGAAGCATTTATATACAATTGAATGAATTTAATTGACAGATTAAAATGGGTTTACACAAGAGAGACAGTGAAAAAAAAGGACAAAAAAAATTAATTATATTATAATTTCCTTTGTTTCTTGAACAATATCGCCCAGAGTTTAGCAATAAAAACAGGACCCCAGGAAAATTGAACATTTTTCAGATAATATAATTATTTGTGAAATAAAAGATAATTTAAAAGAGGCACTTTAATGCATTAATTACAAAGAAATATAGTTTTTTTTTATTCTTCGTTGAAAACAAAACAACATTGTCATTTAAAATCGTTAATTACTTTTGCTTAGATGAAAGCTTAAGAGCTTATAATGGTTTATTAATCAACGGCAGGAAGGAAAATTTTGATGTTATTAGCCCGTGTAGATTGGTTTGGCTAAAAAAAGAGGGAAAGTTCATCTTGGTAATTTGATTACTTTAAGCGAATTAGAGCATGATTCACTAATAAATATTAAATAATCGAATTTTCACTAACTCCTTCATTTAACAGCGAACTCTAATTGTAGCGAATTTCAATAATTAGCCAATCAATGTACGTGGGATTATACGCGAAAGAACGTCTAAATTTGGCTTTTGTGAAATATGGGATTACATTAGGTGAAAGTGCTTGCAAGGAATGACGTAAAAGAGGAAAATATAAATTGAAAATTATGGAAGAAGTGATGTTTTATTTTCTGTAAAATTTCACGTAAATGATAGAGCGAATTGAAAATTTCCGACACTGTAGTAAATAAATACAAATTAAGACATTAACCCTTTGATTACGGGGTGGGATAGTATGTATTCCAAGAATACCAGCCCAAGAGTGTATATATATATGACTTACACACACATATATATATATATATATATATATATATATATATATAAACTTAAACTCACGGCGCAACAGTCCGATGTGGACCAGGGCCGGCGGTACCCATCTCCGCTTTCATGACCGTGGGCTTGGGGTGCCATACAGCATGTCTCAGTCAGGTGGTCAACCTGACGAAGGACCCCCAGAGTTTAGTTCCCAAGCATGCTTGGTCCTCATTTTATCGACCCACTGAAGGGGGGATTTAATTTTACTCTGTGATTGGGCTGACACAAATGATAAAAACTTGGTTGCCTTGGACTACATTGATGACTCAAAATTCTCGTTGTAAATACCGCCATGTTTTGCCTTCAAATGTCCAGATAAATTCGTGGTATTCCCAGAAGTTTTGAGGGACTTCAGGAAAATATTGCATTTCGCTAATTTGTCAGAGGTTTTGCAAAAATATTTCCAAACGGTACTTTTGGGAGGCATCCTACTAATAATATTAACATCAACATATATAAAACCAGAACAAAACACAAACTTAAATAGCTACTCTAGTGTATATACTGTTTGTAAAATAAAACCCCGTGGAAGGTTTTGGAGTGTCAGGAACATTCCAAGCGCTCTGATTGGTTCATTGGTTGTTGATTGCCATTTGTCTGTTTGCTAAGGAATCGTTCTCCCTTTTGTATTCGTCCTTTTCAGAACTCAGACTTACATTTACTGAGTGGGAAAATTATGCTACGTGGTAAATTTTTTTATTTATGGTACTTTTTCATTAAAAAAAGAAAACATCGAGACAACGTAAAACATCGAGCACAAAACATCGATGTTAAAAAAACATCGCCTTCAATAAATCGATGTTTAAAACATCGATGCTTTGAAAACATCGACATCGATGTCGCATCCCTACTAAGATACACTTTAGACTTTAAATAACCCCCCAGAAGGAAGTCACATGGGTTAGGTGCGGGGAGCGCGGTGGAAAAAAAGCGACTGATGACCCTTCCTTCTGTAAAGCGATGGCGCAACAGATTCCGCACCGATTTTTATTGCCCGAATACTGGCGTTGCTGTCGACTACGTAGTCATGAATTGTTATTTTGATGTTCTGCTTGCAATTTATGAAAATTCTCGAGTGCGCCCACAAATAACAGCGTCATATCTTCCCCTATCGGCGACTTTTAGAACTAATTTTTTTTTCAAGGAAACTCTTTCCCATGTCGTCCTTAGTCCCTCTATCAATTTTGGTGAAATTCCAGCTGATAGATCGCACTACAGATGGCTCTGAGTAGTGTCACTTTAATAAAAATCACCCTGTATTTGGCTGATTATAACCGTGGTTATTTGACAGTAATTTAACACCTGTCGCCTCCACTGAAAGCGTCTTTTTCTGCATCGTAAAGTGGAAACGAAACCTTATGGTAACGAAATACTTTTGATTAAATTAGTAAATTAAGAGAACATTCTTAACACATGGAGTATGCTAATACAGGTTGCAGTACCTTGGAAAGTTAAATGGTTTGCGAGGGTAGTTAATCTCTATTAGTCTGTAGTGAAGCAAGTTAAAAATCTAAAATGTATGTTTTTTTTTGTGATTTCTGCTTATTGCAATTTGATATATTTCATTTTTTATGAAATAACGAATGTAATAATCATGAAAATATCTGAAACAAAGAAAAACAAAACAAAAGGATAATTTTTGGTGCTTACATTCTCATGGAATATACTATTAAAGGCTACAATACCTTGGAAAGTTAAATAATTTTAAGATGGCGATAAATCTCTATTGGTTTGTTGTGAGGCAAGTTAAAAATTTAATTTTTTTGTGATTTCTGCTTATTACAGTTTTGACACTGTTTCAATTTTTATGAAATTACGGATGCAATAAACATCAAATATCTGAAATAAAGAAAAAACGGAATGGATAATTTTGCGTGCTTTCTCTCTCAGGGAGTATATTCAAGGCTACAATACCTTCAAAAGTTAAACAATTTGCGATGGTGATAAATATCTATTGGTTTGTTGTGCAACAAGTTAAAAATTTAAAATGTATATTTTGGGGGAATTTCTGCATGTCACAATTTTGATTTCGTTTCAATTTTTTATGAAATGACGGATGCAATGAAGATCAAAATATCTGAAATGGAGAAAAAAAACCAAAACATTAATTTTTTCATGTTTACACTCTCATGGAGTATATTAAAGGCTGCAATACCTTGGAAAGATAAATAATTTGCGATGGTGATAAATCTCTATCGGTTTGTAGTGAAACAAGTTAAAAATTTGAAATGTATGTTTTTTTGTGATTTCTGCTTATCGCAATTTTGATATCGTTTCAATTTTTATGAAATAACGGATGTAATAAACATCAAAATATCTGAAACACAGAAAAAAACAAAACGATAATTTTGAGTGCTTGTAATGAGACAAAAAAAGAAGTACTGTAGCACTTGTAATGAATACATATTTTATTAAAATTTGATTTAAAATGTTGAAGTTAAATTGAGCATTGAGAGGGAAAATATGTTCTTCACTTCTATCCTGAAATAAAACTGCTCGAAAGAGAATTTTTCAAATAAATAGGAGGCTTTTAACAATTTAAAAGCCCAATCTTTTCAGCTGACGCAAAATTTTGCGTGGTATAAAAATGTTTTTTTTCTTTCTCAAATACAAGACGTTTTCCCTCCTTAGACATTTAAAAAATATTTTATTTATTGCTAGAACTTGATAAATATTTAACTATCAATGGTACAAATGGAGAGAATCCTTTGAAGATGCTGCGATTTGAAAGAAAATTATTTCCATTCAATTGAGAAGCTGCTTTTGAATTAAAGGAATTTTCAATATAAAAATTTCCCATATTTGCTTTTTGTGTGAAAAAAAATATTCCTGATTCAGTTCTCCACCAATTTATGCTGTTTTTGATTTTCTTTTTTAGATGAGAGAATGGTTTCAAAATTGAAGATTGGAAGAAAAATACGATTGCTTGCTTTTTTTTTTAATCCTGGACTGTTTGAACTAAACTTCTGATATTGATTTAAAATCAATAAAATTCTATTCAAGCATGAAAATTCGAAAAAGAAACAAGTGAACAAATGATCATCTTGAAAGTTGAGGTAAATGTACATTGCCAGCAAAAGGATGGAAAAAGAGCAATACACATGTTAAAAAAGCTCTTTTGGATTTCCAGTTCAGTAAATAATAAGTTGGAATTGTATTTTAGAAATTAATGAATTTCATTTAAGTTTTATCCTTTTGGTCTTACAAAAAACGATCTATAGAGGCGCTTTTTGTGGTTTACCAAAGATTTACATAATTTTGCAGTTTTATTTAAATTTTTTTTTTCAGACCGATTGTAACTGTTTATATGTATACTATTTGAAAACCCGCACTTCGCTACGGAGTACTTTCAAATTAAATACAACGGTCAATGTATGCAATTAATGATAATATATATATATATATATATATATATATATATATATATATATATATATATATATATATATATATATATATATATATATATATATATATATTTATAATAAATACGACGATCAATGTGTACAATTGATGTAAAAAAAATACTTTTATACAAAAAATCGTAAGGGATATTTTATAGACAAAAGAATGTAGAAGAAAATATTCAAATTAAATCTAATAGGACAAAATAAAGAGTATAGTACAGTTTGAGGAACATATTTTTATTGTATTTTAATATTTTTTTAGATAATGTCCAATCATCTGCCGCATTAGCAAAAAAAAAAGAAAAATATTTTTTGTCTATTTCGTTGTTATGACGTGACGATAAATTTATTTAAAGTACCAGAAAAAGAAATCACACGATCAGCATTTAATAAATTAAATTCTAAAAATTAATCTTTAAAATTTCTCCAAAAATCAGAAAATGGAGGTAAAGATTCGAAAAAGATTTCATTTTAAAGGAATTTTTATGAACTTTCTCGTGATATAAATTTTATAACCCTCAAATTATTATTTTAAATGCAAACTTATAAAATTATACTAAAACAGCTTAAAAATTTAATTTTAAAAAATCTAAGAAGACTTTTTCAAAAATCTTTCTTAGTGCACCTTTACACTATAAGAAGAATCGCCTTGCAAAACTTCAACCCTTTAGGTCCAGCGGTTTGGTCTGTGCGTTGTATGTCAGTCAGTCGATCAGTCAGTCAGTGAGTCAGTCAGTTACGGAACTGTTTTATATATATAGATTCTTGCCATTATTATTGCATTATTTCGTTTTCATACGGGCTGGTTTCCAGACAATCTAGTTTGATTTATTTAAAAGTAATTGAGAAATAGATTATAACCAGTGACACTATTTGTAATTTAAAGTTTTAACTTATCTTATAAAAAAGGGTAATATATCTGTGTTTGCGGTGCAAAGGGTGTTAAGTCCAAAATGGGCCAAAAGGAGTTATAGAACCAGGCATTTTTGAAATATCAAGGGCTATCTAAGACTTAAATATTTCGTTTGTAGAAAGAACATCTAATTTATAATTTAATGGATCTAAAGTATGATGATTTGACCGTGTGATTCAGGTAGGAAAAAAAAATTATGAATTGAATAATAATATATCTGTCTTTGCTTTGTAAAGGGTGTTAAATACAGAATGGGCTAAAATGAGTCATCAAACCAGGCATGTTTGAAAAATCAAGGGCTACTGCAGGGTAGAGAAACCTATGTCCAATTCCACTCCTAAATATTTTTATTCATCACGGAAAATTTGGGATATGTGAACGAAAACACAAATATGTTAGTGGTAAAGGGGTTATGTCCCAATCAAGGACTTAACACGCTTTACTAAGCAAAAATAAAATTAGAAAAATTTATTTAAAAAAATTAAATATTAAACTTAAAAAAACTGACTTTACAAAAGACGTTTTTTTTTCAGTCCCATTTCTCTCAAAACTACGATTTTGGACTTGACACTCTTTACACTGCAAACACAGATATTAGGCAATATATTGGTATTTTTTGTTGGGAGTTTGAATCATAGTGTAAAAACTTAAACATCAGCGTGCCAGCAAAGCAGGTTTGTAACACACTAAAAGTGTTTTCGCTAAACTTTGTGTAAATAAACAGTAAGATCGTCTTGCACTTTAAGAACAGTTATACGCATATTATAAGCGAATTAGCAGCCTTTATTCATGTTGCCAGATGATGGCCGAATGGCTAGGGCGCTGGGATTCAGTTCAGATCCCGTGGGTTCGAGTCCCACTGTTGGCATGGATGTTTGTAGCAGTTTGGAATCGGCTTTAAACTGTAGGCCTCGGTCTAATTAGCCCTCGTGTAGCAAAAAGTTGACCGTAGCGCTCCAAACCAAACCTTCATTCATGTGCAATATACTATATCAATCATGCTAGTGATATTGAAGTTAAAGCAGTAACTTTGATATTGGCCTCATATAATCTTCTCAATGCTTATTAATATTAAAGCTAGGAGACTCAGTCAGCAGCTGTTCCCACTGTGCGTTTACCCACTCTGAGTTCTGCAAGTTTGGGCATGGCAAAAGTTCTCATCATAGCTAAATGATGGGCGTTGGATAATTTAGTGAGAAACAAGAGAAGAAGGTTCTACAGGCTGAAAACCTCCGTCATGCTTCGGATATAATCCTAGAAAATAACTATTAGTCAAGTAGCCTATATGACTATAGAAAACATTCTGAGGTACATTGATTTACACTCATGTAAAACATTGGAGATAGAGGCAGTAATCATATACTTGAAACATATGTTTAGATGGAATATATTTTAATCTTGTTCATTGCCTTTTATCTTTTGTTTCATATGTTTTTAAAATGGGAAGTGCATGTTTTATTAACCTCTTACTCAGTGGTTGGGATAGCATGTATCCCAAGAATACAGGCCCAAGAATGTATGTATATATATATATACACAAACTCAGACATACATACATACATATATATATATATATATATATATATATATATATATATATATATATATATATATATATATATATATATATATACATATAACCCCCTTAAAGGTCGTTCTTACTAACGGGGTATGAAATTTCTCATTTTAAAGAGGGAATCGGAAAAATGGGTCCCATAAGCTAAAGGTTAAGACCGCAAATACGAACATGATAGAAATGTCGAGAAACTGTTTGGACTGAAGTAGGGTTCATAGATGGGAATATCAAACAATATTCAACTATTTCTGAAATAAAAATATATTAAATAAAATCCGTAATTACAGTGTAGATATACATTTTGCAGAAGACTAATATAGTAAATTTCATTTTGAATTTCTGTATCTTTATATTAATATATTTTATTTGTGCAATAATTGTTGTTAGATTTATTTATCCTACACAAAAATGACTACTTGATAAACTTCTAAATATATTTAATACCTGATGATTTCCCTGAACTCAATCTAATAAATTTGGTAATTAAGTATAATCCCCCTTCATGCTTTAAGTTCTGGTAAAACTTCTCTACCTGGACTCTAAATATTTTAGAAATGGCGACACAATCTAACACGTTTCCTGTAACTGTAAGTAAAAACTTTTCAACCATATACAACTGAATTAGGGATACCTACCTACTAACGAGTTGGACCTCCTCTGGCCTTGATAACGGCTGCCACACGACGAGGCATAGATTCAACAAGTTTCTGGAAACGTTCCACGGGAATGGCTTGCCAAATATTGGCTAAAGCTGTCCATAATTCAGTAAGGTTCTTTGGTGCTGTGTGATGGCCTTTCACGCCTTGTTCCATAACATCCCAAAGATGCTCAATAGGATTTAAGTCTGGGGTTCTAGGTGGCCAATTCATGACAGAGAAGTCAGAAGAATGCTCATCCAACCAGCCAGTATCCAACCGGGACTTGTGAGAGGTACAGTTGTCTTGCTGGAAAACTCCATTACCGTGCGGATAAGAGAACAGCATAAACGGATGGAGGTGATCACCCAGCAAATCTACGTACCGAATTGCATTGAGGGAGGGTGGTACACGCACCAAAGATCCCAAACTGTGCCACGAAAAAACACCCCAGACCATGATTGAGCCACCATGCCCTTGTACAGTTCCAGCCAGGCATGCAGGATCCATGGCTTCATGAGTCTGACGCCATATTCTCAGCCTCCCGTCGGCGTTAAGTAGTCGGAATCGAGACTCATCACTCCATGCTACTCGTTTCCAGTCCTCTACACTCCAGTCTCTGTGCTCTCTTGCCCAGGCAAGACTTGCAGCCCGATGGCGAGTATAGAGCAATGGTAATCTTGTAGGTCTTGAAGCGAGCGTTGCACAGTCCGTTTACTGACTGTACGACTGGCACCGTCATTAAACTGGGTGGTAATTTGAGCTAATGTTTGGCTTCGCTGGCTACGTACAATACGCCTGAGCCGTCTCTCACCACGCACTGTCAAGACTAATTGTCCTTTGCAGTTTGCCCGATCGCTAGTTTTTTTCTACCATCCATGTATTCTTGGTATACTCTTGACACTGTCGACCTTGAAAATCCTAGCTGTCTAGCGATTTCGGAAATTGAATGGCCCATGCGTCGCGCACCTACGATTTGTCCGCGATCGAAGGCGTCTAAATCAGGCAGTTTACCTATACTGGCAATTCCAACAACTAATTCAGAACAACCACAGTACGCGCTATATATGCAGTTACCACAGCGCCCTCACTTGCGCATACACGATGCGCAGCGCTACAAAATTTGCATAGGCTTTGCTATCCCTAATTCAGTGGCACTTCAGTGTATTTTCCTCATGCAATTTTATCTCATATAAAGATCTAGGATTAACTTGACAATTAGACTGTACACTACAAAAATATGTAAACTACGGAAAGAGCTGAGGAGTAAAAAAACCTTAAATTAATGAATTTCATGTTTCATATCTTGTGTTCAAAATCCTCCCTAATATATCTTTTGCAGGTTTGATTTACCACATTGTGTAAAATATAAGTTATCTTAATTTATAAGATACATTCGTATACCAGTACGTCGTTAGAGAATATAAATGTTTCTTTGCCACGCAGGTGATATCATCCTTTCATTACGTTTTTGATCTCTTGTTAAATTCAAAAGATAATTTTATGAGAAATTATAACGTCAGCAGATAATTTATTTTTCAGTTTTAAGAAAAATTTAGGACCATTTCTGCCAGTCCTTTATAATTTAGCGGAAAGATTTGAGAAAAAGTAAGCTTAACTTGGATTTTATCAAATACATTTAAAAGGATAAGTATCATATAATATCAAAAAGAAAATATAGTTTTAAATATTGTTTTAGCAGAAAACTATATCCACATATATTTTGCTACTATCCAATGTAATTTTAAGTTAAATCTATATTTCAAAACTTCCATAAAACTTTTAACATTTTCAAAAAAGATATTAAAAACATTTATAATAAATTAAATGGAATGAAAGAAAGTAAAGTCTGCAGTTTAAACTCTGAAAATTTTTATCAATATTCCTTATATTTCAGAAGATTTAACAAACAAACATAAATATTTGAAATATTATATAACTGTACAGTTCGAAATATTATTTGAGGATTTTTTATAAGCTTTTACAACATACGAAAATATCTTGCATGATGAGATACATCATAAATAAATCTAAATGGTATAAAAATAGAATACAATACAAATTAAGGAATTTCTTATCTGTGCATGATAAATGTATGAAATTGCATCAACGTCGTGGAATGATACTCGAATGATTACAATATAAATGAGATTGTAATGTTTAAGCGTTTCGTCTTTATGAGAAAGAAAAAAAAATATGAGTGAGCTACGTTTCAGAAACTGGGTCATTAAAAGGAAATCATATATATATATATATATATATATATATATATATATATATATATATATATAGGTGGTTATCAAAATAATGGAAACACCAAGGAAAATCATGAAAACATTTATTAATGCGGGGTAGGATCACCTTTGTCATGCAATACAACCTGATTCATCTTGGAATTGGATTATACAAGTCATAAATAGTAGTTACGAATATATTATACCATTCTTCAGGGAAAAATCATGAAAGTTCCTGTAGAGATGCTGTGATGGATATCGATACCTTTATCTATCCGCTTATACAGATCACAGTGGTTGGATGATTTATAGTCGTGGGGGATTGTATAGGGCAAGATAAGATATTTGACTTCTTTTTCATGCTCTTCAAACCAATACTTCATAGATTTAGCTGTATGTATAGGGGGATTATCATACCGGAGAACGCCATCTCCTGCAAGAAACAATGTTTGCACCATAGGATGGACTAGTGAGCTAAAATTTCGACATAGTCCTTCTCATTCTATCTCCCTTTTAGGGTTACAATAGGGCCTGAAGAAAATCATGAGATGCCATCCCAAACCCTGATAGTTGTGCTACCTCCATGATTGACAGTTGAGATGAGACAGACAGAATTTTACGCTTTGTGTAGGTGTTCTCCAGACATACGTCCTGTTGCGAGGAACAATGTGAACAATGATTCATCGGACCAAATGCCATTTTTCGACATATTACTCGACGAGGATTTGCGCTCGTGGAACCATTGTGGACGATATTTTGTATTGGCATCTATTATTTCAAGTGGCTTGGGAATAACTACTCTTCCGTAAATGCTTTGTAAGTGAAGTTCCCTTCTACCTCCAATGGTTGATATCAGAACATGCAGATGCCGATTGAGAACTTTGGTCATTTTGGTTGCAGTGTCACAATCTGCTTCAATACCTCGCTCGTCTCTTTCACTGAGCTCTCCTTTTCGTCCACTATTCTGTTATAAAGGATGTTTTTCCGTGCACTCTGTATGCTATCATGACTTTCGATACCATAGCTAGATAAACACCCATTAGCCTGGGGATTGCAGTAACAGATACTCCAATTTAAACGCGTTCCAACAATTTGCCCTTTTCACAAGGTCTGAAAGGTTTGACATTTTACGCTGTTCCCCCCAAAAGCACGATGCCCTTAGCTTCATTACTGCTACCTGACAGTAGAATTATTCATAACCTATATTATAGAAAAATACCGGTGGCAGACTTGTTTTTTAAGGAATACGAAGCACATTCATAAACACCACTAATATTGATAGGTGTTTCCATTATTTTGATAACCACCTGTATATATGTACACACACACACACATATATATATATACAGTGTGTAACAAAATTTTAAGACCACTATGGATTTTGCGATTTTTACTATAAATAGTATATATTTTTTTAAATTAAATTAGGTTGATGTTAATAAATGAAATATAAAATACATGTATATTATTTTTAAGAGATATTTAAATATACTAATTATTTTATCAACAATTTCAAATTTTTCCAATCAAATATCTGTAACAAAATTATAAGACCACTAGTTAAAACTAATTTTTTTTAATAAAACAAATATGATGTTGATCCACCATTTTTCTGAATAACTTCAAATACTCGAATTTTCATTGAATTAATTAGGTTTTCGAGCAAATATTTGGGAATTTAGTCCCATTCATCCATGATAGCTAGTTCCAATTCATACTCAGAAACATACTAACGGTTATTTGCATACACTTGACGAGCCAAATGGCCCCACATGTTTTCGGTGGGATTCAGGTCTGGACTAAGGCTTGGCCAGTTTAAGATCTCGATTTTTTCTTTTTGAAACCATATTTTAGTTGATTTAGACACATGGCATGGCGCATTGTCTTCCTGAAATTTCCAGTTTGATCTTCCTAAAAATGGGCCAAAAGGTATAAGGTGTTGGTAAAGCAGTTATTGATAACAAATGGAGTCCATTTTTCCAAAAACTCGCTGCAGATCACATTTCCCATTATATGCAAAAGCTCCCCACACCATCACAGAGCCATCACCCATCTGTCTACTGAAGAAAACCCCAGGTTCCGATCGTAAATCATGCCAGTAGAAAATATTACCGTCAGTAGAAAATATTACCATCCAAATTAAATTTTTTTCGTTGGAAAAAATAATATTTTTCCAAGCAGCATCCCAGGTCATGACTTCCTTTGCCCACTTCAGCCTTCCTTTTTTATGATGCTTTAACAGTCTTGGTTTTCTTCTTAATTTCCGAAGAGCAACATTTGAATTTGATCTTAAAGTGCGCCAGACTGTCATATGTGAAATAGTTTTACTTGTCTGCTATGTTATTTTACTAGTAGACAAGTTCTGTTTCCTTGTAAGCTTGAAAATTCGTCTATTATAACGAGCTGATAATTTACTCTCTCTGCCAGATCTTTTATATTTTCCATGAAAATCTATTTTACTTAAATCGTTATGAATAGCAGTTTTAGAACGTTTAAGTATCTTACTTATTTCACGTTCCGATTTTCCAGAGCCCTTATAAGACCAAATTTTTCGAACTTCTAATTCAGATAATTCTCTTCCACGACGCATTGTGAATTTCTCATACAAACAAACAAATTAAATTCTATTTCTTTTACAATATTATCGTTTGGACTTTTTTGTGATGTAAAGTTACAGTTTATCTACAATTTTGAAAGAAAAAATAAAATAGTTTTAAAAACGCAAATGATTTTAAATAAAAAAATAAGTAGTCTTATATTTATGTTACACCGAGATTTCAAAAAATCTTTTGCTGTATGAAATTAACTCAATTTTTTTTCCTTTCAGCGATTTATTTGAGAAAATATAACTTTTTTCATTTGCTTCAAATTTTAAAATTATTCATTTTATGCAGTGTAATATTAAAATGAGTGATATTTTGGGTGGTCTTATAATTTTGTTACACACTGTATATATATATATATATACACTGCTGGCTACTGCAAATGCAACACCTGAAAGAAACATGCAAATAACATGAAATTTACAACGTGCATTAGCGGAGGTGAGATATGCAAATGCTTAGAATTTCAGCGCAGACGCACATCACGGGCGCCTGTGGCGCCACTTCAAAGCGCTATTTAAGGCTTGGAGATTTCGACGATTTAAAGTTCGGCCATTGTGTTTTTCTTGTGGTTTTTAAAAAAAAACGATCAATTATGCCTCGTCGAAAACAGCGATCATCTTTTGATCAAGTATCCGAGTTCGACAGAGGAAGGATAGTGGCCTACCGAGATTGTGGATTATCTTTCAGGGAAATCGGTAGTCGTGTTGGACGAAACCAAACTGTAATGCGGATATGTGATCGTTGGATGCAGGAGGGTACGACGGACCGGCGTGTTCGATCGCATCCACCTCAGCGCACCACTTCACGTGATGACAGGCAAATTGTGCGCATGGCAGTGACGGATCGATCAGTCACATCACGAACCATAGCACAGCACATGCAGTCTGTAACACATCATCCAGTGTCTGCGCGTACCATTCGACGCCGTTTACAGCAGAGTGGTCTGTCCGCAAGACGTCCATTGCTTTGTCTACCCTTTACGAGAACCACAGACGTCTCCGCCGCCAATGGTGCGATGATAGAAGGATGTGGCCGGCAGAATGGAATGAAATTGTCATTACTTTCGAGTCACGCTTCTGTCTGCAACACCACGATGGTCGCATTCGAGTCTGGAGATACCGTGAAGACAGGATGCTGAACAGCTGCGTTATGCACCGCCACACTGGTCCTGCACCGGGTATTATGGTATGGGGCGGTATTGGATATCACTCCTCTAGTACGCATTGCCAGTACTTTAAACAGTCAGCACTACATCTCCAAGGTGTTGGAGCCAGTTGTCCTTCCTTACCTGCAGGGCTTGCCCACAGCCACATTTTAACAGGATAATGCGCGACCACACTTAGCACGCATTGTCCAACAGTTCTTCGTCAATCGCCAGATTGAATTGCTTCCCTGGCCGCCTCGCTCTCCGGATCTTTCACCGATAGAAAACATGTGGTCCATGGTTGCGCTACGACTGACCCAGATTCCATCCCCAGCTGCCACAGCAGATCAACTTTGGCAGCGTGTGGAAACTGCTTGGTCTGCTGTACCCCAAGAACTCATCCAAAGTCTCTTTGAATCAATGCCGAGGCGTGTGGCAGCGGTGATCTCCAACAATGGCGGCTACTGATTTTGGCAGGAACCACACTTCACAGAAGTCTATAAATTTAATCATTTGATACTTGGTCAACATGTTATCTACAAAATAAATTTTGTTGTGATATCTCTTGTCTTTCTTGGTGTTGCAATTTGGGTGACCAGCAGTGTATATATATATATATATATATATATATATATATATATATATACTTTAAAATATGTAATGATTTTACGTCGAGGAGCTTCAGAATGGTAGATAATCATAGTCTTGGAAAGTAGTCGTCGAAAGGTTAGGCAATGCGTGTGGTCGAACAGCGTCGGAGTCAGGCTTCGGAATCAGGCGGCTGAGCAGTTAAATCGAAAGTCTAGGCGAGGAACACACATTCAAATGTTGATCAAAATCGTCATTTTATTTTGGATTACTTCGAGGTTTTAACTACACTTCATATATCTTACAATTTAAATTTAGTTATGGATTATCATATTTCAACACTGCCCTGAGGCTGTCGGAACAGCACAGTATAAAATAAAAGACAAAGGGACGCAGCGCGCCCAAAAATTACATCTTGACAGTTCCGTGGCAGAACACAAAGAGCGCGGGGAAGTATTGGGTAAGGCGCAAAGTTTCAGGCGGGATGAACTTCAATTGGTTAAAAACTGACACGTGATTAAGTCGCGTCGTATCGGATGATGATGGCGCTATGTCCATTATATAATGCTTGTATAAGACTCTCCGTCTGCACATGGCATTAGGGGAAAAATAGATTTATAATGGTTGAATATAGGTCGCAATCCAAGGTTAGGGGGACGATATTCTGTTGCAATAAGATACACGAATTTGGAAAAAGCATGTTAGGAATATTTAAAAGGATTAACATTTGTTTCAATTCCCCCCCCCTCCCGAAAAGACTTGTATGAGGGGCCGGCTCCCTCAGCAAAGATCTCCATCAGGCGAGAACCGCGTAGATAAAAGAGTAATTTTGACAAAAATTTTGAATAGTAATTTTGACTCAGGTGTTGAAATTTAAAATTTGGTATTACTTTCATCTTTGTGTGTCTGCCCAGGTCAGGGAATTTTTTAAAAAATATCACTAAAGAAATAGAAATTAAAATATCAGTACACTTAACCCACTCGTTAGGGTGAGCATGGCAATATTTCAAAATCGTTACAACAGAAAAATATAGGAACACTAAATGTTGATATGATTAATATACTATAACATTTTCAACCTTCGTATAGTCCTTTCTATACCATTGGCAAGTGAAGGTTTATCATTAGAACATAAAAAGTAAGTATTAATTCACAAAATAAAATGATATGAAGATTTAAATACACATCTGTTTTCTTATGTTGGCCATGGTAACACTACAATATTCAATAAAATTTCAATATAACATGGAATGTAAATATACAAAAAATTCTTATTAAGTAACACAATATACCACATTTGGTTGTTTTTGTAAAGGTGTTAGTGTTTGTGTGTGTGTATCCCTCAACTGCCTCAGGTTCAATTTCTTTCATAACTCAACTACTAAGGTGTGAGGGGGTGTGTTGTTGTTTGTGTAAAAGTGTAAGTGGCCGTACTGTGGACCAACCGTTATTCTCCCATAATACATGACAGCCAAAACAACATCTTGTTTAGGACGAAGATGGGAAATAGGAAAGGTGGACAATTGACATGCCTATGGAAATATGAGTAGGAACTGGGAGGGCAAAAGGAGCGGTCACCCTAAGGCCTGTCTTTAGTCTTTATTTTCAAGTATTTAAATCTCAGCACTTCAAGTGACTGAATAAGTGAAGCAAAATAAATTAAAAATAATTCTAAACAGATGGAATGACTTCCAACGCGCGGTTAGAGGTGGGTGATAGGATAGAGTATTCAAGAAGAAGATAATTTACTGAAAGATGAAAGAATTAGAGTTGTCATTTCCAGTAGTTTCACCCATGAGATCCAGAAGATCACTCATAATAGGTTTTCTAAGAGGACGTTTAAAAGATAGGTTTTTCCTAATTTATGTAGACAATACACAAAATTTAACTATAACAAAAATGGAGTCAAGATGTGGTAGGCACCCAAAAAATTTAAAATAAAAAAGGAAAAGGATCTCAGGGGTCATGAAGTTTGTCATTATTCAGGTATGATTCTATTCTGTCAGGTGGATTATCAATTTTTATTATAGTTCTTCAATTTTGAGGTTTCTAGTTCAATTTAAGAGAATAGGTTACCTGAAGTGAATTTAGTTACTGTTGTTGTATTAGGAGCATAATAGTAATTAAAAATCTGTCCAAACATGGGTTTAAGGTTCATGATGCATTTTAAAAAGGTCAGGTGAATGATAATATCTTAGTTTAGAAGCATGTACAATCTCAGTTGCTCGACCAGCTGGATAGTTATATTCCTCATAAATTACTTGATCACCAGGTTTAAATTTGGATGCCAAAAAATGAGAGTCATATCTAATTTTATTTTTGTTATGGTAATTAATAGTTCTTTTTTTACCAAAAGACGAGCCTGATCCACAGGAGGATAATAATAATTGTGATCAATTGGTGGCGGGTAAGGCAGGGTGCCAAAAAGCAAATAGGCAGGGCAGATTTTGGTCACAGAGTGGGGCGTATTATTGTATTCATTAACAACTTGTTCTAATAATTTAGTCCAGCGTACTTTAGTTGAAGAAGCATTAACTTTACACTTTAAGCTTGTTACAATAGATTGGTTTACACGTTCAACCTTGCACTCGTCTGTTGATGGTGGGCCGAAGTCAACAGTTGTTTCACGCCATTATGCTCCAAAACCCGTCTAAATTTGGAAGAAGTAAAAGCAGCATTACGATAAATAATTTTTCAGGGACATGTACTTGGAAAAGTTGTTTCAGACAGTTTGCATAAGTTTCTGTAGTAACTTTTTTAGAGGGGAAAGCCCAAATGTATCTAGTGACATGGTCAATAATTATATGTAGGTATTTTTTTGTATAATAATTAAATCCACCAACAGTATCTAATGATAGGCACTCAAAAGGTTTTTCAGTAGGGGGAACTTCCTGCATTAATCCATAACGCTTCTGTCTGGGTTTCTTGTTAAGTTGACAGGTGTGACAATGTTTAACATAGTTAGAAATATCGTTAGTTATAAATGGCCAATAATACTGAGGAGAAATTAAGTTAATCATTTTTTGAATTCCAGGGTGTCCAAATTCTTCATGCGTTTTTTGTAAAATTTTTAATCTTAATGACATAGGAACAACAATTTTGTTATTACCATTCTTCTTATACACTATTACATCATTGATTTCTGAAAATTTACTATGTGAAACATTATCCATCTTCTGATAATGCTTAATTTCATTAAAGTCCAATAAGTGCACATGGTGTTGGAGATGCTGAGACACGGGGTGCCTGGATAACATGTCAGCTTCATAATTGGTTGAATCCTTTTGATATTTTACTTCATACTCGAACATGCTCAACTTTAACGACCATATAAATAATCTACCTCTTGGGTTTTTTACATTCTTCAGCCAAACTAGGGCAGCATGATCAGTATGAACAGTGACTTTGGTCCCGTGTAAATAGTGATAAAATTTGTCAAAGCTGTCTACAATAGAAAATTCTAATTCAGTAATGGGATAATTTTTTTCAAAATCTCTTAAAGTTCTAGAAAAATACGCGACAGGGTGTAAGTTATTACATGCATCCGACTGTTTCAGCACAGCTCCAATAGCATATTGAGAAGCATCTACAAACAAATGACACTCTAAATTTGGATTATACAATTGTAAAATTGGTTTTGGCACAAGAAATTTTTTTAACTTTTCAAATGATTCTTGACAGTTATGATCCCAAACCCATTTTATGTCCTTCTTTAATAGTCTATTTAATAGTAGCCTTATTTGTGCATATTTTGGAATAAACTTATGATAAACATTTACTGAACCCAAAAAACTTTGCAATTCTTTAATGTTGGAGGGGGGTTTCAATTTTTCAATGCTCTCAATGTTTTTGTCAATGTTTACATTATCTGGAGTAATTCTGCCATTCTCAATTTCATATCCTAGAAAGTTAATGTTACGTTGCATGAATTTACATTTAGATTTCTTAAGTTTAATAGATTCTTGCTGAAAAACTTCAAAAATTCGTTTTAAATGATTAATGTGTTCTGCTTCTGAGGATGAGTAAATTATAATATCATCAAAGTAATGGCACGCAAAATCAATTCTATGTTTGTCGAAAATTCGTCTAATTGTCCTATTAAATATAGCTGGGGCATTCTTTAGTCCAAAAGGGAGGCGTAACCATTCAAACAGGCCAAAACTGGTGGCAAAAGCAAGTTTATCAGTATCTTTAGGGTGAACAGGTATATGCCAGTATCCTGAGGTCAAATCAAGGGTGGAAAAAACTTTGGCATTACTTAATTTATCTAGCAAATAATCAATTCTGAGGAGAGGTTCAGCATCTGTCTTAGTAATAGCATTTAATTTACGAAAATCAATACAAAGTCTAGTCTTATTGCCTTCGTCCCTCTTCAGAGCAAGAGTTATTGGGGCTGAATACGCAGAGTAGCTTTCTTTTATTATTCCTGCCTCTAATAATTTCCCTACTTGTTTCCTGATTTCTAATTCTTCAATTTAGGAAGTACGGTATGGTCTTTGGCTAACAGGGAGTTCTGAGGTCAAAATGATTCTTTGAGGTTCTATTCTAATTGTACCAATGTCATACTTGTCTTTAGAAAAAATGTGGTTGAATTTCTGTAGTAGTGAATTTAGCATAGGATTCTCATTAATGACAGTCTGTGGTGTTTTATCTGATTCCACAGAGATCTTTGGAAACTCACTAAACTCAGTACTAATTTCATGATACATTTGTTTGGGTTGGTTGTGGAAGGTTTTGATTTCTGGGTTTACAGAACTATTTGGATTTATATCACAATTGGGTTGAGGATGAGTCACTGGAGGAAACTTGGTCTGACTTGATTCGGGTTCACAAACTTTGTTAACGTGAAGCGAGACTCTGCACTTAGGTAAATTCTGTTGCAATTTTATCCTCTTTTGCAGTTGGCATACTTCACGTCTCTCACAGTCAATTGTTAATTTAAAACGCACACATTCGGGCAATCCTAGGATTACATATGGTAAATTTGAGTCCAAAATATAAAATTCAGTTGTCTTAATCAGTTTTCCAATCTTCAATTCTATAGTGCACTTCTCTTCTAACTTTATGGTATCATCGGTTTGTCTAACATGAATTGGGAATTTAGCCTTAGACAGTAAAAAACCATATTGGTTTACAAAATGGCGGGGAAGGAGCGAGATAGAGGATCCTGTGTCTAAAACGCATGAAATGGAATTCCTAGTTAAGTTTCTTGATTTATTTTGAAAGTATCGGGATACAATTAATTGTCAATATTGAGGTTGATGTTCTTCTGATTCAGGGGAGTCTCGTTCAGGAGTGTTTCTTGGGTTGTTTTGTCTAAACTGGTACGTTTGCGCCCAATGAAACGCATTTATTATATCCCGCCTGTCACAGATTCTGCAGGGAGCGGGTGGCAGTTAATTCGAATTTTAATGGGTATTGTGGCCAGGGGGGGCCTAGGTTTCATATTCATATTTGGGTTTGGCATAAATGTTGGATCGGAGCTCCTAGGAGGATAATTGGGTCTTCAGGGCTGAAAAGGGGCTCTAAATCTGGTATTCTCTTGTTCTGGTCTATGCATGCGAAAAGGAACTGGTCTCTGGAACTCTAGTCTTTTATTTTTCTCACTGTCTTCCTCTATCTGTACTTGGGTCAATTTGATGGCAATCTGCAACCAATCCAAAAAGTTCTGGGGTGTGTTGATTGTTAGCAATTGACGCATGTTGATGGGCAACCCATCAGTAAGTCCCTATAAAATTAATTGTGTATTAAGGCCCAAGGCCTTGCCATGGCGAACTTTTTTATGGAAATAGTCTGTGATCTGGTGTGTTGTTTCGATTTTTAAGTTAGAAAATTCACTGAAACTTGTTGAAGTGGGATCAAAAAACTCCTGTGGCGGAAATTAATGTGGCGGTCTTCTCGACGACTGGTCTGTCGAGGGCGTCCTGAGCCTGGTCTTCGTGTACGTGACATCTCTCGGGTCCACTGGTCCCAACACCTCCTCACAACACAATCAGAGCGGCCTAATTGACGAGCTACTCGCCTAGCTGACCACCCAGCTTCCATCATCCCGACGATTCTCCCCCTCTCAAACTGCGACAGCTGCTTATATTGTCTTCGAACACGGCGTAATGGCATGTCTATCTCAGCTCTTCCTTTGTATATGATTCAGCACACTCAAACAAGCTTTGGTTACCTGTTTTATACTCCACAGAGTACGATGTTCAACGCCCTCTACCGGCTATACGTAATGCGCAATCACGCTGCATTTCTAATCATTTGCATATCTCCCCGACATGTACCTTCATTGCAAGTTTTGTTACGATCCCGCAATTATTTCTTGGTGCGCTAATTTTTTTGTCCATGAGTGTATATATATATATATACTGACCAGATATTTTTGGAAATAACGACCGTAAAGATATATGTTATTCAAAAGACAGTTGAGTTTTAAAAGTACTGAAAATACAGTAAACTCCCGTATAACGCGAGTACATACAACGCGTTCAAAAAAGTGCGACGACTTTATTCGTATCACGCGATTCCCGTATTTAGCTCTCTAGAGTAAAATGTAGAAATTTCCCTTTTAAGCAATGTACATACATTTATTTTTGTGCACACCGGCTTTTTAACGATTTGGATGAAGTCGTTAACATATGCAATGTTAGATATCGGTAAAAAACAAAGTTTCAACTGGATATATATATATATATATATATATATATATATATATATAAATTAATTTATTTATTTATCATGATAATAGTCACTCTAACATTTTACCTTAACATCATTCGCATTATACAAGAATTTTACTCATACAACAAGATTTCCCATAACGCGAGTTCATGCAACGAGTAACATATTAATCGCGTTATAAGGGAGTTTACTGTATATTGAAGCGTTTTCATTTTACAGTAGTACATATTTTATAAAAATTAAAGACATAAACTGTCTATTCATTTCTCTTTCTGTATGATAAGGCTAAAAATATTAATATTTAACCTCACTTTACGTTCACGTAATAATCCTTTTAATATTCTACTTTATTTAATGTGAAATTTTAAGTAATTGAAACTTTCAATTAATGTTTCTAAGCTTGAAAACTTCTTTATTTTCTGCTGAATAAAGTAGATGATTCAGGTATGAAAGTTAGAAACCCATCAGGTATTATTCTGCCACTTAAAAATCCATTACTATATTGATAACAGCCTGAACTGCCCTGAGAGAACCGTGATTATACTTGACACGTGCCCCAATTTTTCAATGAAAGATGAAAGCCAAATAAAATACAAGTCTCTCAAAGGACCTTCTACATGGTTTGCACACAAAGGAATTGCTTCCAATAAAATATTTTTTCGTCAAATATTTTTCCGAAAAATAACTCAAAACCAAAGGAGGTTTTTAAAATTTAAAACGTATATTAAGTCCATTAACAGCTTAAGTTTTTAGCCCGTATGTGGTACGGTCAGACGAGTTGTCCTTCATTTGATTTTCTCGTAAAAACCACCGGTGCCATTAATCGTGTGTTTCCCACATTGTTTTTCGTATACCATCGCGCGAGGCCAATGTGATCAAAATTACTCTATTTATCAAAATTAAATTTTCTGATTGTTTCTGGTCTAAAATCTTCCTGGCAACCATTAAAATGCGGTAAAAATTCTTATTTACTAGACCCTTACATGTAAAACAATAAAGCAGTATAGGAGTTAAAAATTCTAAAAAATCCAATCAAAAATACTTAGCAAGTGAAATTAGTTTCTACTAATACCTGTTAAAAATACAAAGAATGTTATAAATAAAACTAAAATTCTATGCCATATCTAAGTGAAATCTGAAAAATGATATCTTTATTATATTTCATGGCTTTGCATTAAGATTCATATGCAATGAAAAGAATCTTTTCATGCAATGAAATATATCTTTTCTTTATTCTCTAGCTATTAAATTACATATGGTTATATTTTAAAAACTGTCAGACCCACTAGGTTTAAAATCCCTTTTCAATTTTCCTATTTTCACCCCAGATTCAAAATACTTCAAGTGGGAAAAAGCGATATAAAGGGGGAATAATGGCAGATAATGTGTTTATAATATGATTTAAAATGAAGCAGTTTAAAATTTAAGAGGTTTGGTATAGAGAAAAACCCAAAGAGTTTAAACATAAAGGGTGATAATTGGCTCAATGTATTACAGCTCATCGAAGTCACTTTTAGAGAAGCAGATTGAAACCTGAAATTCAAAAATTTCGTGATTCAATCCTTGAATGTTCAATCTGTGATGTATTCCTCATTTCGGACAAAATATCTGAATGTCTGCTCTACTGTAGCAGTCGTAAAATGAACTAGCTGAGTACCCGCGCTTCACTACAGAACACATTAGTACTATAAATTACGTATTTTGGTTAACTTTATTTAAAATAATTTTAGCAGTAAAGTGTTGTCATTACTCAAAAGTGTTCCTCCTGTAAAGAAACAACCATTTTCCGATAATAAATACAGGTTTTAGATTTTTTTCTTTATTTTGGGAGACCCTTTTAACTTTATTTTTTTTAAAAATCTCTCTTAGTGAGCATCTAGGGCCTTAAAGGAACTACCATGCTTCCTAGGCTTTATGGTTCAAGAGATACAGTGCTCAGTCATTGTTTTATTTTGGGAGACCCTTTTAACTTTATTTAAAAAAAATCTCTCTTAGTGAGCATCTAGGACCTTAAAGGAACTACCATGCTTAATAGGCTTTATGGTTCAAGAGATACAGTGCTCAGTCATTGTTTTATTTTGGGACACCCTTTTAACTTTATTTTTTTTAAAAATCTCTCTTAGTGAGCATCTAGGGCCTTAAAGGAACTACCATGCTTCCTAGGCTTTATGGTTCAAGAGATACAGTGCTCAGTCATTGTTTGTTTTGGGAGACCCTTTTAACTTTAGTTTAAAAAAAATCTCTTTTAGTGAGCATCTAGGACCTTAAAGGAACTATCATGCTTCCTAGGCTTTATGGTTCAAGAGATACAGTGCTCAGTCATTGCTTTATTTTGGGAGCTTAAGTCCATTTTAACTTTATTTTTTTTTAAAAAAAAGCTCTCTTAGTGAGCATCTAGGGCCTTAAAGGAACCACCATGCTTCCTAGGCTTTATAGTTCAAGAGATACAGTGCTCAGTCACTGTTTTATTTTGTGGGTTTAACCCCCTTTAACGTCATTGAAAGTTTGAATCTCTAAAAGAAGATTTTTTAGTGAGCTCATAGAGCAGTGGTTCCCAACTCTTAGAAGTCTGCGGGCCACTAAGCAAGAATTCGAACCATGTGGGAACACCACCACACACCATCGACTCGAGGGGGGGAACCTTCCCGGGGAGTATCGGGGGAATAGAATATTCCTCAGGCAAAAGGGATACAAGATTAACGTACTCACATTCTAAAGTATCATATTCTCCCAACAAACACAAAGTCATCGGGCCGGGGTCGGAAGGTTCCGGCCAGCCGATTTCACCACTGCCGGGCCGGCGCATTAGGTCAGTATCGTTTCCGTCACGGCTGTGTCCTCTCGCCCGCGACTACCCCGTCGACTTCTGGGCCGCTTCCGGTAGGAATCGAGCCATCGTTCATCCGACTGCGAACCGTTAGGCAGCCGCGATTAAGCCATCGATGCGGACAGATAGCCGGAGCGTAACCGGAGGTTGACGGGCCGGTTACGGGAGCAATAATTGGTGTCGACATACCGTCATCTACCCATCTCGTAAACAGCAATGTGCCGTAGGTCCGGGTATCATGCCAGCATTCTACCAGAATCGGACCGCCGGCAGTTTTTCAAAGTTTTTCGTAGGACCCTTTCGTTTATATGCTTATTTATTTCATTGACGATTAACCTCTGATATCAACCCTTTCACTTTTTTTATTATTATTTTTTTGCCTTCATATTTCTAGTATTCAGTTTTGCCTTATGTATTTTTAGGTATTGCCAAATACTGATCTTTGTTATTACCTAAAAATTTGCATATGAATCATTAGTTTACTTGTTAGAACAAAACCTCATTTCGTATTAAGATACATTTACCCAAATTTGAAATTTAAGATAACATTAATACCAACCATTAAAGCTAAATCATCTTTCCATTCGATCTAAGGTTCCAGTTTGTTTTTTTTTAATTTAGAATGAGATTATAGTATGTAAAACAGTACTACTTTAATAATTAACCCAAAAAATTTGTACTTCCCCAGTATAAAATTTATTAACATAATTTGATATATTTATCTTTCAAACCTGAGTAATGTGTAGTGTGTATGATGAAACCCATCTTTGTGAGCTTGTGAAAACTTGCTCAGAATTTATTTAAATTATTTTTTGGTGTAGAGTTAATAAATGCAGACACACATGTTTTTAAATACAGAAAAGAGCTGGTTTAAAGTAAAAATAGTTTATTTAGAAAGTACATAGCACATTTACACAATTTTTTTCTATATTTTCTACAAAACAGGATCCTTTTGCTGTACCTCTGGCTCCATCTTTACAGCATCTAGGGAAAAAAAAGAAAGAGAAAATCAGTTCATAAATTTATGTGAAAGGAAAATGACTCCCATCCCCAGATATAATTTATGAATCAAAAGAATTTATTTAAATTATTTTTTGATGTAGAGTTAGTAAATGCTCTGCAGATAAGAAAATTATTTTTTGCATAGTTTTGTACATTAAAGGGTAATTTATTGTTGTAAAAATAGTTGATTGTTGAAAGTAGTTGAAAAAATTCATTGTTGATAAAGTAGAATTAAATAAATCCAATTAGGAAATATAAATTCTGAGACAGGGGTTTAAAAAAACTTGATATAAAACAGCACCCAACACATGAGTGCAGTTTTAAATCTGTTGTCATTTTATTGATAACTACTTCCAAGAAGTAAATTCCTACCACATTTTTTTTTGTAAAACCAATTACATACTGTGAAAACTACATCATGTAAAAAATATTTACTTGATTAAATAAATATACTAATAGAAAATAGTTATAAAATATTTGTAAAGAGTATTCCCCTTTTCACTAAATTTCTCTCTGTACAGTAGAAAATCCAACCATGTCGATTAATTTGTTATTATATATATAAATAAAATAGGGTAGATTGCCTTGATAAGAGTACAATAATCAGTTTTTAATGTTGAGCATAATTTCAGCTCAACATTGAAAGCTGAATCAGAGACTTGTCTAGAATGACACCAAAATTTCCTCTTCACTATTGACAATAATGCTGTTGAAAGTAGAGAAACACAAGAATAAAGATTGAATGCTAAGTAAAACATTAGCATACAAAATCTTAAAACTTCTAAATTTGATTACAACATGCCATACAGAGCATTAATACAGATGCTGGGTCAGATTTAGAAATTAAAGATTTTATATAGTATTCAATCTTCATTCTTGTGTTTCTTTACTTTCAATGTGAGAGTGATTCTCGATAGTGAAGAGAAAATTTTGTTGTCATTCTAAACAAGTCTCTCAGTCAGCTTTCAATTATTGTACTCTATCAAGGCATTCTAATCTATTTTATTTATATCTGTAATAACTAATCATTTAATTGACAGGATTGAATGTCGTACTGTACTCAGAAATTTAGTGAAAAGAGTGAATACTCTTTAACTAATCTATTACTATAATAATGAATAAAGTAAACATTTATTATATGATGTAGCTTTCACAGTAATTGGTTTTACAAAAATTGTGGTTGAAAGTAATTTGGGATACTAAATTCTGCATAGTATTTTAATAGAGCATATCTTTTGTTACTAAATTGTCAAATTATGGTGGAGATCTGTGTATAAAGTATTTTTTATTTGCGAGCAGCTGTTATTAGGGATAACCACAGTAAAAAAATATTCAAAATATACTATTTAGATTCAGTAATTACTAAACAATTGTTATGATATATTGTTTGATTAGTCTAGGTTAATTTGAAAAATGAGGTGGGTAATATTGACTAGCTGTCAATGTTGAGTGAAATGGCATAGATTATATTATAAAGCCTGAAAAAACACTTAGACTTTTTGAACCAAGCTTCTAACCCAAATTTAAGTTTTTTAAAAAATATTTTGCTAATGAGAGTATTTTCACAGATCTTAACAATGGAATAGAAAACCTGTATAGTCAACAAATTCATGGATAAACGATTCAGTTCTAAAAGCAAAAATCCTGGTTTCTGTATACTGTTGTAACATGATTATTATAAAAGTATACAGAAACCAGGCCTTTTGCTTTTAGGGCTGCATCTTTTATCCATGACTTAGTTGACCATACAGGTGTTATGTTCGATTCTTTAGATCCATGAAAATATTTTCAATTTTAAAAGTTTTATTAAATTTTTTTTAAATTTCTGGTTAGAAGTTCGGTTTGAAAAGTTAAAAGTATTTTATTGCACTTTGTAAAATAATCTATGCCACTGCACTCAACTAGAGAATAAAATTAAGTTTTAGCAGTAAATTTACTTTTTTAGCAGTAAATTTACTATTTTTTAAAAAGTAACATTACATTAACCAAAAGGTATTAAATACATGACTTTTTTAAATACCTCATTGAATCTTGTGTATTACCAGCAGCAATATTAGACACTGTCCAACAGACTTTCTGAAATGAATAAAAATAAATATATAATAACACAAGGCAAGCTGTTAAATTATAATCAGAAAAATTTCTCCTCACATGAATTTTCAAATCAGATTGAGTGAAAATTACTCATAATGGAATATGCACTGAGCATATAATTTAATACCAAAAATTGCCTGGTGATTAAAAGTTGAGAAGTAATCAGACTTTCAATGTGCTGAATATGTTTAGCACAATATTTAAATAAGACTTTAATATACATGAACTAGATTACTACCTCACAAAACTTCCAAGAAACAATTTCAACTTTCCATAAAACTCCAACTGATGTTTAGAATCAGTTGAGTTATTTTTCAGGCACAACTTTATCAACATATTTAATTATGAAACTTTGAGAAAGTAAAGACAATTTACAATGCATTTCCCCCCATTTTTTTAAACAGCTAAACAAGATGCTCAGTGGAATTTTAAAAAATTTAGTACAATCAAATATTTGACAAGGCAATAAAAGAAATCCTAAGCATAATGCAACAATTTAAAGAACAACATAAAACAGATGCTGTCTATGATTTTTTTCATTAACCCAAAGCTCATGCTTAACTTGAAGAGTTCAGAATCAATGGGGAGAAAAAAAAGTACTAATCAGAATTTTTGAAAAAATTCCAGTTGACATACCATATACGAGATGAGGTACTAGTTCCCAGACATACACTTAACTAAAGTTTAGATTTAATGAGTTTCTAACTCTTAATTTTAGGATAGTAAAACATAGTTATGTCTTAACTGGCTAATGTGTGCATGTGCACGTAAGAAAGCACATAATAGATATATTTAGGATAAAATATTAAAGATATTTTTTTTACTGCCTTCATCTCTAATAACACAGATAAAAGTGATTTCAAACACGATACAAATTATAAAATTAAGGGGCTAGGGTTTGAAGTCTAAGCTTCGATTCATTTTCGAAAACCTGTGTCAACGAGATGTTGTATTGTGACCCAGACAATTGGCGAAACTTTCCAAACCTATTTTCAATAATGTCGGTTTGAATTTTTCCTGTTAAGAAATATGCCATCCCCAATTCATTGCAACAATATGTTCACATTTCAAGTACAGCATGTGTAGTGTGAGAAAGTGTGGTATATGTTTTAGTTAAAAAGCCAGAAGTATATTTAAGAGAATTCCAAGTATCAAGCCAAACTAAGAATTTTTGTAGGTACATAACCTTTTCATTGGATGAATTAGATGACAAAGACTCACAATACACATCTCGTTTATGACCCCCTTTTAACTTACTTTACACATTCATTATCTTCCACCATTTAATAATGATTGCAATATATTCAGATGTTTCTAAACAAAAAGGTTCATCAGTATGTGTAGAAAGCACTTTCAACCCTTCAACAAAATAGTCATTGAAAATTTTAAGGCATAGTTTTACATTTTGTCTCTCCATAGAAGATGGAGTTTTTAAAAGTTAATCCAAACACATATTATGTTTAAATATGTGTTTGGATATCCAAACACATATTGTGATAACACTATCTGTCCATCCTCTAAAGAATGGATACTTTTAATGGTTCTAAAAGAGGCAGTTTTAGTTAAGTTATGATCATTAAAATCAATAAAATGCATACACTGACCATAATTCTTCTGATTCAGCCAATTATTTCAGACACACTTCAGAATGTGTACAGGATCAAAAATATAAAATAATGGTCTATTAGGATTTGAAGGATGATTATATAATATACTTAAACAAGGGGGGTAGCAAAATAGGATATTGTTTAATAATAAAGTCAGTTGTTCAGTCAAGAAGTCAATTATTGTATTTTGATGATGAGAAATTTTATGTCTTAGAACATCAAGCAATTCAATTACCACATTTAATACATTTTCACCATCACTCATTACTGTTTTCATTTAATCCAAATTCTTTATATAAGTATTAAGACTTAAAATGGAATAAATATGTTTAACAGAGAGAAAAATTTATGGCATGCATAAAATTAAATTTTACCAAAATTTAAAATTACTTAGCCCATTAATTAATGATCTAATACATCCAAAAGCAATTTCCTTTTTACTACTTCTGTAATGAATTATCAACGAACCTCTAACAACTTATCAGGAAATTCTAAAAATATTTTTAAAATTTTAATGTTAACCATTAAGAATAAATAAAGCTTGGCACTTCACATTTTCATAATATAAATATCATTTTTCTGTTATTATAAAAGACTCTGTAAACCAGGCGTTTTGCTTTTTGGAACTGTATCTTGTATCCGTGAATTCATTGATTATACAGGAGTTCTATTCCATTATTAAGAAAGGGTTATTTCATTCACTTATCAAACACACATTTTGATATAATAAACCACAACTCACAATGAATGTCTTATCTACAGTTTTATAAACAAACTTTGTCCATGAACAGATTTTATATTTTCTAAATAAACCTTGGCATTTTATACTTTTATAATATAAATCTCTTTTTTTGGCAAGAGTTAAAGACTTTCAAGTTTTTTCACAAGAGTTAACATGACCAGGGAGTCATGTTAACTGAAATCCCTGGATTGCACTTTCTCACTCATCTAAAACCTTAACAACAAGCTTCACAGTTAAAAAAGAATAAATAAAGAAAATCAATATTCTATCCACAAATTATTGAGACCAAAGTTTATGAGAAAGTTCAGATTAGCGTCTAAGTTAAAAAAACTAATTTGAAATTTTTAGTTGTTTAATAAATATTTTTATAGTTTTTTCATAGAAAAATTTAATTAGTTAAAAATAAATCTAAAAAAATATTAAAAACAGTGATTTTGGCCACAAGTCCACTGCTGAAAATAAAAGTATAGCTCGAGAATAAAAAAAGGTAGGCTCAGTGACGTTAAACAAAAACCTTACATGAGTTATGAGATCCAAGTGGTATTTGTCTTTCAAGCCCGAAGTTAGATTCCAGTTTCAAAATTCTGTAAAGAAACCAATATTTTCTTATAATGCCATAATAAAAATTTAATGTTTTATCAAACCAAGAAGTATTGAAAAGTAGAGTTCTTTATAAACTTGCTTATCACTAATATAAAAAGGGGAAAAGAAACTAATTTTACCCTTTATATATATATATTAAGCCAATAAGTTCACATTTATTTTGCACAGCATGACAACAAAATAATTTCCAAAAGACCTTTAGAGATGAACAGCTTATAGATAGTTATTGAGAACATTCTCAGATTTATAAAAACTCTTATCGTACAATATCTATTACAATAAAGCAATTTTTTGTATGTACACATTCTGATAATCTACAAATCTATATACTTATAAATATATAATTTAAAAACATGGAATGCAAATTAATAAGTTAAGAAACAATTTATGTATCTAAATAGTCTATTTTGGAATAATTTTCACTGCCATCATCTCTAATAACACTGATAAAAGTGATTTCAAACACGATACAAATTAGAAAATTAAATGCACGTGGCATCTATATTGACACAAATTTAAAACTCTAAACTTCTCATTACTCCAGAGGTTCTTTGAATGAATTCAGGAATACAATGGAGTTCACATACATACAAAAATTAATAATTCTTGAAAATATATATACACTCAATTGCAAGAATATATACACTCAGTTGCAAAAAGTATGCACCATTATGTTATTCCTAAAGAGTGAAATTGTTTTATTTTATATCTTCAGAGAGAGTAGAAATATAATCTAAATATCAAAGCCAGTTCAAAATATTGATTAATAGCAATTGAAATTCAAAATGTTCCTTAAATAAGCTTTTATTTAATGAGATATTCAAAATAAAAAAATGCTCCAATATTTGCTATTGTTTCAATATTTACTTGACATGTGGATACTGATTAAACAATATTTTGATCTGGTTTTGAAATTTTGAATATATCTTTGCTCTCGATAGACATAAAGAAATTTCACCCAGTAGGAATAACATATACATATATAGCAATTGAGTGTACACATAGAACATTATAAATAGAATTTTAAAAAAATTATATTTTAAGGCTATTAAGATTATACATGAAAAATACCTATTAGTGTTTAGCATTTAAATTAAAATATATAATTATACTAAATACATTCTTTTAAATTATGAACACAAAAATTTTAAGAATATTTGTTCTTTATTTCTTTATAATGTATAAAATGCAGTGTATTTTATAAAGTTTACTCAAAACACAATTTGATAAGGAATTCAATAGATCCTTTTGTATGATTTACAAGTTCATTTTTAGAATCTTTTATAATGTGGAACGTTTTTGAATCCATCTTTTAACATTTAGACATGGATAATTTGTTGCCTATTGATACCTGGCAATAAGAACATTGTAAAATATATTTAATAGGAAAATGGACAATTTTTCCACCATTGAATACTATGCATGAATTTACTATGGAGGAATCATGTGTAACTGATTTATCAATCCAGTAGTAAAAAAATGTTTAATTTGGATTAACATATTAAAAAAAATTTCATTATAATTTTCTTTCAAATTTCTTTAAAGAAATAAAATGGAAAATATTATACTGGAAATGAAAATACATTTTTATTTTTCAACTATGTAGATTTGGAATTGATATTTGTGTCATGTATTTTATACTTTCTAAAGGATATAAAAATCTAAATAGTGCGTACAAATTACAATTCTAAATATTAATTTAATTAGCAAATACTTAAGACTTTCACAAGAGTCCATTTACTTCCTTTGTCCATCTAAAATATTAACTGAAACACGAATCTTAAATTATTCCGAAACAAAATGTTTTTATTTATACATACGAAAGTGCTCGTAAGTGCCATAAGTATTGCTAATTCAATACACTCAGTTCAGTAGAGTTTGATCTGAAATATGGTCAATTCATATATAACTTGGATTAAAACACTATCTTATAACAGAAATAGAATAATGTTCACTATGTAAGGGTGTTAAATAAAATCTAAAGGCAATAATTTAAGACTAACGAATGAAACTTACTTGTGGATTAATTTCAACGAACTTGTAATCAATCTTTAATGGCGCCTTTTCAATCACGTGCAACTGAATGTCCAATCAGATGACACTAGTGCATTGTAGTATGACGAGGCGAAAAAAAAGATGGTTTGAAATTTCATTATGCTATAGCTTTCAAAAGCTGCCTTTTGGTATTGAATATAAAATTTTATTGCTCTACTGAAATATTTTTCAGGTGCTTCAAAATAGATATTTTTGTGAAAAGAGATAAAATTCTTTTTTTCTGTTTATTTTATGGTATATTAAATTAATAATATATATTTTTTGTAAATAAAATATTCAAAATATTTTTACAAGAAACTTAGGTATTTCTAAGTATTTCTAATTTTTAGATGTCATTACAGAACAACTGATTTTGTAGAATTTCGCAATTTTCATCATCTTAATTTTACAGTAGTATATTCTTATAATACACATTGGAATGAAAAAAACAATTTTTAATTAACGGACCTTAGTTAAAATAAACAAATCACATTTATTTAGAAAAATATTAATGTAATGTCTTTAAAGGCAAAGTGTTATTTTGAAATAAACATTCATATTTTTCAAAAGTCCATAGTAATCATACATGGTTTGCTTTACTTATTTCACTGACACATTGAATTGCTTTCTGTTTGTCATCAGAAATATGCCTCTTCATAGGAAGTCCTGTTACTTTAACATCATTCCATTCAATCATATCAATATAATCCTTGGCATCAAAGTTTATACGTTGAAATAAAAACTTTTTGATGCCACCTTCATTTTCAGCCCTTGCTTTTAGATTCCGGGGTAATCCAAGCTCTCTCTTACATGACTGCGATCATCTGATATCATACAAAGGACGAGATTTTCAGAAGCAGATTTCTGGCACTGGAAAATGTATATAAGATAGCATAATAGCATTTTTCAATGACAACAACCAGAATTTAAACATTACTGTAATTGGAATGGGTGGAACTGCCGTGAACACTGGATTGAATAATGATGTGGTTCGTTTATTTGAAAAGGAATTAAGAAGGCCACTGCAGTGGTTGATTTGTCTATTTCATGGAAATGAACTGCGCCTACGTCCTAATTTGGAGGAGAAATAGGTAAACAACTAGAAAACTGCTATGAACTTCCAGTAATTGAATTATCACCTATTGAAAATGGCATTCCATTACTAGAAATTAAGGATGATTTAAGTGTGGACCCAAAATATTTGTTAGAAATGTCTAATGCAATCTCTGTTGGAAGGTGCTCTTCTGATTTGTCTATGAGAAAACCAGGAAAACTTTGTTATTCATGATAGCTTACATTAGCAAACCGAATACTTCACTTGTATGTGGGAACAGAATGTACTGCAAAAAAAATCTCCGAATACTGACTGAGTACATTTTGTAAGTATATGCATCTGTTTCGTTTCACATAAAGCGGAAACTATCTTATATCCATGGATCGAAGCACTTGTGGAAACTTGTAAGCTATTCACGTTACCTCCATCAGACTCTTAAAAATGTAATTGACCCAGTCATTCAAAGAAATTCGTACTTTGCTGCTTCTGAAAATCTCCTCCTATGTATGATATCAGTTGATCGCAGCCACGTAAGACAGCTTGGATTACGCCGGATTCTAAAAGCAAGGACTGAAAAATGAAGGGGGCATTGGAAAGTTTTAAGTTCAACGTATAAACTTTGATGCCAAGGATTATATTGATATGATTGTACGTAAAGATGTTAAAGTAACAGAACGAGGCATATTTCTGATTATAAACTAGGAAGCAAAATAATCTGATCAGGAGAGTCAACGTACTGACTTCAGCAATTTTCCATGTCACACACAAGCAGTAGAAAGGATTGTTAAATTCGTTACCGAGTCACCCTTACCCGTCCGTGGCACTTCTGCAAGAGTTGCATTGATAAAAACGAAAATACATTCTCAAAAGATAATGCCAAAATTTAATAATAAAAAACAAAACAAAACACAATTCAATGTGTCAGTGAAATAAGTAATGGAAACCATGTGTGATTACTATGGACTTTTGAAAAACATGAATTTCTTTTTTTTCAAAATAACGTTTAACATCCCCAATCTCAAAGAACTTTTTAATCTTATGCACAGTAAGTGTGCGTTTAAATTTTCTTCTACACCCACTTTTGATTATATTCCTAAATCTGAAAAAGTTAAACCTCTGAATCAGGCTGATGAGCTTAAAGCAGGGTGTTTAACCTTTTGCAGCATCTGGGCCACATGGTAAATTTTTTCAAGGCAGGCGGGCCGCATAAAAAAGTCAACTACATTCAAAAGTTTAGTTTTATTATGAAAATGAAAAATACATTGTATATGTAATGTATAAAATATTATAATCTTGGTATGCAATGTGATGTGGTAATTTTGAACGAAATCGAACATAATTTGATTTTTTAAATTTGGGTTAGTCTAAAGCGAATTGCTCTCGACTCTAACTTAACTAGCATTAATGATCGAATCAATCTCTCTAACCAATTTTCTATCCTAGGAAACTGTCGTAATCCGGAGGAAAGAAATTCCCGCTGCTAATGATGAATTTCCTGTTAGGCGGGAAACCAAACCTGAGCCATGTTTTTTTTTTTAATGGCGGAAGGGTAAAAAGATACCCTCAAGAAAATGTACAACCTAGTCAAAATTCAATATCCCAAATCAATTTCATGAAACTTTCTCAAAATCTTATCTGAAAACATTACTGCAATTGGATTAATATCGGACCTTTCAAAATTACTTAATTTACTTACGCATTGAATTTTTTTGGAAAAAAAAATCCCAAAACCGAACGGCCACTTAAAAATTAAAAATTTATGTTCCGATCTTAATATTTCAAATCTTACCCAGTCCATTAATTGTTCACAGGTTAATTCTGATAGTGTTATTCTGATAGTGTGGTTTCTGATAGTGTTTAACATTTTTCCTTTATTTTTCTGTTCCATGCGAGGCAGTTTCCTCTTATTGAAGTTCCACACTTGATACCCTATCAGGGAATGCTGGTGTGGGGCGTTCGTTTTTGCTTCCCATGCTTCAGTCCTCGGTTCGATCCTGCAAAGTGCAGTTCTGTTATCTGTACTCACGGATGTTCAAACCTGCCAATTTAATTTATTAAATATAACTTACTTATTATTTTAAACTTAATTGCCTTATTTTTTATTTCTAACATTTATTTAAACTAATTTTTTTGCCTTTTTTTTTCTTATTGTAAATATTATTTCTCGTATCCTGATTCAATTACAAAAAAAAACAATGTAATATATATTCTTCAATGTACGTACTGAGGATAAAGGGTCTTATTTTTTGATATTTTTTGGTGTCTCATGACATCTACTGTCTATGTCTCTGACATTACATTACATTAATATTTTTCTAAATATGTGTGATTTGTTTATTTTAACTAAGGTCTGTAAATTTAAAATTCTTTTTCTTTCATTCAAATTTGTATTATAAGAATATGTTACTGTAAAATTAATACGATGAAATTCGAGAAAAAATTCTACAAAATCAGTTGTTTTATAATGGCATCTAACAATTAGAAATACTTAGAATATGTAAATTTCCTGAAAAATATATTTTGAATATTTTATCTACAAAAATATATATTATTATTTTAATATACTATAGAAGAAATTTAAAAAAATACAAATTTTATCACTATTTCCTCTCTTATAAATAAAGAGTGGTGAAACAAGGACCCATTTTTAAGTAGATATTTAATTTCTCCAGTAATATATAAAATTGAAACTAATTTTCATCTGTTTTTATAAGCTTCTAGGGAGTTAAAAACATACACACAGAATACAATCTTTACATACAAGGAAAATTATGTGAATTTTCACATAATACAATTATACAATTTCACATAATACTTTTCACATAATACAATCTTTACATACAAGGAAAATTATGGGAATTTTCCGCGTAAAAGAAGTTTCACAACAATGAAATAAATATTTTTGAAAAGTCTGTTAAATTTAATCTTCGCCTTCCCTTTCAAATCCATAATTCTGATGCAGATATCTGTTACTTGTGGTTACGAATCGGAGGTACAGTTCCGGGACGATGCAGGGTAAACGATTTCGGTGCGATTCATATCAACCCATAACAGGCCCTGAAACACGTAAACGGAAAGCGTTTCCCCTTCGGAGGTTCGTAAACAACCCGCCAGTGGCCCGACAAAATTCTCCCGTACTTGTCGTTCAACCGGTGCCTCCAGCACTGGCCCGATAAGCTGCCGTCAGTCCTGTGTTTGTTGGGCTAATAATAAAATAATTATGTTAAACTTTAAAGAAATTTTAATTCTACACCTGATAGTCATCGAATATATCGGCCCATCAAGTTCAATGAACATTGCTTTCAAAATCACCATTTATTTGGCAACTTTTTTATATGTGGTGCCAGGACCACTTCCGTAAATCTCGCGGACCACCGGTTGGGAACCACTGCCCTAGAGCCTAAAAGAAGCCTTTATACATAATTTCAGCATCCTAGGACTTATGGTTTCGGGAGATACAGTGATCAGTCAGTGAGTGTTACTGAATTGGCTTTTATAAATATAGTAATTGTAATTGGCATTTGTATTGGCATTGTATTTGGCATTGTATTTGACAATTGTAATTGGCATTGTATAGTATTGTAATTGGCCTTTATATAGATTTCTACTATCCTATTCAAGCACATATCTCCATTATCTTCTCACTGACATAATTTGTTCTATGAAGGATTCCTCTTCAAGTTACAAAAAGAAAACGGGGAAGAGGGATTTTTTCATTCCATCTTCTCCTAGTTATTGAGTGATATTGTTGACATCCTCATGCCAAATAACCTGCACAGGGGAGAGAGAGAAGCTGATAAGATGTTATTAATAGTCCGCTCGTCATCTGTAAAAAGAGAGAGCAAAAATTAACTTTAGGTTAACAACTCTGATAATTGATCCTCACGTAAAAATGCAACTCCACATTCCAGACGTCTAGGAAATAGTGTACTGACAAATTGCGGTCAGTGGGAAGGATTCGAAATCGAGGAAATCTATAATGGTGATATGGAAGTTACCTTATGGGGGTCCGGGACACATTTAAAAAATTTTTATTTATTGAGTTAAAATTTTGAATATTTTTGTGATGGTTAACCATATAATTTGTAAACAAAATCACATAATAAAACTTCTCAAAAAGTTTTTAAAAAATTTTTAAATTTAAAAATTTAAAACAAAAGTGGGATAATTTAAAATTGTTATAACTCGAAATATTATTTGTCGAATTTCAACCTTTTTTTCATTTCTAAATATACTGACAAAATTTCAAAGCTGTATCTTCATTATTAAAGATGTTATTAAAGTTTTTCTGCATGATGACAGAAATTTAAAGGGACAGCTCAACGGCCATGGATGTAAACACTAGCATCACAGCCAAAAGAAATATTTCATTATTATATTTTCTTTCACCACAAACCACGAGTGAAGTGAAGTGACGATTCACTGTAACCAGTTCGTATTGTTTACAACGTTCTTGTTTTCGTTTCGTTGTTATTTAGTTAAAATTCTTTTTAAATAGTTGTTTTTGAACTTCCGAGCACTACATATTTTGCCTTTGGTGTTTTTGAAACAAATAGAATTATTTCTGTTGGAGTAATATTCATTAAATATCTAAAAAATACCCTCTTTTGTATTACATCAGAATAGGGTGCCCCTTAGCACACTTCTTAGCGCGATTGCGATACATACATAAATTCATACATAATGCATAGATAGAAACATACATATATACATACAAACATACAAACATTGGCACTTTATCGCCAATTTGGTGGGGGCACCCTATTCTGTAGTGAAACCCATTCTTTTATATATAAGATGTGACTATAAATGGAATTTACAGCACATATATGCTCTGAAATTGTTATTTTCACAAATGAAAACTTTAAATTGGTTTTTCTCCATGTTCATTTTTTCTCGACTTGATGAAATAAAAATGCTAAGGCGTTTTTAAAAATTAACATAGAGGTTTTAAATTTTTTGTACACAATTTTGATTATGTGTTTGATAAAATTGTGTATGGGAATTACCATTAAGTTTTACAGTTATTTTTTTAAAAATGTTTAAACTTAGATTGCTAAGATTTTCTCGCCTTTCACTATACAGAGGCTGTTCGCACATTTTTTAGACGATTTTGGTAAGCGGTAATAAAAAAGCGTTTGCTGCAAAATAAATAATTGCAATTGTACTATGTTTTTAAAAGTCAAAATTATCGACTGCGGCTTTGAAGTTTTGTTTATATTCAAAATGGCGTTTTTAACAAAGCAGTGGTTCGAAGGCTACATTTATGCTCTTTCCGAAGAAAAATATGCATACTCCGATATCCAAAAACGATGTGAGAGTCATGGTTTTGTGATATCTAAAGCGTCGATAGGTAATATCGTCAACAAGAAAGGAAAAATAAAGTCAAATTGGAGCCTCAAGTGGGACAAAAATTCCAAACAAGTATCCAAGGAAAAAACGGACATCTTCGACTATTGCAAAGGTACGTTGTTTAATGTTAAAAGAAAATCCCCCTCGTCAAACTACAGTTGCAAAATCATTAAAATGCTCGGTGTCCACTGTAAACAAAATGATAAACGTTGATTTAAATCTTAAGAAAGCGAAAAAACGCAATGTGCATCGTCTTCTTCCAAATCATATCGCTGAACGCAGGACACGCTGCAGAATTCTATATGAGAAACACTTATCCAAAGAAAAATGGAAAACAATTGTCACAATAGATGAATCATGGGTGTATTTAAATGATTGCAACAAAAAAAGAGCCTTTTATTATCATAAAAGGGGAGAAAAAAATTTAAGTACAGGGTTCAAAGAATCGAAAGAAAGTTTTTCTAAGGGATTCATGATTGTTGCTGGTTTTTCTTATAATGGCAAGTTAAAAATAAAGAGAGTGGAAAAAAATGTCAAGATTAACTCCAAATACTATCAGGAACATATTTTATCGCCAATTTTTCTGAATGAAATACCATAGCTTTACCCACAGTGCCATCAATCTGTGAGACTCCATCAGGACAAAGCTAGCAGTCACACATCCAAAATCCACTGTAAATTTCCTAAAAGAAATGGAACTAAAAACTGGTATCAAGGCCATACCCTTCACTGATATCCCTACTAAATCTCCCGATGTATCACCAATGGATTTTTGTGCTTTCGGACTTTTAAAATCTGCATTATCCAAACGTCGTCCCAAAACCCTTACAGGACTCTGGAAAGCTGTTCAGGAGGAATGGGATAGAATACCTCTTCTGACACTTCAAAAGGCATTATTATCCTGGAAATTGCGGTGTCGAAAGATAGTTCATGATAAGGGATGTCAAATAGAACATTTAAAACACAAGAATTTTATGTAATTTAGTTTTGTGAATACAATATACATCGTCTAAAAAATGTGTGAACAGCCTCTGTATAAACGGACCACAAGTATCCGACTTAGCCAGGTGCCACTTCAATTTTGACCGAGTGACCCCGGGGACGACATCTGGGTGGATGGTACCATCTCCCACCTTCTCTGTCCTGATAGAGGGACTTTCCGGTCTATGGATTTAACGTGCATCCTCATCACCGAAAGCCGACGCGATACCACTAGGTTACCTGGAAACCTTTCTTGAGCATTAGTAAGCATTGATCAACGGGTCATGATGTTCATAATTGCATTTTTAAATGCAATTTGATAAAAACTATTGGGATTTTTTGTGAATGGTGTAGAATTCCGAACTCTATTGAGATATGTTATTGCAGAAAGACATACTTAAGTGTTTTAATCCTTTCAGGGGTAAAAACCTCCACCGTTTGCACGGTGCAGATTTTTTCCCCGATCTTTTTTAACCTAAAAAAAACCTTGAATTTTTTTTTTCAATTAAAGGTTGAAAAATGGTTTTACTTCTTTAAACTGATAACAGATGGCAGAACTAGCCATTTTTCTGCTCATTTAAGTGGAATACATTGAATGCAAGTGAAAGAATGACTAGATTAAGCGGAATACTACGGCGCCCCTGAAAGGGTTTCAAGCAAACAAAATGTGAAATAGAAGTTTGTTACATCCCTCATAGAATGATAGCTTCATTATACGTATTTTCTAACCTTCACCGAGAAATAAGTATGAATTAAAAAAATATTATATGGCATGAAAATTAATCAAAAGGCACTCCTTCCTGTAAAACGACAACTTTTAATTAGTACATTATTTTATTAGAAAACTTACTCTAATGATACCCTACAAATACCAATTTTCATTTTATCCAAAGATATTTTCAACCTTATTTCTATTTCAGCCACATGTCTGCGATTTTATTATATTAGGATATTGCTAATAAAGTTTACTCACGAGAAAATATATTGCAGCCTGCACAGCAATTTATTAGACAGCAAATTCCTTTCAGATACCTAGTATCTCTATTTTAAATTTAGACTACTTTTTTTTCAAGAAGTCTGTGAGAAATAGTCTTATTATGAACAGCAGATGCCTTTACAACTGTATTATCTTTATTGTCAGCAACTTTATGAAAAGTCTCATAACATACAATCTCGGTATTGCGAAGATGGATAAAACATGGGCAAATTTAGGTTCGACTAGATAACTAAATTCTTACGTGGGCTCGAGTGGGAAAAGTTGGATCAATGCCAGTCAATGAACACATTGCAACGTACTTAAGATGGTGAATAATAACGACATATACATTGAATGAGCCAAAAAGTAAGGGTCCTTACAGTAGCTGTTGTATTCCCAACAACTCAGTCTTTTACTGCACTCATACAAACCAAACTGTTTAAGGCAATAACCAGCTACATCTGATTAGATTTTGGTTAGGAAGTATTGTTTGAGATACTTGTGCTTACGCCTATAATACAAGTCATATTTTCAACACTCAGAGTAAATACGATATTTGAATACTTTAGTCTGTTCTAAACATTTGATTTAGTTTATGAGTTGTCAAACTGAGCCTGTAAAATATTTCCTTCAGTATTGTATGAGTACTCGATCCACACTATTATTTATGACCTTACCCTATTTTCTGTTCATTACGCAATTAAGTTTATGTCATCAGAATTATGTACAGAAATATCTTGCTTTTATATTTTTATTTAATCTTGTGGATAATATAAAAGAAACTATTTTTTATGTGAAAATAATTACTCAGTGTCATTAGATAATTTATGGGGATACCGCGATTTTGTACATCCTAGTTTTATCTTAAGATATTTTCAATAAACGGATCGTGATACTCTTATATCATATTCACAAACATACGTAGTATTGTTACAGTTTTTCAATCTGGAACTATTTATTTCTTTCTTTCCAAGAACTTGAGTTATTATAGCGAATACGAAGTTATCTAAAGAGATCTGTTAATCAACCACCGCAAAAATTGTAAGCATTATCAAGTAACTGGCAAACAAACTAACTTCATAAATACGTCTTTTTGTTGGGCTACTAGTACTCACTTTGAGACACGGAATTCTCAAGCTATACCAGTATTCTCTGTACCATCGAGGCTGACAGGTTACTTCAAAAACGTATATTTTCAAAATGGATAGTGTCCAAACTAACTATCCTTTTAGATATATCGTGGTCAGTGAAGCCCCTTGATCTGTATACTCTGCCTTGGCAACACTAGCTCTCTACGCCGATATAGGTTAGTTTTAAACTAACTTATCTGTACAGATTGATTCCCATTTTACATCCCTACTTATCCCCTTCACGTAAATTATCTCGTCTTTGTACAGTATCTCATGTACTGGAGGCACGTGACACAATAACCTAAAATTATGAAAACTGAGAAAACAATCTAATGATTAATCACAGAAAGAAAATGATGGGGTACATATAAAATATAACGTTGAATATTCAGTATGGATTTTAATTAATGAACAAAATGCTCACTATCTGTAACATATCACTACACACACACACACACACACACATATATATATATATATATATATATATATATATATATATATATATATAGTATATATATATATATATATATATATGTATATATATATATATATATATATAGGTATATATATATATATATATATAGGTATATATATGTATATATATATATGTATATATATATATATATATATATGTATATATATATATATGTATATATATATAGATATGTATATATATATATATATATGTATATATATATATATGTATATATATATATATATATATATATATATATATATATATATATATATATATATGTATATATATATATATATATGTATGTATATATATATATATATATATATATATATATATATATATATATATATATATATATATATATATATATATATATATATATATATATATATATATACTAGCGGACCCGACAGACGTTGTTCTGTTCAAACGTTGTAATTCTAGCTGAAGTACCCGGCAATGCTCGGGATTTTAAGAATGTTTGTTAACCAAAATCAATTTAAAAATTAACACAGTATAAATTACATACAAAAAATATATGTGAAATGTTATACACATCTCAGAATTTCAGCCTTTCATCATTGTAGTACTAAAATCTAAAAAGTAAAAATGTCAAATTCTCTAATGTTTGTTAACCAAAATTAATTTAAAACTAAACACTGTACAAATAACATAGAAAAAAAAACCACGTGAAATCTTATACACATGAATAAAAGGAAAACCCAATATCAAAATATATAAATTTATAATAAACTCCTCAGAATTCAGCGAGATTTAGCCTTTCATCATTGGGGCAAAATTAAGTAGCTGAAATTACAGGTTTAGCAGAAATTTCCAATAGAACCATGATATGACTCCAGCGTCCCTCTAAAAGAATGAAGTGTTTGATTGAGGGCTGCAAACCATTTAAATCCAAAAAGCCTTAAATAATTGCTGAAATAACAGGTCTAGCAAAATTTACACGACTCTGCATTCGAACCCGGGTCGATAGCATGGGAATTGCGCGACCTTCCGAATACGCCACGATGACACGGTAGTATACTGAGTAAAGTGAAATTTATTCGTCATTCGAAAGTTGTGGGCTGGTGATTATACATGTCAGAGGAGTTTTTATTCAGAAATAAGTTAGCAGGATAGAAGCTTAGTCTTTAGCTCTTCAATAGACACAAATATATATGCGAGGGGGATTGCAGTAGCGATTAAAAAAGATCTCGTGTCACTTAGCGTGGTTGATTCGAATTTTCCTTCGCGTGTCGAGAGTATGAATATGCCGCTGGATCTGATGTATTTTAGAGTATAAAATCTGACTTGAAAGATTATTATTTTCATTTATTATTCTGGTTTAATATATGACTTGAAACTTTTTGATTTTATTACTTTTTATCTTTTCGCTCGCTGTTTGTTAACTAAACCTAACGTGGACGGCATTATCCAGAGGGCCGATTCCACAAACTGTAACAGCTTCCATTTACCGGACGCACCCCCTTATAAATTGTTGGTTTTTTATTAATTAATTAAAAATATAAAAACATTTTCTATCGGATCAAATTGTGAATCTAAACCATTCTCGATTCAACTTAATCGCACACACAAAATTTCATAAAAATCAGTCCAGTCGTTTAGGAGGAGTTCAGTTACATACACACGGACAGAAGAAATATATATATAAGATATATGTTGACTTTTAATTACTGCATCTTTGTTTATCCTCTAGCTGATCAGATTTTCGTTTCCGGCCATACATTCCTATGTGGTTCTGTTTTGTTTTTGAGTTTCTACCTGCTCGAGAGTAATGCGATATTGCCATGCATCCAGTGGGGTTCTTAAGAGGTATGATCCGATTAAGTATACAGCGCCCTCCAACGTCAGGTTTGCGTTTCCGTTCATACATTCCTCAATGATTATTGCTCGTCTTGTTGCCTACTATCACTCCTCTGAATTTGTCGGTCGGATTCGGCAACACCCTGTATATATCAGGATTTCACATGCATTATCTTAACACGTACATTGCGGCTATAAAACTGTTCCTCTTAAAGTATGCCCTTCTAAAAAAAAGTCTTCTAGCACACATTTCTCTTATAATTCTAGATAAAATCGTGATAATGTATCATAATAATTGTTTCTGTTGTTTTGAACATATTCCCACGTTGTTTAAAATCTGTACAATACATTTTATCAGGAGACTCCGTACAATTTCATGGTGAGGGTGTTTTAACTCCGTTTAGAAATCTTCCATCATAGCTCTTTATTTACGAGAAAATCCTTTGTTTCGAGGATAGAAAGATACTTACATTCCCGGTACGTGCCTCATAAAATTTACACCTTTAAGAACGCTGCGAGTGTTGACACTTTTGTCACAATGGCTGTCGCATAAATCCCTATAGTTTATTGCAAAGGGTTGATTTCGAAACCTCTCTTTTCAACTGCACTCTACGAACAATTCAGGAGCAGTAAAGAAAAAGATTAAAATGAGTCTAGCCTACGCTTTGAAAGAAATTTGAATCAATGCGCTTTAGCTAGATATATTTCTATATTAAGATATATGTTTATCTTAAAAAAAAATCCGACTTTTAACTATAGTACAGAGATAATTTAAACTTTATACTGAATAAAAAGTGTGGTAAAGTGAATTATTTACTTTTTTGGTGGTATAAAATTGAAAAATTCATACCACCTAACTATAGTACATCCAGTATCTCTGTACTAAAACTATAGTACAGAGATAAATTAAACTTTATACTGAAAAAAAAAGTGTGGTAAAGTGAATTGTGTACTTTTTTGGTCGTATAAAATTGAAAAATTCAAAAGATAAAATTTATAATTTACTTTGTAATGTAAAGGTCTGCATATAATAATTTTAATTAATCCCTTTCATGAAGGAATTCTTTTCTAATATGTTCAATATATTTTTTTACTAGCTGAAGTACCAGGCGTTGCCCGGAATTTTAAGAAGGTTTGTTAACCAAAATCAATTAAAAAAATTAACACAGTATAAATTAGCCAAAAAAAAGCATGTGAAATGTTATACATATCTCAGTATTTTGGTAGATACAGTCTTTCATTATTGTACCACTAAAAGCTATAAAGTAAAAATGTCAAATTGTGGAATGTTTGTTAACCAAAATCAATTTAAAAACTTAACACAGTATAAATTACATAACCAAAAAAAAAAGCATGTGAAATGTTATACATATCTCAGTATTTTGGTAGATGCAGTCTTTCATCATTGTACCACTAAAAGCTGTAAAGTAAAAATGTCAAATTGTGGAATGTTTGTTAACCAAAATCAATTTAAAAACTTAACACAGTATAAATTACATAGCCAAAAAAAAAAGCATGTGAAATGTTATACATATCTCAGTATTTTGGTTAGATGCAGTCTTTTATCATTGTACCACTAAAAGCTGTAAAGTAAAAATGTCAAATTGTGGAATGTTTGTTATCCAAAATCAATTTAAAATCTAAACAATTTAGCAAGATTTAACCTTCTATGTTTGGAGCAAAAGAAGCTGATAAGTAAAACATAAAATATACATACATTTATAATAAACCACTAAAAGCTGAAAAGGAAAAATGTCAAATTGTCTTTTGGAAAATAAAGCTGAAAAGTAAAAATGTCAATTTGTCCAATGTTTGTTAACCAAAATCAATTTAAAGACTAAACACAGTATAAATAACATAGAAAAATAAGCATGTGAAATGTTATACACCCAAATAATTTTTAAAAAATCCAATATAAAAATATATAAATTTATAATTAACTCCTCAGAATTCATCTAGATTTAACCTTTCATCTTTGGAGTAAAAGAAGCTGAAAAGTAAAACATAAAATATATACATTTATAATAAACCATTAAAAGCTGAAAAGGAAAAAATGTCAAATTGTCTCTTGGAAAGTTAAAAGTTTTAAAAAGTAAAGCTGAAAAGTAAAAATGTCATTTTGTCGAATGTTTGTTAAACAAAATTGATTAAAAAAGTAAACACAGCATAAATAACATTTATAAAAAAACATGTGAAATGTTATACACATCTCAGAATTTTAGTAGATTCAGCCTTTCATTTTTCAAGTTTAAATTAAAAATGTCAAATTGTCTAATGTTTGTTAACAAAAAGTAATTTAAAAACTAAACACAGTATAAATAACATAGATTTAATAACAGTATAAATATCATAAAATATATACATTTATAATAAATCACTAAAAGCTTAAAAGTAAAAATGTCTAATTGTCCATATAAATACCTCCATAAATGCAGGATTCTGTAGCCAAAAAAATATATAAATAAAGTATTAAAGTATTTGTTAAAGGCACTGACTGATGAAAAAATTAACAGAAATCTGCAGTTTGGGCTACACGCACCATAAATGCAAGATTCTGTAGCAATAATAGAATCATTCTGTCCTTATTAAACTCCATATAAATCTATGTTCAATTAAACTGATCCAAATATCATCTGAAGTACCTTCATAAACTATGTTTCTCGTTTCTTGATTCGGGGTTCAATATGAATGTTTGTTAACCAAAGTCAACTTAAAAACTAAACACAGTATAAATAACATAGGAAAAAAACATGTGAAATGTTATACACATCTCAGAATTTAGATAGATTCAGCCTTTCATCACTAAAAGCTGAAAAGTAAAATTGTCAAATTGTCTTTTGCCTTGTGAACTCTGCATGAAAAATTAAACATAGTATAAAAAAGGGATGGGAAATGTCATACACATCAATACTAAAAAACAACGAATAAATTTTGGTTCGAATTTGACTCTTAGTGTGCTTCACTCTTGAAAATAGTTGTTCTCAGATGTACGTGCTTCCAAACGTTGATGACCAGAATAACGCTTGACTATGCAGTGAAGGATATTTTTATCTGGGCAGGTATGATTTATGAGTACAACAAAGAGACTCGATTGAATTTCTCTTTAAGTTAGATGTCAGATTGCAACTCTATGCATTCCATTTGACAATTTGCTAGCATTATATCTATATCGACTGTAAATAGAATAGAAAACATGCAAAAACAAAAATTGTTTATTTTCCCCGAAGTCCTGAAATCAATTTTAAATTCTTGTACTAAATCGGAAAGTAGGGTTGCGTATTTTATAACATTTTTAGAATTGTGCTTGGGAAATTAAAATAGTAGCATTAAGATTTTTATGCAGTTATAGGCATTTTAGCTAAATTTCAATAAAAATTACTTCAAATTGACCAATTTATAGAAAAAGTATGCTATTTACAGTTAAGTTTTTGTTTCTTTTTTTTTAATTTTTAAGTGCTATTTTACCATAAAGCACCAAAAAAAACCTTTAAAAAATCAGTTTTTAAAAAAAACAAATGGAATAGCTAAACATAAACATAGTTAACCGTAAATAAATCGCAAAACTGTGCTTAAGTTTAGACTGATTCTTTTTAGTTAAGATATACTAATTTTTATGCTTTTAAAAGTACATCGTGAATTATAAAATTAAGAACAATATAAAATACAGTAATTATTGCTTCTTTTAAGAAACAACAAAACAATGTTTCAAATTCAAACTTGTGTAACTACTGCCACTCGCTGCTACTGTCGTCTGATGAGCAAAAAAAATTTAATAATTCAATATTATTCCGATTTTTCACGCTAGTGGAAAAAATGCCACGCCCACTTTAGAGTCACTTGAAATAATTAAACACACACAAATATATAAATTACACAAAAGGTTTTTTTTTAAATTCTGTAATGTGTCTAAATCTCCACTATGGAAATATATCGGAGAATTCCATCATTTTAATAAGAAATTTCTAAAATGAAAATAGCAACAAATAACGTCTGTTTATAATCTGAAGACGATGTTAATTTCACTGAAATATTTTAAAATATAAATTTTAGATAAGAAATATTTAACGCATTTACTACGCATTACATCGTTTCAATAAGAAATGTCTGAAATGAAAATGGCAACAGAGAACGTTTGTTTATAAAATAACACGGCGAAAATAAACGACGATCGTTAATCGAAATGTCTTAAAGTATAAAATCTGACTTGAAAGATTATTATTTTCATTTATTATTCTGGTTTAATATATAACTTGAAACTTTTTGATTTTATTTATTTTTATCTTTTCGCTCGCTGTTTGCTAGCTAACCCTAACGTGGACGCCATATTCAGAGGGATGATGCCACAAAGTGTAACAGCTTACATTTAGTTTCAAAATTGTGGTTTTTTATTAATTAAAAATCAACGGTAATTAATTTCGATTTTTTAAGTTCTTCAGACCCTCGGCTGTTTTTAAAGACGCCTGTATGTAAAATTTCACGATCGTTGCTCCTAAACTGTGGATTTCTATACAATTACAGAGATACAAACATTCATTTTTATATATTAGATATCAGTTGACTTGTAATGCACTCTTGGACAAAAAAAAATAAACAAACGACGTACCAAGAAGGAGTTATCCGAATGAGACAAAAATTGATAGATGTGATGTACATATATAGAAAAACAAATGATTACAATTTGAGAAAAATTGGATGATTTATTCAAGAGAAAGAGCTTCACAAAGTGAAAAAGTCAATAACGCGTTGGTCCACCTCTGGCCCTTATGCAAGCAGTTATTCGGCTTGGCTCTGACTCATAGAGGTGGTGGATGTCCTCCTGCGGGATATCGTGCCAAATTCTGTCCGATTGGCGCGTTAGATCGTCAAAATCTCGAGCTGGTTGGAGGGCCCTGCCCATAATGCTCCATACGTGCTCAATGGGGGAGAGATCCGGCAACCTTGCTGGACAAGGTAGCGTTGGGCTAGCAGTAGAAACTTTACATTACCCCTTCTTGGTGCGTCGTTTTTTGTTTTTTGTCTAAGAGTTTCTATTAAGCGAGAAAAGCGTGTGATGACAAATGAGTTATTTTCTTTTCTGCTTCAAGTTATTGTAAAAAGATGCATAGCCGTCAGTTCTTAAGGCTGCTATGTACTAACCTCATTGGATTCGCTCACCATAATGTTAACCTATGGAGAAAATTTGTCCTCGGATTGCCGACTTGGATTCAAAGATTTTTTTTTTAAATTGTACTCCGTCATAGAGAAAGAAATTTTACATTTGTGTACATTTTTCGTTTTTTTTTTTGAAAAAAAGGCAATTAGTATTTTAAAATTTAAATTATTCGGAGAAAAATCTGGTATAGTGTGTTTTAAACGCTCATAAATTCCTTCGGTGGACAAAATTTATAAAATGAATCCTGTAGCACTTTGCAGAAAAGTTCAGGCTATCTGACAATACCAATTTTATTTGACCTGTACATAGTTGAGAAAAATATATTTTAAATAAAAAATTTGGGGGCAGCGCTTACCACACCCTATAGAGAGCCATTGCAATCCTTCAAAGTGTCAATCCTGAGGAGGGTGGAGTTTTGGAACTGTCAATTGGATTCCTCCCACCACAAGAGTCTGCAAAAAGAGGAAAAGGGAAATACGATTTTTTTCTTAGTACATAGCAACATTAACAGTCTTTTAACAACAACTTTTAAGGTATACACAAGATTCGATTCACAAGAATCGAACTTTTGAGTGAATTAAAGAAGCTGCTTTAGATATGCTAATTTCGGCATACGCGCTTAGTATAAATACCACGCAGCGTCATTAATAAAAAAAAGAGAGGAGGTTGTTAAGGTTGAAAAGGTGTTATCCTGCGCTAGTGCTTAGCGGGCCAGAAGTTTACATGGCAGTACTGCTGGTTTGACTTACTGTTCGTGAGTATAAAAATATATTGTTCTTGAAAGCTGTGTTTATACATTCCGTACAAGTAGTACGCATGCTTATTGCTGTAAAAGCCAATTATATGTGCAACGAATTCAATAAACATTGTTTCATGTATAAACTGTTCATGCATCAAAATACAAATAGAGTGCCCCCTTAGTAGAAACTCTATACTGGCGCCCGAAAAATATATATACCCTGGTAGTTAGCGTTACATTTGTAACGAACAACATAATTGAAATTAAAAACTGTGTACTGTGTACTTATATTGATAAAATTGTTGCAAGTACTTATATACTATTTAAAAAATGAGTGTTGTAGAACAAAATCCTGCTGGAAATTTTCCTCGGGTAATTATGGTTCAGCAAATTGCGCCATTCGAAGCCACCTTCAATGGCGGCCCCTCAAGCCAATTCCTAAAGAAAATTGAGCATTACTTTCAGCAACAATGCACCCCAGAGGGGGATAAACTTAAAATTGGTCTAGCCGCTTTAAGAGGTAGTGCATATCAGTGGTACATGTGTATGAAAAGCAGTAATCTGATTTTTGACTATTCGTCATTCAAGCAACAGTTTCTTAGCGTTTTTCCAAAGACCTTTAATCAAAGTGAAATTGAAGCGGAAATTTATTCGCTAAGGCAACGTGAAGGTCAGTGTGCGTTAGATTTTGCTACGGAAAAGATTTCCAAGTGTGAGGAATGTTTAGAAGGGGTAACGGAAGCGGTAATCTTAAAAATAGTTATCCAACGTTTGAAGCCAAGTGTTCAAGATTTTTTAGATAATCAAACAATTACAAGCAAGGTTACCCTCCTTCAAGCTTTAGCTAAACATGACAATAGGCATTTCTTCGCTACCCCGTACCGTCATTCAGGTACGAGAAGTTTTATACAGCCGCGCCAAAATTTTTCGCGAGTTTCAAACCAGCAGCGTAAGCAGTACCGCAGGCAAAATAATAGAAGCGCACGGCGTTATAATGAAATTAGTGCTCTTAAAGTAAATAATATGGAAGCACCTTACTTGCACTGGCAAGTTGATTCACATGATATGGTTCAACCTGTTGAAACTGTGTGGTCAAATGTATTATTTTGTCCGAGTAGTAATCATTATTTTGAGAATAGTGAAAGTCAGGGTATTTTTGTGGCTTATAAAGAAAGTGAGTCTAGCTGGAATGATGCGGTAATTCCAGTACAAATTTCTGAAAATAGTGCCGATACTAATGCTAGTGGTTTAGAAAATAAATCATCTGACACTTCTATTGATGCTATACCTGATATTTTAGATGATATTCACACATCTGTTAATGAAGGAAATTTAGTAGATGACGAAGTATGCGTTACGGAAGTTAGTGAATACTTATTAGTTGACGACAATAAAAATTCTTTAAACGATAGTAGGAACTCGCTAGGCAGAAAGATTATCACCCCTTTAGACAGTCTATTCTTCGTACCGGGGCAAGCGCCTCAATTTCAACTAGCTGATATTCAGGAGATGCTTCGCGAGGTCAAGCAAGTTAATGACCAGATGCGGAAGCAACAGAAGATATACTACGATAAAAATCGTAGGGAGGAGAAATTTGAAGTTGGGCAATGTGTTTTAAAAGCCACCCACTCACTATCTAATGCCAGTAAAGGCATAGTCGGGAAATTTTGCCCGAAATTTCAAGGTCCGTACCAAATAAAAAAGGTAGCAGGCCCAGTGGTTACCTTACAAGAAGGCCAACAGCAAGTTCCCGCAAATATAGACCAGATTAAGAGGTATATAAACCGTGCAGACTATACCCTGTTTTCAAATCAAGTGCAACAAGGTTCACAAGGTTCACAAGATGCTGGACCCTCGGGGGTCACCAACGAAGACCGTCCTCCCCCTACTCACGATTCCGGTGATAACCTGCATGAGGGAAGCAGCTCCACTCCTGCACAGGAACCCCGGTCAGGAGTTAAAAGAAAGACTCCCATGACTTCTCCATCGTCGGCGCCTGACTCTCAGCCGTTCGAACATCCACGCAAGCGGGGGAAGCAGACGCAAAGGAAACGAAAGATCTCTGCCGCCCAACAAGATCCTCCTCCCAAGAGACCTCCTGTCCATCGTCAAGCTGGACTAGCGTCTCAGGACCAACGACCTGCTGCACGAAGGATGCCCACACGGTCAACGAACCCCTTTACTAGGACTGCGACCATCAAGAGAGGTTCCACGGATTGGACAGACTGGTGCAAGGAAGTTGCTGCATTCATGAGGAACAAGTCTTGTATCAACTTTCTTATTCTAACTCCCACCCTTTAATAAAACCGAACCAAATTGGTTTGCAGTTCCCCCAGTGTATATACTGTAAACATTTTGAGGGGAAGTGGTGAGGCACTGAAAAAAAAAGACATACTGTTGTTTTATAAATTTTTGAAGGGGACATGTAGTGACTAGGAAAAAAATACATACTGCACAATATACCAATTAACCACTAATGTACTAACTTCACAAAAAATAACACATGTACATTATAAATTGGGGGAGAGCAGATACAGTCAAGAAATGTCATGCTGTGCAATTGTGTTGTCACTTTTAATTAAAATAGATATTCTAGGGCGCAGTTGGCCATCCCAGTATCCGCAACTCTGCAAATCCACTGTTTGATGGTGTCACCTGGACCCTTCGGGGTTAGTTTTGTAAAATGGTAGTGGTGTTTTTCCCCCACACAACGTGTGGAAGGTTTTTTGACTTTGCCACCCATTATGTAAAAAGTCAGACCAGCACGCGTTTTCAATTAGTTAACTGAAGCCGTTCAGACCTCAGTTACCTAATTTTTTTTTTCGAGGGAGGCCAGTGTAAGGTATACACAAGATTCGATTCACAAGAATCGAACTTTTGAGTGAATTAAAGAAGCTGCTTTAGATATGCTAATTTCGGCATACGCGCTTAGTATAAATACCACGCAGCGTCATTAATAAAAAAAAGAGAGGAGGTTGTTAAGGTTGAAAAGGTGTTATCCTGCGCTAGTGCTTAGCGGGCCAGAAGTTTACGTGGCAGTACTGCTGGTTTGACTTACTGTTCGTGAGTATAAAAATATATTGTTTTTGAAAGCTGTGTTTATACATTCCGTACAAGTAGTACGCATGCTTATTGCTGTAAAAGCCAATTATATGTGCAACGAATTCAATAAACATTGTTTCATGTATAAACTGTGTTTGCTTCAAATTCAAATAGAGTGCCACTTCAAATTATATACACCCAAGTCTGGGTAGAAGTGAGCATAGAAACTCTATAAACTCTTAAATAGTACTTCCAAATATTAAATAAAGATATTTATGACGCTAGAGCCCAGAAATTAAACAACGAAACCTTATGAAAGTTTTACCTACAAACAAAATTACTTAAATAAAATATGAATATTTAATAAAATATGAATATTTAATTCCCCCTCGCCGGAAGTATTCCACACCAGGTCCATATAGGCTTGCGGGATGAGGGGTATGGCTCCGGTTTATATCGGAACCACAAGGGTCGGAGTGCGATTTAGCCAGGTACCACCTCAATTTTGATAGAGCATCCCCAGGGTGATGTCTTAGGAGATCGTACCCACTCCCACCATCTCTGACCCCATAGAGGGACTTCGGGTCTACGGATTTAACGTGCCCATATCCGGCCTGGACACGGAGGTATTTAACCTTTTCCTTACGGGGTGGGATAACATGTATCCCGAGAACACGGGTCCAAGAAAGAATGTATATATACAGTCGAAACTCCATATATCGAACTTCCCTATATCGAAATTTTCTGTATATCGAACTTCCCTATATCGAAATTTTCTATATATCGAACTCTTAGCAAATCTCCATGTTCATTACATAGAAAAACTGTTTCCATATATCGAAAAAATCTCTATATATCGAAATTTTTTTCAAGACATATTGGGAGATTTCATTCTAGTTTAGAATGAAATCTTCCAATTTTTGGCGTTTGAAACAATATGTCGTAGACTTCAATTCGCGGAAATGTGCCTGATGAAGTTTTTAGTGGACTGAATAAATGCGAACATTTCTTTGATGAAATTTCTGCAAAACTGGCTGTTCAGCGAGATATTCGTAGTGTTTTTAAAAGAATGTAACTGTGATCATTGTAACCACTGTCTGGATTATTGATTTTTAAAGGGTATGTGGTACTCAATAAATATTTCATATTAATTCATTTTTTTGTTATTAACTTTCATTTAATGTTATTCGCATATAAATTGGAAATGGAGGTTCGTATACGAAACTCCATTATGAGTTTTTGGAGAATTATGATAAAACTAGATAATTTTATTAGTTATTAACTTTCATTTAATGTGGTTAGCATATAAATTGGAAATGGAGTTTCGTATACGAAAATTAGCTCTAATTTTATTGTTTTAGGAGAATTGTGATAAAACTAAGATCAATTCTATATATATCGAAATTTCTATATATCGAATTTTTTTCCGGCACTTTGCTATTTCGATATATGGAGGTTCGACTGTATATATATATATATATATATATATATATATATATATATGTGTGTGTGTGTGTGTGTGTGTGTGAGTTGACCCGAATGGTCATCTCCTGAAATAAGCATCGTGGCCGAAAACAAAATGATTCGAATGCAAGAACATATAACTTTATTCCAGCAATAACATGACCTTACAGCGCAACGTCTTGCTTTCATCTGGCGAGCGTACAAGTAGCTATCAACGGGTTGCCAGAAATTGCGAGGTAGGTTAGTATAGGCAAAGGGCGGAAAGGTTACCATAGAGGGAAAGAACTCTGATTACAGGCGATTAGAGGTGGTTAAAATTTATTACATATACATATATATATATATATATATATATATATATATATATATATATATATATATATATATATATATATATATATATATATATGTATCTGTGTGTGTGTGTATGTATATATATGTATATTATATTATATATATATATATATATATATATATATATATATATATATATATATATATATATAAATAGCCCGGTAAGCTAAAGGTTAATGGCGCTTGTCGGGATTCGATCCGAGCATCTTCAGCAACGAAAGTCAACGCGCTACCCAGGGCCCGATTTAGAACATTGTTGACTATAAGCACAACTCATTATGCCCCCCCCCCCGTAATACTGATGTGGGCGTAAAATTTCCAAAATTGACACACACAAAAAAATAATCGCGAATCATTGGGAATGTACCATTTTACCAAGAATTGGCTATTATAAGCGTAGAAGCCTAGAACATTATCCAATAACGAAAAGTGATACAACGTATTAACTTCATCATTAAAACACCAATACCATGCAACCAGAAAAACTTATTAACCCCTTATATACACTATAACATACATATAATGAACTATACATATAACTATACATATGATGAAGCAGTCAATCAATCAAATTTGAAAGGATATATAAAAAAATTACTATTAAAAAAGGTAAAATGAAAAAAATTTTGAATTGGGAATTTTTTTCCTTTTAAAATTAAAATGTTTTTGGGGCCTCTAACATTCGGGGACCCCTAGGCCCGGGCCTACAGGGCCTAATAGAAAATCAGGGCCTGGCGCTACCACTAGGCTACCTCGAGTTCTGCATTTAACGTGCGCACTTCCTATGAATAGGGTTATGAGTGAATATAGTTTTTAATCGCTTCCTTTCAATAGTGCTATATGAGAGAACATAGTTTTTAATCACTCCACATAACTTTAGAATAGAATTGGCTTATTGCTTAATATTTGCAAAATTATATTCTCTTTTTTTAATGTTTTATTATGAAGAAAACGTAATGAGTAAACTCTACGTCATTCATTAAAAGCGCCGAGGACGAAAAATCTATTTTTCACTTTTCTGCTTTGTGCTTAGGAGGTTTTTGAATGAGTTTCACAACTTCGTTGGCCAAAAAGAAGAAAAGAAAAAAAAAAAAGAGCATCAGGATGCGGGAACTGATGATCCGCCGACTTCATCTGCATTCTTTTTATAATTCTTTTCTCCTTTGTCCTTCCTTCTCGCTTTTTTAGCTTCTCTATTAATAACTCACATTTCCTGTCTGTCTCAGCGAGAAAAACCCAAGATTCAACACGTCAATATCTTAAATAAACACAAAGAATAAGTTTAAATTTCCCAGAATTTTTCAACCTCTTTCCAGTTAAAAAAAAAGCTATAATTTTGTCATGAATCATTATTAGTTTAAAGTATCAAGAATGCATTATTTTTAATGTTAAGTTGTAATAGTTATGAAGCTCATAGCAAAAAAAATTAAACTGCAGTGTGACAGTATAATATTATGTGGCTTATAGTAACCTAAACCATGCATTTTTTATATTTTTTTCGTTAAATTTGCAAATTCTAGGATTAAAATCTGAGAATTTAGAAAGTCATACTTTGAATGCTAAGTAATAAATAATCTTTAATAAATCAGTATGCTGTGATAACCATTAATCGACAGATTAGTGGATTACATAGCATTTACTGTTAAGAATTAAAATATTCCTCAGTATTAAAGTCTTTCACTTCAATTTTTCTTTCTAAGAGTATAAATGTAGAAAAATGTATAGAAGTTCTTAAAATTCGGAACCTAATTATATATGTAAATGTTGTCTTCAGATAAAAAATTCCTCAATTCTATCTTGAATCAATAAAAATGTGTAAAAATTTTAGGTTTAGTTAAAACCAATACTTTTGTTAAATTCCGTTTTAGAAACTATGATGATAATAATAATAAAAAATTCTTTGCCTTCATTATCTATCTTGAATGTTTTGTTAAATACAGTTATAAAAATATGCTCTTTTTATCCGTATATCGACATTGATCAATTATTATATTTCTTATTATATATTTAACGAATCAGTTTTTTTTTCAGTGGCTAAAAATTCGATATTTTCCCCCTTCAATGTTGGAGCTCTGTCTTGCTTAATAAACCTTGAAATGCGGAAGCATTTACGAATTTTGTTTTTATTTTTAAGAGGAAAAAAAAGCAAAATCATTCCTATCTTAATGGAGAAAGAAAATGAACAGTAAATAATGGACGGAGATGTGGTCGTGACTGATGAACATTTATGAATAAATAAGTGATGCTGCTGAATTTTAAGAAGAGAAAAAAATTAATAAACCACTAAGCATAAATTTCTTCTGTATTGTGGATTTTTTTTCAGTTTAATTCACCTTTAAAGATTTCTCCATTCATCATATTTACATTTATCATTATATTGATTCATATGTTAAGAAAAATATTTACCGACCCCAATAAGAGTTGTGTTTGTTTTTGAGACTGTATGACATGTTAGGGATACCTGAAGAAACAAACACAAATTTGTTATTCAGCTTTTAATATTTTTATTTCCTGTAAACATTGTAATATGCCTTTTAAAATTACAGATTAATCATATTTACAGTCATCATTTTATTAAGTTGATATGTTAAACAAAACTGTTCACTGGCCCCAATGAGTTATGTCTGTTTTTGAAACTACACGATACGTTAGGGATATCTGAAGAAATAAACACACTGTTGTTATTCACATTTTAAGATTGTAATTTTCCTTAAGCTTTGTAATTCAACTTTTGAGATTACTGATTCATAATATTTACAGTCATCATTTTATGACATTGATATGTTAAGCAAAACTGTTCACTGACCCCAATAACTGTAATGTCTATTTTTGAAATTACATGATACTATTGGGATATCTGAAGAAATAAATACACTGTTGTTAGTCACATTTTAATATTGTAATTTCCCTTAATCTTTGTAATTAAACTTTTAAGATTACTGTTTCATAATATTTACTGTCATCATTTTATTACATACATATTTTTCCGAAAAGCCCGGTAGAGGGAGCTAGTGACTGCTAGGATTTTTTATATGAAACGCTGCTAGCGATTACCGCGACAACCGCAATTTTATATTCTGTCAAGTGGCATCAGAGAAAGTAAAGTAATCCTAATGTTACATTCTCCTGTATGGTAACAACAACAACAAAAAGCTATCAATTCTTTAAATGTAAAAGAGAATAAAATCGTTTGCATATGGTACATATGGCTATGCTTTTATTTGATTTGTGCTTCTCTCGACGTATGGATTATAGATTTTTGGAAGTAGGGATAAGTACACACTTCAATTGTTCGTATTCATATTTCTTTTATTCGGTTTTCGTATACCCATAGATCGCTCCAATATTCGTATTCAAAATTCTATTCGTAGTGTCACCAATTCTGCGACACATATGTTAGGCAAAACTGTTCATTGACCCCGGTAAGTGTTATGTATGATTTTGACGCTAGATGACACGTTAGAGATATCTAATGAAACCATAACATTGTCCTCCTTATTAACCGTTCGGATACATACATTTATAACTTCTAAAGATTTATACTTTGTGGGTTATGCCTGTTTCTAAATCCATGAGTCCTATTTAGCCAGGTGCCACCGCAATTTTTAGCGATCACCCCCACTGACGCTATCTGGAGGGATCGAACCTATCTCCGAAACTCTCTGATCTCATATAGAGGGACTTTCCGTTCAACATATTTAACGTGCCCGTATCCCGCCTAGACACGTCGGTATTGAATGGCACTTGTTGGGATTAGATCCGAGCACCCCCAGCAACGAAACCCAACGCGCTGCCACTAGGCTACTTCGAGTCCACTTGAATTACAGGACTTGCATAATGCCTCTAAGGAAAAACACAAGAGTTTCTAAAATTCTTAACGCACTAAGAAATATAAGGTTTTAAGGTTCATCCGTAACTGACTCAAAACTCTACATACGGTATCGTAACCTCACCTAAATGAAATACACCGGAGAGAAAATAGTGAAGTCAGCCTAATTGTTAGCGAAATAATTTCACTCTACTAATGATCACCTCATTTTATTTACCAGTTACTTATTACTCTCTGATTTATACAGCTGGGATGCTGATTTAACAAGAGCTACGAAGAATGGGAATAAAGGAAAGAAATTACTTGGGAATAACAGCGACAGTGTAATAAGTTAAAATAAAGTGTAAAATTCAGCTATAGCGTGGTAGCCTTTAAACTCTCACAGGGGGAATTTTAAAGTAATACCACTGGAAGAAAGAATATTTAAAAAGAAATAGAGCAAAGTAAAAAGGAGTTTAGGTAAGAAAACACACATTTTTGAAAAAGAAAATTGAATTTTAATATTTTCCTAAAAGAATTTTGAGAAAAAAATTTACAGTCAATTAAATATAGATTGATTATGATATATTTAAAATTTCCTATTATATAGCAAATGCCCATTTTAGAACCCAAGTCTGAAATTATTTCTTTACACACAATGACAATCAGTAACAAAGATAACTCATTCTGAAAGAGTCTGAACATGCAATAATATTCATCCAGATTTAATAACATGTTTTAGTACCATTTTAATACACAATTCCGAAATTACTTCTTTAGACACGATAACAATCAGTAACAAAGATAACTCATTCTGAAAGAGGCTGAACATGCAATAATATTCATCCAAATTTCATAACATGTTTTAATCCCATTTTAATACACAATTCCGAAATTATTTCTTTAGACACAATAACAATCAGTAACAAAGATAACTCATTCTGAAAGAGGCTGAACATGCAATAATATTCATCCAGATTTCATAACATGTTTTAGTACCATTTCAGTACACAATTCTCAAATTATTTCTTTCGCATAATAACAATCACTAACAAAGATAAATCATTCTGAAAGCGGCTGAACATGCAATAATATTCATCAAAATTTCATAACATGTTTTAGTCCCATTTTAACACACAATTCTGAAATTATTTCTTTAGACACAATAACAATCAGTAACAAAGATAACGCATTCTGAAAGAGCCATGCGTGCCATTCTGAAAGAACATGCCATAATATTCATCCAGATTTAAGGTGACTGCCTACGTTGAAAATGCCATTTTTTTTTTTGCTATTTTGGTCAATTTTATTTTTTCCAAGAATAGTGTAATTCAATTCTTTCTCTTTTCAAAACCGTTTTGATTTTCATTCTACATCAATTAGAAGCAGAACTATAGCTACTTTAAAAACATCGTCTAATACAAAATTGAAGCAACAAACAACTTTAAATGCGTTTTTCTCAGAATTATGATTTTTAGCACAAATCTCTACCGTTATCATGATATTTCACATAATAATGCATATAATTTGATAAAAGTTTCAGGAAATGTTTTAGATGCCATTGTTAATGAAATGACACACAATAATTGATGTATAACACAGGGCTACAAATTTTGTTTTTGGTGCCTAGGATTTTAGAACTGATTTTGGCTAAACTTGGGGCGCTGAATCTAAATATGAAATCGGTTTTTCTCTATCAGTTCTACCTTTTTAGATACAGTAAAACCTCGTTTATCAGGACTAACTGGGACCACAGGTAATCCGGACACTCGAAAATCCGGATAATCCAAATAATATGGGTTATATGCAATACAAAATCCTTAACCAAGAAGACCTACTTTGTTTTGCAACAAAATTACACAGTATTGTTTACAATACATTAAAAAATATGAAAATAGCTTTTCACATCATTTCTTAACGAAGAATTGGTAAGTCTAGTAAAGCTTTCTTGAACTCAACAAAAAGCATTTTATTACCAAAATGTATTGTACAATCTACGCAGGAACTGTACATTGAATCAAACTAAAAAGCGAATATTTGGCGTACTTGTAGTTACGTTCTTGCTATCATAGTGAAAAATTATTATCTAATGTGAACATTAAATAAAAATGATTACAAATCTGATCTGGATTTTCCGGAGATCCAGATCAACGAGAGCGGATAAATGAGGTTTTACTGTACATCCACTTATCTATCAATGTTTTTTTTCTATTCAATATATTCAAGTATGGCTGATTTGTACTCCTGGGAAACTGGACTACTGAGAAAAATGGGTCTTCCTGAATATTTTCCAGATGATTGGCGCCTATTTATTGGCAGCTCAAAGCGAAGTTTGAAATGTGTCCTTCTACACAATGGGAACAAATATGGTTCAATACCAAATGTTCACTCAACGAAAATGAAAGAAGAATATAACACCATAGCTTTGGTCTTGGAGAAGATAAAGTATTATGGACATCAATGGGTGAATTGCGTGGACTTAAAATGTTAAACTTTCTCCTTGGACAGCAAAGTGGCTACACCAACTATCCTTGAAGAGTGTGCCTCTGGGATAGAGGAGACAAAACACAGCACTGGATTAAAAATGGGTGGCCTAAGAGAGAAAACATCGACGTTCGGAAAAGAATGTCATTAACGACCCTTTAGTTGGACGAGAGAAAATCATCTTTTCTCCACTGCATATCAAGTTGGGTCTAATGAAGCAGTTTGTAAAGGCTCTTGATATGAACGGATCATGCTTTGCATATATATAGGGGGAAAATGCCTAAGTTGAGTACGGAACAAATTAAAGCAGGAATATTTGACGGCCCACAAATAAGATAACTCATTAAGGATCCTGCCTTCGCAAATTCCATGAATGAGGCTGAGCGAAAAGCCCGGACTTCATTTGTTGCAGTTGTCGGAAATTTTCTGGGCAAATGCAAAGCTGAAAACTATGTTGAACTGGTAAACGAGATGCTAAACAGTTTCAGATCCCTTCCGTGTTACATGAGCATTAAGGTGCACTATTTGCACAGCCACTTAGAACATTTTCCTCAAAATTTAGGAAACACCAGTGAGGAACAAGGTGAAAGATTTCACCAGGATAAAGGATAAAACTATGGAGGACCGCTACAAAGAACGATGGGTTACGCACAGGATGGCAGATTACTGCTGGAGTTTAAAAAGGGACTGTTCCAAAATATATTCAAAAATGTCACGGAAAAGAAGTTTCCGAAGTGTTCAGTGACTAGTTGGTTTCATTGATGACTTTTTCCTCTTTCTATCTCTTTGTAATTGTATAAGTATTATTACAATATTCTCTATGATTTTTATGTTCCTTTAACATTTAAAAGAATATAATAATAATAAAAAATTCCGTGTTTAGTTTTTTAATTTGATCCAGAGATTTAACTTAAAATAGTGTAACGTATATTTCACTAAAATGTTATATCTTAGAAATTTGAGTTCCTAGACAAAAACTAATGGCATATTAAAATTCAGGGCATCAAATTCAGATGAAATCAGATCCTAATACCAAGGCACCAAAACCACTGTTGACCTGTGTAATAAAGTTTTTTGTTTGGGGCTGTTTTTATGAGGAAAGGAATGACGAATTGGGGAAAATTTTCATATTGGAACATAAAATTGTCTGTATTATTTTTGCATTATAAAATTTTTCTTAGATTGTAGGCCATTTTGAAGATAACTGTTATATGTATCATGTGTAAGATGGAAATTAAAATAGCAGCATTAGAATTTTGTGCAGAGTGATAGGCGTTTTAGCTAAATTTCAGTACAAATTACTTCAAATTGACCAATTTATAAAAAAGTATGGTATTTACAGGCAAGTTTTTTTATTTTTAATTTTTAAATGCTATTTTACCATAAAAGACCAAAAAATCCTCAAAAAAACAATTTAAAAAAATGGCTCCGAACGTAGGCAGTATCCTTAATAGCATGTTTTACTCCCATTTTAATACACAATTCCGAATTTATTTCTTTACACACAATAACAACAAGTAACAAAGATAACTCGCTATGAAAGAGGCTGAACATGCAATAATATTCATCCAGATTTCATAACATGTTTAGTCCTATTTTAATACACAATTCTGAAATTATTTCTTTACACACAATAACAATCAGTAACAAGGATAACTCATTATGTAAGAGGCTGAACATAATGAGTTATCCTTGTTACTGATTGGGATAACTTGGATGAATATATGTAATAATATTCATCCTGATTTCATAACATGTTTAGTCCCATTTTAATACACAATTCTGAAATTATTTCTTTACACACAAGAACAAACAGTAACAAAGATAACGAATTATGAAAGAAGCCGAACATGTAATAATATTCATCCAGATTTCATAACAAGTTTAGTCCCATTTTAATACACAATTCTGAAAGTATTTCTTTACACACAATAACAATCAGTAACAAAGATAACTAATTATGAAACAGACTGAACACGCAAAATTATTCATCCAGATTTAATAGCATGTTTTAGTCCCATTTTAATACATAATTCCAAAATTATTTCTTTACACACGATAACAATAAGCAACAAAGATAACCCTTTCTGATAGAGGCTGAACATGCCATAATATTCATACAGATTTAATAGCATGTTTTAGTCCTATTTTAATACACAGTTCGAAATTATTTTTTTACACACAATAACAATCAGTAACACAGATAATTCCTTCTGAAAGAGGCTGAGCATGCTATAATATGCATACAGACTTAATAAATTGTTTTTATATATACAGTTCTCGGCAATTTTAATTAAATCGAATTTAATAACGGTGTTTTTGCAACATAATGACATACACATCGCGGAATTTCTGTTTAAATTGTATTTAAATTACCAATTCTTTTCATATATATAAATATATTTCAAAATAAAACTTAAAGTGTATTGCATTTTTCTATGAAATTTTGAGATCATTCCACAAAGAAAAATAAATATTTATTCTCTTCGAAAAAAATATTTATTCAGTCCCAAACATTCAACAATTTTTTTTTATTTAGAAACTGAAATTCTTAACCGAAAAATAAAATAATTTTATCCTACTTCAAATATTTTTTAGCAAAAGATGGTGAAAATGAAAAAAAATGTATTTTTATAAATCTTATTCCAGCTACTCCCTCGTTTATGAGAGAAAACTATTTTTATTTAGAACTATTTGATAAATAATTTGAAAGGAAGAGGCTATTTTTTTCTTGTAAATGGGTAGAAACCACACAAAAAATGGAGTGATAAAAATTTGCATACTACGTTTTTCGCATGATGTTAAAATCACAAAATGCACTCATGCTTTTATTATTTTTTTATCTGATTTTCAAACTTTCATACTCATAAAAAATGTAATTTTAAACAATTCAATTTTCTTTCTGTATAAAAAACTGTGAAATCATGTTTAATATTTATTGCGAGTTTCTGCTTTTTAAAATTTTGAGTATTTCAGTTTTACTATTTCAATCACAATAGTCAATTTTTTTAAAAGTATGAATGTTATTAACACTCAGTTGTATGGTTTTCCTTTAAAATAAAAACGAAAGAACCAGAAAAAAAACCGCGATATTTATGTCTTTTTCCATAGGCATAGAATGCTTGAAACTCGTATTTATTAAATGTATTTATTGATGTACTAATTTCTTAAAATTTACATTCGAAAAATTTTCAATTTTTTTTCCAGAAATGTTTATCATATTGTTGCGTTTCTCGTTCGTGGATATTTTTAAGAATGACAAGTCCAAAAAGCAGTGACACAAGTTTATGAGTTTTAGAGACTTAAACAGTTGACAAATCTATGGTGCCCAGTATACAGGGTGTAAGTGAAAAACAGGGATTTAAATATACCAAGTTAATGGTCTATACCAAATGCAGAAATATAATTTCGACTTGAGCCTTTTAAACAAAGAAATGTACTTTTGTTTACAAAATTGATAGTTTCAAGCCTTTAATATAAGTCAAAAGATTTTTTTTATCAATACTAACAAATATCTAAAAATCACTTCTTTTAACTTTTACCGGGCACCATAGAAATATGAGAAACAATTACTTAGGTCACTTTGAATTTCATCTAAAAGGCTGCACATTTGACATAAAACACATAGGCACAATAACAGGCGTCATAGCAGCTAATCTCCAACTGAAAAATGACTGAAAGAACTCTGCTCAACTTTCAAAGTCGAGACTCGCATTGCTTATATACATACCTTTGGCAACGTATTTGAAATCAAAAATTCTAGAACTCGATAACCACACCACCTAGATGAAATCTGATGGGTTCTCTATACACCTAAAAAACACACCAAATCCCCACAAATTTGATGTCTAACTGGCCGAATTTGTGGCCAAGTTCCCGAAAATATCTCTGTAAGGTTGGAGCGTTGAATTGAAATATCACAGTCAACGACAGTAAATAAATGCTATTAAAAACAAAATAAATATACTTTAAAAGACCAAGGAGAACGGGGCGATACGGTCTCCGCCGGTATAGGGCGTCATACAGCTGAAACTTTCCTGAAGTCCTTCGTAAAGCTTTTTTTTACTCATAGGCAACTATGGTATGCCGAAAGCCTCCCAAAAATGAACACGAGAGCGCAGGTTCGAAGTCACACATGAGAGCGATAACGCAGAATGGGGCGAAGCAGCCTCCGTCATATCTCTCAATATGACGTCATGGATCAGTAGACTTCATGAAAGTCCTACGTAAAGTTTCTTTTTTATATCCGGGGCCGAACACAACTGTTCATGAATAAATGTAACTATAGGAAGCTCTTCTATAAAGTTGTCAGAGGTAATGGTATCACACCCTGATTACCGCTGGCTTTGCGGAGATGGAGGAAAAAATTACCCCAAGTTTAGCTGGGGGAGTTAAAAAGGCATATATGGCATCACCACTTTGACGGTTAATTCGGAATCGGCTCGAACGGGGAGTTTATGGGCTTCAGAAGGCACACGTGTCCGAGCATAACTGTCTATGAATAAAAAAAAACTAAAGGAAGCACTTCCATAAAGTGTTTAGCTGTTATGACGTCACATGCCGATACCGCTGGTGTTGCAGAGGTTGCGGACAACGTTACGCCCCGTTCACCTGGGGTGTTGAAACGCATATACGAATCTCTTGCTCAGTGTCACGTGGGGTACAAGCAGTTATTACTGCTGAAAATGTTCACACAGACTGCCGATTTCTACCCTCCCCTCTTTTGACTTACACATCTGTAATTTCAATACTTTTAAAATTTTACTGCATATATTGATTCGAATAATTTTATATATTCATCTCAATTCTTTATTGGGGATGGAACATCAATGAACCCCAGTGTAATATTCAACAAAATAAAACAGTAAAAGGTGTTGAAAGTTACCGGAAATATGCTGTAATAAATAATCGTCAAATATGCTGTAATTCCCTTAGAATGTGTACTTATAATGAGAAGTACGTATATCATATAACACATTTCATACTAACGAATGCAAAGCGAATGAATACTTACTTGTAAGAATAATTATATATATATATATATATATATATATATATATATATATATCGTAAGTCTCTTATTGTAAGCAATAAAATCTAAATGGTCATTGAATCTGATTTTTTCAGTGATTAATTCCAAAATTATTCCTTTAAATTTGGGGACCAAATGTATTGTTCTGAGCAAATTTCTGTTTTCAAAATAAATCCTTTTGAAAGTTATATAATTTTTGAATATTTACAAACAAATTTTTCGAGTACAACTGATTGAATTTGTTTTAGGTTTTAATTGGAATATAATGGACTATTATCTGAATAAGTATTTAAATGACATTTTATTGGCATGCTCAAACATAAACAATTTCGAAATTCTAAAGGAGTTTAAAGTGCACACACCCTGAATAAATGCATGAGGTCAAAATGCCTGGAAACTTCTGCATTTGTTTTGAATACATAGCCAGTGGCTGTGTCGCAATAGAAGGATGTCTATATATTTGAGAGGAACTTGCAATCTTTTTTTTTAAACCTCTTTGTTGTCTACATATACGGATAAATTTTGAAAGACATCTCTATTTTCGAAAGAATCTTACCATTCCCCCCCCCCCCCCTTCTTCCATATGTTAAAAAGCTAAATTTCAAACTTTTCCTTTGTTCGGAAACCTTTAATAGACATAGAAATATTTTTGCGTGTCTCAGTACAATTTTTCAAACAAGCTTTGTGTGTGTTTTTTTTTATGTTAGTTATATATACTACTAGCTGAAAACCCGCGCTTCGCTACTGAGTGCATTCAAATTAAATACAACGGTCAATGTATGCAATTAATGCCAAGAAAAATAAATATATATATTCATAATAAATGCGACGATCAATGTATACAATTGATGTAATATATATATATATATATATATATATATATATATATATATATTTATAAAAAAATCGTAAGGGATATTTTTTTTTTTTTGGATAATGTCCAATCGTCTGCTACATTAGAAAGAAAAAATATTTTTTTGTCTATTTAGTTGCTATTCACGTGACGATAAATGTATTTAAAGTACCAGAAAAAGAAATCACGTGATCGGCATTTAATAAATTAAATTCTGAAAATTAATATTTCAAAATTCACCAAAAATCAGAAAATCGAGGTAAAGGTTCGAAAAAGATTTCATTTTAATGGAATTTTTAGGATCTTTCTCGTGATATAAATTTTTATAGCCCTCAAATTATTATTTTAAATGCAAACTTAAAACAAGTTACAAAAACAGCTTAAAAATTTAATTTTAAAAAAATCTTTCTTAGTGCACCCTACACCATAAGAAGAATTACCATGCAAAATGTCAGCCCTTTAGGTCTAGCGGTTTGGTCTGTGCGTTGTATGTCAGTGAGTCAGTCAGTCAGTTACGGAAATGTTTTATATACATATAGACTAGATTATTATGATTTTGAGAGTATATTAAAGCGAAAATTTTCCAAACGTATATTAAAAATACGATGATTTAATAATATTAAATTGACGCATACATAAATGACAATTTTATCTAAAACAATTAGTTATAATTTATTGCAATTCATGAGTTTTGTTCGATTATTAAGTGTCTTGTTAGCACTGCAGTATACACATTCGTCCGCTATGCGAAATATTCTGAGTAAAGGGACTAGATTAGTCAAGTTATTTATAAGTGATAACTGAAATTTGAATGAGATTGCGTCGAATACAGTGCCGTTATTGTGGCACCAAACGAAATGTTTCAATGATATTCCCCGGCTCTTTCATTTGGGGGAGAATGCATTTCTTGAAGGAATATTGAAGTGATACAGGTTATAATATCAATTGACATAGCAGGAGAACACTTCATAACTTGTGCAAACTAATTATCACCAGCATCAATTCTTGCGAGTACACTAGTTTTAATATGAGGGTTTGATAAATGATATTATTCCCTTTCAGAAAAGTCTTATATAAAGCTAAATTGAATTTGAAATTAATTGTCTGTGAGGTTTAAATCATGATTTACTAGAGATCATTACATTTGTTTTGTGTTCACTATCAACCAGACCTTCCACGTGCTCAAGATTCCACAAGGCATGATGTTTTGTGAAGATTTTCTCTCGCAAACCTTGAAGGGTTCGTTCCGCTGGTTTCAACAGACAGTAAGAAGTCTACCGCGAAGTGGTTTCCGAAGACATCCAAAGACATAATGCTCGACTGAGCTTGTCTTCTCACAGACACACTAATCAATGTGACTCATATTGAAGTGTTATATTTAACCCCCCCCCCCCCCCCCCCCAAAAAAAAAAATGCCCTCGTTGTCCAAGCTCCTCGTTGTCTCTAGCCACACTTGAAAATCTTTGTGAATGAACCTGTGGTTAGTATTGATGGTTTTCTTTATGCGTTTTGCCGTATTTCTTCTGTCCTTATTTCAGGGAAACTTCATTCAATATCTTTTTTATGAAACTTAGGGGAGGTTTCAGAGACTTTGAGCTTTAGTGAAAGAGTTCCTCATCTTATTACCTTTTCCAGTCTCTCATTTCTACCGACAACCGTATATGTCTATACTTTAAGAAATCACAGATTAATCGCCCTATTTAAGGATCTCTTAATGAAAATTAATTTTCAACATGTGGACTATTCTGATGGGGACATTTTAAGGCTCGTTGTTTTTATAGCTCAAATACTCTCGCTAACCGTTTCTCTAAATACTCATATTATGATGTTTTCGATCTACACATTGTACTAGCTCTAATGCTGTAGTAAACAACTCTAAAACTATTGCTAAATATTAGAGCAGTGACATGGGATACTTGGGCAGCACACTATTTTATGCCTCTGTACTTTAAAAGGTAGACGCTTGATTTGCTTCTGTTATGGGCTGGTTAAATGGAATTTGTTAATAACCAGTAAAATGGTAGAGAAATTCTGATTTAAAAATTCTGTTGCTTTCACGTTACTTCTAGGCTATTCTGAGCGTTCCCCATACAGAAGAGAACATATTCTGTTCGAAACTACGTCTACGTTTGCTGGTTACATTAGCAATGCCTATCTTTACTGAAACAATAAAAATAATTTTAATATTAACCTTTTTAAACTTTACAAAACAGCATTAGCCGCAATTTAAAAAGAAAGGACTAAACTATTTTCTCTGTAGTTATAGGCTGACAACTTTATTCATGTATTTTTGTAACAGAAAAATCCATAGCTTGAACTGTAAATTTTTTAATATACTTCACAACACCTCTTTTCCATTCAAGGTAGATGGACGTAATATTTAAAATAATAATGTGCCTGAGTAGATCGATGATTTTTATAACTTTCATTTGCTTATTATATACTTTCGTTACTTTACGTCTATTGGAATTCACTTTTTGAACATCCATTCATCTTGAACCTTTCTTCACGATCAGACCCAGTGTTCAGGGCAGGTTCACTCTATCCATTTCGACGTTGCAAACTTTGAATACATTATTAATTAAATTAACGACATTTTGTCCAATAAAATAAAAGGTAATTCTATTACTATACCCTATTAAAATATGATGCTGTTAATGCCCGGCTGAAGCAATTAGGATTACACGGAAGTGGATAATGGCGTAAAGTCACTTTTCTTTTTCTTCGAGCTTATACCACTGAAAATTCATTTACCCGGAATGTATATTCTCATAATTATGAACTTTTAGTTAGGGCGAATTTCTCTCTTCTAAGAACGTACTGTATTTACTAATGATTTTGCAATTATTTCTTCTGCCATTAAAATTTTCGTGGAAAGTGTTTTATTTTGAAAAGGTAAATTAAGAACATGAAAGGAGCTTGATAGTTTTAGACTTTTATTGTTAAAACTTTATCATATTCATCATATACTTATTTTCCTGTATTGCTGAAAAAACTGTATATTAACGAATACATAATTCTTTAAACTAATACATAATGCTTGATTTGATAAAGAATGATAATTGATAAAGATTGATATTTTATAAAGAATGATACTTGTCATATAATGCTGAGAATGTGTCAGTATGTGTGTGTGCGTGTGAACACACTGCTGGCCATTAAAATTGCAGTACCATGAAAGAAAACAAATAACAAAACCTTACTTATTGTATGTATACAGAATAGTAGGAAGAAAACATGATTAAATGTATAGACATTTTGGGGGTATACAGATTCCGAAATTAGTACACACAGCTGCCGCCTTTCGCAGCTGAAACGGCTCTAATCCGGATAAGCATTGAGTCGAACTGGGTTTGGATGCCAGATATGAGCAAGTCATTCCATATTACTGTAAGTTTATGCCACACTTCATCAATCGTAGTGGCTGGAGAGCGGTCGCGGCCCAGTCTCTCGGCAACCCATGACCAGATGTTTTCAATGGGTGATAGATCTGGAGAACGTGCTGGCTAGGACAGCAGTCGAACACCCTCTGTGTCGAGGTAGAACAGGACACGACGGGCAACATGCTGTCTGACGTTATCTTGTTGAAAAATAACGTCTCCGAGGCCTCGAAGATAGGGCCTAGCCACCAGCCTTAAGATCTGAGAAATGTAACGCTGGCTTTTCAGATTACCGACAACGCGAACAAGAGGTGTTCATGTCGTGTACCCTACGGCTTCCCATACTATCACACCAGGTGCAGGGCCCGTATGGCGATATCGAACGCAACCAGGCCACGTCCGTTGCCTTGGTGCCTCGAGACACGGATACGTCCATCATAATGCTGCCCGCAGAACCGGGAGTCGTCTGAAAAGACGACGGGGTGCCACTCCTGTATCCAGTTTTGTCGTTGGGCACACCACTGTCGCCGCGCGTGTCTATGCTGCACTGTCAAGGGAAGCCACAATAATGGTTGTCGTGCAGACAGTCCGTGCTGCTTCAAACGTCGTCGCACTGTCCGTGCGGATACTTGTCGTGCTGCAAACATACCCATTTCCTGACCCAAGGTCCGTGACGTGGCATGTCTCTCGGTCATGTCTGTCCTCTCGGGCGATAGTGGCTGGAGCCCGTTGAGATCCTACATGGTGTTCAATATGACTCTCCTGACCCTTAAGCCCGTTATGGACGTTTTTTAAAAGGACCATAAGAAATGTCCTAAATATGTTTTCCCAGGCTTCTGGTAGAAAGTTTAGCACAACTTTATTAATGTACAAGTTTTAGTGCTATTCTTAGAATGCAGATGTTTTAGAATACACACCGGTATTTCATCATTGTTTCAGAGGGATGGTAGAATAACCTTGCCCTTCATTTGTTCAATTGTATATTATCAAGTCAGGGCAATGCCAGTTCACTGCCGAACACAACTGATAGCGCAAGCCGAATAAAGCTAAAACCTAGTATATCTATCTCTCAAGAATTAACTGGAAAAGAGACGGGATTAGAGTATCAATCTCTTTATTTACATATACAGATATATACAAAAATCAATGGTTTTGCACACCCAGTGTGCTACTGGCTTCCATCCACAATCACAAAGTCCTGTTTTCCGGCACTACGGCCTACTCCTTCGGGAGCTACGTAGCATCTCTCGCTTGCGCGTAATGGCTGAAGTGAAAATCAAACTCCGTTCTCCGCCAGGAGATGCGTGCCAGTTCCTTAAATAATCTTCTACCCGTCTTCTCAGCCCAAAGGCTCTTCCTGCCATTTCGTGATGCAATCATGAAATAGTCTATTCCAGGCTTCTTCTGGGTCTTTGCTCAGGCGCCTTGACCGCCTTTGAACGTTGACAATCGGGAATAGCCCGTGATAAACGGTCCATTTCGAGAACTGCCCCTAAAAGAGGCGGTTCCCTTTCAGGACCTCGTGTCATGAAAATGGGCGGTGACACTTGTACCTCCTCCTTGGTTGCTGCTCTCTGACTGTAAAAAACAGCAGCTTCCTGGAACGATAACGATACATTATCTTGTCCTCTCGGCGGGGTCATACTTCTGACCCAGAACGTTAGCTTGTTTTCCTTCTTTCGATCTTGCTGGACCCTTTATCTTGTGAGCCGCAGATAGCTGAATATATATATATATATATATATATATATATATATATATATATATATATATGCAGAGCGATTCACACCACACAATAGTTTTTCGTGTTGTAAAGTTCTCTGAATGTTACTGGGATATTGGAGTCCGTTGACGTCATCACAACATGTGCTTCCTTCAATGGGAATGAAAATGAACTATTATGAAAAGATTTATGAAAACAAACAAATTAGATAAGAATTTTGCGTCTTGTATCTGCGCAATGATGCAATCAATAACAAACAAAGGTTATTTAGAATATAACATATTACTTATTTCCCACCTCTGTTAATTTCTGTAAAGAGAATGTCAAGATGTTTAAACAAAAATTCTGCATTAAAATCTAGATTTCCATTAAAGAAGCTCAAAAGGATAATCGTAATATGAGTGATGCAATAACTATTATTTTTCTTTCCAATAACTGTCTGAACTACACAATATCATTCAAAATGTCCAATAACTAGGTAAATTATTCTACTATTTGAATGTAAAAATTTAGAATCCTCTCCAATTCAATAAGAGTAAACAAAATACACAATCGATATAAGAAATGAAAAATTTCAAAACAATGATTTTTAATCTGTTTACATAATTTATATCCAGTTATCTTTTATTTAATCACATCTCTTTTAATTCAAATTTATACTTACTAGCAAATACAGCTTCAAAGCATTGGACTTACACTAAAATATAGGATTATCGACTATGTTTTAATAGTTGCAAACAGAATTAAAATAAATGTGCAAAATTTTTATTTAAAGAATGTATGTAAAGAATTATTTTATTCACCTGTCTTGAAATTTTCTCGGAAAAATACTAGTATCGTTGAAATACATTAGCATATATATATTGCCAGGTCTTTAGCTGTATTGCATTACTTTAAGTCGTGTGTAGTATACGAAATGCAGTAAATGTTTTATTTATGCTAGAAATCAACTTTTCAACGTTGGAATTGTTTGAGACATGGTTTTCTTAGACCTGAGAACATTACAGACAAAAAAACGTATTTGCGTAACAAACAACGTTACCATTTACTAAAGGGAGAAAAAAAACTCAACATTTTGGGGAGAATATAAGAGGGAAAAGAAATTGCTACAGACGCTGCGGTAAAAAAGTTGCATGTCTGTTGAATAACTCAGAGAGTTAGGAACAGAGTTTTGTTTTAAATAAATGGTGCGTAAAAATACAGTTGTCAGGAGATATAATGAGTGCAAAATCTGAAGTAGTATGCCCCTCAATAATTTAAATAATTACAAGATAAAAAGAACTTTTTATATACCACGTTTTTAAATTTTCTGTTGAATCATATAAACTTGACAATTCTATGAATTAATAAATGCTTTTTAAAAATTTTTTTGATGAATTATCCCATCAACTTGAAAAAAAATGATCGGCCTGCACTGTGCAAAAAATGCAAGGATGTACCGTGAACCACGCAGTTCTATACCTCGGAAAAAAAATTCTTCGCCAAGGGACAGACTTACGTCGCATTAAGCCGAGTTAGAACCGTAGATGGACTGCCCATCGAAAAGTTTGACTGCTCCAAACTTACTGGAAAGACCTCTTATTTCGCCAGATCACAATTTTAATGTTTTCCTATTTAATTATTTTTCACTTGTATTTATTTTTATTTTTCTCTCCTTTTCTCTCTTAATTGCACAAACCTTCACTTAATTATTCTTTTTCACTTTCTTTTGTTTAATTTTAATCCCTTTTTAGCCGTTTCCGCTATCCACAGACTTTTATAAACTGCTAACTTTTATAATTTTTTAAAATTTTTCGCACAATATTTTTGTGAACAAACTAAATTCACATATATTCTATTTTCAAAATCGTCAAACGCCGTTACGCAAAAGTGCGAGCATTGAATTCGATCGAAGTGCCACCTTGCGGATTTTTCTGCTTAAAGACGGCTAAAAGTATTAAAAGAATGCATTGTCATCGTGTTCTGAGCTATTCTAAAAGTTTCAAATGTCTAGCTAGTCGGGAAGTTAGTTAAAAATCGATTGCGAGATTTGTACCGGACAAACAAGAAAGCGAGTTGATAAAAACGTGGTAAAAATAAATAAATCCTTTGATGACACGAAAGATGAGAAATAATCTTGACAGTGTTATATCGTAAACATTATAGAAAAGCATTGAAACTCAAAAAAATTTAAGTTTATGAAGTTTAGTAAAGACAAACCTATTTCCTTTGGATTCCTCAATTATGATTTTTTAGAGAATGTAGGGACATTAATGTATATTTGCTATATGAACACAACAAGCATTTGGTAAAAAATGGTCGCATAAAAAATTACTTTATACTGAAATGTATTTTACTGCTTTTAATATATTCTTTCAACCATCTTTTTTCCAATATGAAGGCGTTTTTTTTGTCTTGATAACGTTAGCTTGTATCTCATCTTTCGATCTTGCTGGATCCTTTACTATGTGAGCCACTGATAGCAGAATATATATATATATATATATATATATATATATATATATATATATATAATATATATATATATATATACATATACATATATATATATATATATATATATATATATATATATATATAATATATATATATATACATATACATATATATATATATATATATATATATATATATATATATATATATATATATACATATATAAGATAAAGTTGAAAGAGAAAAACCAGTATGAGCAATAAAGCTACTACAGCCAGGGACCAAAAACATGAAAGGATAAGAATGAAAGAGGTTTTTGACAATATTTCATCATCAGCGGTGTCAATACTGTCTAAAAACCAATGGATTGTTTCAGATAAGTATGATCTATACAATAAACATACTCAGACACCGTACAATCCATGAGTAACTGCAGAATTGAACTGTAGATTGTTAAATTCAATTCTACAGTTACTCATGGATTGTACGGTGTCTGAGTATGTTTATTGTATAGATCATACTTATCTGAAACAATCCATTGGTTTTTAGACAGTATTGACACCGCTGATGATGAAATATTGTCAAAAATCTCTTTCATTCTTATCTTTTTATGTTTTTGATACCTGGCTGTAGTAGCTTTAGTGCCCATACTGGTTTTTCTCTTTCAACTTTATCTTATTTTTTTCTTTCAATAAAAAGTGCAGCATTCAGCGCCTTACTTGAAAGTAATTTGTTTTAATGTCCAATACTAAATGATTTATGTTAATTTAAGTTTTAACTTTTAAGCCTATAATCTATTGTGTGGTCAATTTCAAAGTCTTGTTAATTATATATATATATATATATATATATATATATATATATATATATATATATATATATGACACGACTGCGACGCAGCTGCAGAATAATCGTAGATAAGTCCACTGTGCGGGCGAAATATATAGAAATGAAGTATCAGAGATTACAGGAACTTCATATCGATGCCGTGGCGTTTATTAAAATATTAATTAACCTGTCCGGTCCGTCAATTCGACTGAAACACTCCAGCGGGAAAACTTGCGTCCTATCTCTATAAAAAATATCCCTAAACTCACCTTTGTTCTTTTTCGCGCGTTATGCAAAAGCGTGGGCGATCATACCAAGCTCCTCTTTCGACCATTCGACGATTGCGGCAGACAGCGCGTGCGAGCAATTATTGGTGAACATGAACTCTCCGCTGCGAAAACAACAACACTTCGCAAACGGGGAGCTCAGTATATGCATGTTAGTGAATCATTCAATTTATAATTAATATTTTCTATATTTGATATATATATATATATATATATATACATCTATCTTTCTATATATATATATATGTGTGTGTGTGTGTGTAATACCCAGTACTGTAGGTATTCGTTATGTAGAGAAGATGAATCACAAAAATGTTGTAGTCGTGTCGAAGAATTATCCATAGATGTGTAGAACAGTCTTTATTCTGGATTCTCAATGACGGCGTTTTGATGATGTACAGCACACAGAAACACAATGACAGCGTTTGAAGTATTTTGAAGCATTACATCACACATAAGCACAATGACGGCACTTTGAAGATTTTCAGCACACAGGAAAGTACAATTCCGGGCCAGCGGGTGTATTTGGATAGATTACATATTGATGTACGGAGAATGGACACCAGCCACGGCGATAGAGCACACAGGACAAAAGAGTGGGATAAGTATGGACGGGACAACAACATTATACGCGGACAGTTACGGAACAAAAGCTGCGAATAATCACTTGCTCACGCTTTTACGCAGGTTTCAGTGCCTCGTACGCCAGAGGTCCAAAAATTTTTATTGGTTAACGGAGACCATCTGACTTTGTGCGTCAGAAGACATATGATCTCATGGAAGTTTCGAGAACGATTGCATCATCATGTATTTAAAAACAACTTACTCTTTAGCACATGCATTAAGGGACAATTTAGCTGGTTAGTTCGTTTATCCTTAGGTCATAATTTGAAATAGGGGGCTATACTTTATTGAAACGTTAACCGGAAAAATTAGGATACGCGTTAATTAATAAAGGTGGAACGATATTATTTCATATATATATATATATATATATATAGAGAGAGAGAGAGAGAGTTATAATAAGCTGTTATATTAAATTGGTAACGCGGGATTTACTAGTCCATATTTAGTTGGTTGATAAGGAATCATAAGGAAACTTTGTGAGAGACGTGAGACTTAAATTTTTTTTTTACACACGTTTAACTTACTGTGGAATCTAATCCTTTTAAACGCATAATGGACAGCTAATGATCTCTGACTTTTTAGAAAGGCATATATTAGACGTCATTTGGATGGGCGAAAAATATTAGTTTCACTCGCATAGACGAAATATTTAGATAAAAAAACAGGTTATAAAATATTCTTAGTAATGTAATTACATTTCACTGTTAAATTAGTTTTCTGTCGAGATGGAGGAAAATGAATTAACTAGTACCAAATAAAATAATTTCGAAAAAAAGGACAGTAATGCGACATAAGCACCCAAAGGGAATTGAGTAGAGGCAGTTAATTGCATAAAAGACTGTCTTTTTCATTATTTTGCATAATTGGTATTTAAAATGTCTGTAGGCAAGTTTGAGTCGGCTGAAAGAAAAAAAATGTTTTCATTCACAAAACTTTTTGTGCGTTTCAAAATTGTAAAAGAATATACTTATCATAATGGTGAGAAATATTGCAATCTCATGCTAAATCTATTTCAAAATACTATATCAAGTATAGGGCACATTTAAAAAATATCTGTTTTCATTAAAATACCTCTTTGGCGAGAAACGAGGAAAATAAATTTCAACTTTTATCAATGTTAATATATGTAAATAATTTATTAAGCCAGTACGTGCCTTTGAATTATCGCCAATATTATTAACTACGAAATTGCGTAAATTATTTTTCTCGAGAAAGGAAAAATATTTGGAAATATTCTAATTTTACAGATTTGTGATTAGTAAAGCTAATTAGTTCGAAATTGAATCACTTTCAAGAAAAGCTCGTTAGTTTCTGACAAGTGAGTTTAGGTCAAAAGCTTTATTTATTTATTTTTTCAAGCAACACATCCGTACTTACTCCAGTCTGATTCAATATTCCAGTAAACGGGTTAGTTTTCCGGAAGTGATGTTCCTTTTTATAAGTTGCCGGATTGTAAAGTAATATCGCCGTGAAATTGAATTTTCATGGCTTGACAGGATCTAATCAATAAGAGTTACTATATTTACGGAATTCACGATGAGCTAGAAAGGTTTCTTACATAAACATGATGAGAATTTAATTTTATGCTCGAATTAGCTTTAATTTAATTTTTAACACAAATGGAGAAATATTTCCTCAATGTTTTCCTGTAAACAGTGGATAGTTTTAAAAACTAATCAGTTTATTTCGAGGTTCAATGTTTTTAATAAAGCTAAAGTTGTTTTTGGAGGAATCTTTGGTAGAGTAAATATAGGTTAAGTTATACCAGGCTTATTTTGAGTTAAATTCTGAATCAATATAAAAGGAAAAAAGTGAATGGATTATTTTCCAATGTATAAGGATCTTTTATGGAAATTTATATCTTAGCATAAGAGGCCATTTAATGTGCCTTAAATTAAAATAAAGATGGAAAAATAATTTTATTATAAAGGAAGGTGAAATGGACTTGCTAGTCACCTTCCATAAAAAAATTGCGTAGACAATTTCCGTATTGGCAGACTTGTACAAGAAATGAATACTTCAAAATGTACCTCGGAAACTTTGATAGGATAGATAGGCAATGTACAGGGAGGTCATAAATAAACTTTGCCGATATACGGACCTCTAGCGGCCGTTCCGTTCAACCTATCGAGATGAGATTTCAGATATAGTTATTCCGAGGTATGGGCTTGGGATTCTGTGAACGGCAACAAACTGGTGCTCACGGTTACGATTATAGGTTCAGAAACTCGACATTTTCGAATGGCAACGCCTACTTTTTTCCCGTCGCAAAATGCTCAGAGCATGTGAAAGCACTAAAGAGCGTTGGAACGGTACGTTTATCACAAAAAAAACGGACGTGTTATGCACGCACAAAAAACAGCTCTGCTAACAGCGAAAAAAAAAAAACACGATCGGGGCGCACGAAGGAAATTTGCCTATGACAGAGGCAATACACCAATCACAGAACGCCTTTCGTCTCGTATTCAGCGTAGAAAACCGATAAAAAGCTCTATCATGTGCAAATTTCCTCTCTGCGTCCCGATCGTGTTTTTATTGGCCGTTCACAGAGCTGTTCTTTGTGCGTGTATAACGCGTCCGTTTTTTGGGATAACCGTAACCGTGAGGCCATGTTATTGCCATTCACAGAATCCCGTGCTCATACCTATAAATAACTATATCTGAAGTCTCATCTCGATAAGTTGAACGAAACGGCCACTAGAGGTCCATATATCGGCAAAGATTTTATGACCACCATGTATTCCATGTATATTTGGAGTTAAATTCTGACTCCGTTTATGGAAAAAAACGCATGGATTATATCCTAGTAAGAGTCTCGAAAACACGGTATGCATAAAAGATTGTTTGATCTGCCTTAAATTAAAATAAAACTTCAAAAATATTTTTTTAATTTAAAGTAAGGTAAAAGGGGCTTCCTAGACAGATTGGGAGAAAATTGTCCTATGGGAAGATTTGTAAAAGATAGATGACTCTTTCGGATAATACCTCGATATCTTTGATGGGTTAGATGGGTAATTAATACTAGGTATATTTTGACTTAAATTCTGAATCTATATAAACAAGAAAAAGTTCATGTATTATATCCTACTAAAAGGAGTCTCATGCAAGTTATATCTTTGCGTAAAACACATAAATCAAAATAAAGCTTAAAAAATATTTTTTCAATTTAAAGGTAAGTGATATGGGGTTGCCAGACAGGAACGACAAAAATTGCCTATGGACAGATTTCTATACGAGAGATGTCTCCAACGAAATGTAACTCAAAATGTTTTAGGATAGAGAGGTTGTATATATTCTTGGTACACTTTTAGTCAAATTCTGAATCTATTTAAATAAGAAATAGCTCAGGGATTATATTCTAACTATAGGCGTCTCTTCTCAAGGGTATATCGTTGCATAAAAGACCATTTGATCTACCTTGAATTAAAATAAAGCTTCAAAAGCATATATTTTTTAAATTTATAGGCAGGTGAAATGGGTTTGAAAGACAGAGGTGGAGAAAGTTGTCCCTTGGGCACACTCGTATATAAGAGGTGACTGTGTCCAATTGTTCTCCGAAAAGTCATAGAAGGAAAAAAGGGGAATGTTAGAATCTATGACAAATTCATGAAAAGCTATGATAAAAATTACTTTATAATTAAGGAATACGGTTGCAAAATGTTCGACAATGTCCTTTGACATCTAAACGTTGAATTGAAATAAAATCCATGAATAGGTAGCTCTCTGACTTTGAGTAATTTTGAATCTTCTACTTTTTAGAAGTATACATAAGAATGACACAAGGTTGATGTTTTTTTTAATAATGCCCCCTGGCCGAGTAGATACTATCTAGGTCCAAGACTTAAAGATGCGGCTCCTGTTTATCTCTCGGCTTTTGGGCACTACCTAGGTCAGAGGTGCAATTTTTGTCCGGTACCTCAACATTTTGGACAGAGCACCCACAGGGCGACCTCTCGTTGTATTGTGCCCTCCTTCCATCTTTACAAACCCTACCGGCCCGCAGATTTAACATATCCGTACACGTATTAGATGACACAAAGTTAATTGCTTTAAAATATATTTAATTACTTGTTTTAAAGTACAATTCTTATTCATCATTAGTTCGCAAACTTTTGATGCCATACATAACCATTTATTCCATATAAGTTATGAAATTTGATACTTAAGTCAAAAGAAGTAAGAAAGGACCATGCATTAATTTAATTCAATGTAAGATAAATATTCCCCATTCTTGACTCGAAAGGTGTGGTTAATACAACCTTTGTCCATAGAGTTCGGTAAATGTGTCTATAATTACAATGGTCAGTGGTCTTACATGAAAGAGCTGTTACTGTCCTTCGAAGTAATCCCCGTAGACGGAAATGCACATCTGGGAATGGCTGTACAAGTCTTGGAAACTCCTGGCGTAGTTGTCTTTAGGGATGGTCTTCAGCTGGGTCGTAGCATTACGTTGGATGCCCGAAATGTCCGAAAACCTGTGGCCCTTCAGGGCTGATTTCAATTTGGGGAACAAGAAAAAGTCCAGGGGAAACAAGTCTGGGAAGTAGGGTGGGTGATTGAGGGACACAACTCGCCTGTTGGCCAGGAACTGCTGCACCAGAAAGGCAGTATGTGACCGGGCATTGTCGTGATGCAGGGTCCAGTTGCCTTGCTTGGCGTACTGGGGGCGTACCCGGTGAATCCGTTGCAGCAGACGTTTCAGTATATCCACGTACTTAACGGCATTTAATTTGGTGCCCTCAGGGAGGAATTATTTATGGATGAGACCCTCATAGTCGAACACCTCGAGCATTGTATTGATGCGGGCTTTCTCACTTCGCACTTTCTTGATTTTTGGCGACCCTGGACCCCGCCACTCCGTACTCTGACGCTTGATGTTGGGGTCGTACTTCAGGCACCAGGTCTCGTCACCCGTGACAATGGTTTTCAGGAAATTTGTGTTGCGGTTCGACACGTCGATGAAGTCTCCACAGGCGTCAGTCCGAATTTGTATTTGTTCCGGCGTCAAAGTGTGGGGCACAAGTCGGGAACAAAGCTTGCGTTCACCCAAATCCTGGGTCAGTATGAGGTGGACCATCTCACGACCAGTTCCCACTTCCTCCGCTATCATTCGCACTGTCACATGACGATCCTTGGCCAACAATTCCTTCACTTTCTGTACGTCGTCCGGGGTGCGTACAGTTGCAGGCGACGTTTTCGGGGTGGGAGGGTCTTCAATGGTGTTCCGCCCTTCTCGGAAGTGTTTAACCCCTTACTTCTCGATCCCGTGAAAATCACGGGGTGAGTTTTCTCTTTCTATTTCTCGTGCCCGTGATATTGCCGGGCTGGAGTGTCCAAAAGTAACGCACCAAAAAGATTAAACAATACATTTCATGTATCCTGAAAAAAATTTATTTCATATTTTGCATACTAGATGGCAGCACCAGACTATTTATAATGTAATTGGGGATGGTTTATTTTAAACTAGATATGACAGAACAAGAAATAAATGGAATCCTCCGAAAAAAATAGGCAATTTCATTACCGTTTTATTGAAAATTTTGCGATCGTTAAGGGGTTAAACCACTCATACATGAACCTCAAGGTAACAGCACGTTCTTCGTAAACTTTTAGCAGCATTTCATGGGTCTCTTTCATTGATTTTCCAAGTTTGAAACAGTACAACATATTCGATCTGTTATCCATTTTGAATTTCGACCGAGCGCACAACACCTTCACGCTGCAATGAACTGTTTCCACACGATAAGCTAACTAGCAGCGCCGCCGCTCAGGAACTGGTCCAGACCAGTCCTCACCTGTCCGGCACGGTATGCACCGGTTGCAAACTCTTATGACCGTGATCACTATGACGTCATTCACCGAACTTTCTGGATAAAGGTTGTATTAATATATTTCGTTCCACAGACTTAACCTTTAATTGATTTTAAAACTCCCCAGTTTAAATACATTTTAGAAATAGTTCAAAAGTTTTGTTTAAGGATAAAAATTCTTCTGAAAGTACGACATTATTTTTAGTAATTTTCAAAATCTAGTGGTTTAATTATACATAATTCATTTTTTAATCAACAATTCCAGTTATGGGATTACTTTACATTATTTTCATTAAATGGAATTTTGGAATAGCCTTTTGAAATTAAATTACCTTTTTCATTAAAAACTAACATTAATATCTGTTCTAAGTTCTTATAAATGGCATTAAAATAGCATATATGGATATATTTTTATGGGTAGAAATTTTGAAAGCAGAGAAAAATTTACCTCTTTAATGAAGTTTGAAAAAATTTATTTATATATACATATCTGGCCGTAGATAAGTACATATAAGTAAATTTCTTTTTATTTTGAACCTCAAAAATAATAACATCAAATCGGTTTTTAAGTGGAATATTTATATGCAATATGGTATAAATGATTCAAATTTCCAGTATTATGTCATCAAATATTCTTTACTTCCATAAAACTCCAAATTTATTTCAGAAAATATATTTTAATATTTTGCAACAGTCCGACTGTATTGAAATAAAATATAATTTATGGATAAATACACATTTAATGAGATTGAAACAGTCTTTCTACTGAAACAGCTGTTATTTAAAATAGAAAAAGTTTAGAATGCATTAAAATAGACTTTTCAGTGTAGTTTTTTCTCTGAAAGTATAATCTAGTTCTTTTTTTCCAGATTACAAATCGTCTTGAAAACTTTGCTGATGGATCTTAATATAGATCGCTGCGGATTTTAAATTAGATATTGTATTACGAAACATAAGCATTTTATTACAGCAATATGAACTTTCACAAGAGCCATTTTTGGGAAAGTATTTTTTAAATTTGACAAAATTGAACCCTCTTTGCACATTTCAATTTCATCGAAAATGGAAATTTAGGAATGTAATGCTTTCATGCATGATTTAATATATTTTTACTTGGTAAGGCTCATGCATAATAAATATCCTATGACAAAGACTGTGGAACTGAATTATGGTATTTGATTTTTACAAACTATTCTTGAATATTTTTTTCATTTCCTAAAGACTAACTATTATTTAATGCATTAAGAAGTGAATATTCATTTCACGAATAATCAAATACACAAACACAGAATAAACTATCAAGCATACACACACACACTCACACACACACATACACACACACACACACACACACACACACACACATATATATATATATATATATATATATATATATATATATATATATATATATATATATATATATATATATATATATATATATATAAGGGAGGGAGACACAAAGACAGAATATTTCAATTAAAGGACGTCTCCAATTAAAGTTTACGATTTGTGCTCTCATTCTGTGTATAACAATACCAGCTCATACATACAAGCCGCATGAACTATTCAACAGATTATAGTATCATTCATATATTTTGAAAAAACAAAATATAATTGCTCGTGTAAAAGAAGGAATTCTACATTTGCTATGAAAGTCTGTCATTGTCACTTAAAAAATTGTTACAAATTACGCAGGTGCAACTTTTGGCATGCTAAGAGAGCTAAAAATTTTCGAATAAAATAGTAAAATATTAATTCCAATAAGCTTGGAGAAAATAAATACAAGAATCATGTCAACACTTTATATCTATATATACACTGGTGTAAGAAATTAATAGAATTTGCAGTGTTGGTCGATTATCTCTAGAATTACTGGACCGATTTTAATGACATTTGATATGTACATACATTGATACAATACAAAACAAATAGCCATTCAATAATTATAATACACACGCATGATCGTGCGTAACACTCGTTGGAGTCGGAAGGTATGAATTGCGGTTGCAGAATAAACAAAAAAATGGGTTAATAGATGGGTTAATAGGGGGTATGGTCCCCTCCTTCAGATATACAGTTCTCGCAGCGTGATTTCATACTTGAAATAAGGCAGTTTATCATTTCCTGTGGCAATTGGTCCCACTCGTTCAGTAACGCTGTTTTCATTCCCTGGATGGTTCTCGGAGGGGGGTTGTGTGAGTTGCAATTGCCCTCCCCAGAGCATCCCAGATATGCTCTATAGGGTTAAGGTCTGGATTTCTGGCTGGCCAATCCATCCGGCGAATATCCTCACTCTCTAGAAATTCGGCGACCAGAAGAGCTCTATGTGACCTCGCGTTATCGCCCATTAAAATGAACTCAGGGCCAACTGCACCCCTGAAAAGGCGAACATAGGGCTCCAAGACCTCATCCCTATACCTCACACCAGTCACAGTGCCTCTTTCAAAGACATGGAGAGGTGTGCGGCCATCCAACATGATGCCTGCCCAGACCATTAAACCTCATCCGCCATAATGGTCGATTTCGCGGACATTGGAGGGTAGGTAGCGGGTCCCTGGTTCTCTCCATATGAACGTACGGCGAGAATCGGTGTTTAGGCTGAACCAGGACTCATCAGTGAAGAGAACGGTCGCCCATTGATCCATACTCCAATCTCTAAGCTCTCTGCACCATGATAAATGTATTCTCCTGTTCGTAGAAGTGAGCGGGACTTAAACAGCAGGTCTTCTTGCAAACAACCCTCTCTCATGAAGTCTTTTGGAAACAGTCACCCTTCATACACGGGTTCATGTGGCTGCATACAAGTCACGAGAGAGCTGAGAAACTGTAACACTCTTGTTACGCCTCGATATAATCGACAAATGGCGATCTTCTCTGGCCGTCGTGGCTCTTGGACGACCTTGCCTAGGCTTTCTCTCGATGGATCCTGTTTCCTGGAACTGTTTCCATAAGTTACACACGACGCTGGGCGTTAAATTGAACTCTCTACAAATTTGGACTTGAGATTGGCCTGCTTCTAGCCTCCCCACAATTCGCCACCTCATTCCATCATCTAAACGTTGGTGGTTACTCATTTTTACTGTTAAAATTTGAAATTATCCGATTGCAGCAAAATAACACCATCTATTAACCCATTTTTTTTGTTTATTCTGCAACCGCTGTTTCATACCTTCCGACTCCAACGAGTGTTACGCACGATCATGCGTGTGTATTACAATTATTGAATGGTTATTTGTTTTGTATTGTATCAATGTATGTACATATCAAATTTCATTAAAATCGGTACAGTAGTTCTAGAGATAATCGACCATGTTTGCAAATTCTCTTAATTTCTTACACCAGTGTTTAAAACAGTTCCGTAACTCACCGAATGACTGACTGACACTGACTGATTGACTGACTAACATACAACGCACAGACCAAACCTCTGGACCTAAAGGACTGAAATTTTGCATGGCGATTCTTCTTATAGTGTAGGGGTGCACTAAGAAAAATTTTTGAAAAATTCTTCTTAGATTCTTTAAAATTAATTTTTTAACCTGTTTTAGTAACTTGTTTTAGTAATCTTTACCTCCATTTTCTGATTACTGGTGAATTTTTAAAGATTAATTTTTAGAATTTAATTTATTAAATGCTGATCACGTGATTTCCTTTCTTACTTTAAATACATTTATCGTCACGTGAATAACAACTAAATAGACAAAAACAAATTTTTTTCTTGCTGCTGTTTCAGACGATCGGACATTATCGAAAAAAGTATTAAAATACAGTAAAAGATATGTTCCTCAAACTGTTCTATATTAACTATACTATATTCTTTAGTATGTCCTATTAGATTTAATTTGAATATTTTCTTCTACATTATTTTGTCTATAAAAGTATCGCTTACGATATTTTTACAAATATATATATTTTTTACATCAATTGTATACACTGATCGTCGTATTTATTATAAATATATATATATATATATATATATATATATATATATATATATATATATATATATATATATATACAAGCATAAAAATGACTTATTAAGAAATTCCTTCCTCTCAGACAGGTTAATGTCTACTAGCTATAAATGAAGTTTGAAGAGTACAATCAATTTTATCATTTTGTTGAAGTTATGAAATTATAAGATTTGATGCTATTTGGGCCGTGGTCACGTACAAGAGATAAAAAAATATCATATAACCTCACACAGTCATGGAGAAGACATACCCAATTAGAACCTTTCGCCAAGAGAAATTTTTGAAGCTGGCAGTATGTTTCGAAAAGTATCGATGCTGCTTAGGGATTCTTCGTTTGTGGGGCGAAACAGTTTTTGGAAGAGGATCAACCCGTTACTTTCCAATTCTCACGAGTGTTTAAGCGACTAGCTTTTATTTTGCTGTAGGTATGCATTTTGGGTTTTGTGGAGGGATTACTTACAGCTGATATCCCTTTGAAATCATAGGGACTAGATACCAAGGAGGAAGTATTACGAGCATCCCAGGGCGAGTGAATTTTTCAGACGTGCAGAGGTGGTCTTGATGCTGCTTTTGGGAATTCTTGGTGTTGAATCGAAGCAAAATTTGGTAGATAGGATCAACGTCTATCTCTCCAATGTCCATGTAACTATACATTTTTATAGAAAGTGTACAATTGTGAATGTAGTTGTTGTTGAAGAAGTGATAATTAACAACTGATATCCCCAACAATCACACAGCCGAGATAGCAAGATGGATATGTTGAAAGGAACCTACCATGAGGAGTTTTCGCAACCGTGTGGTAACTAAGTTCATGCTGCATTTGTAGATTCTTTGATGTTTGGCGCAAAGCAATACTTTCCCAACCTTCGTAGGTCACAATACTACAAATTTTACGAGCTTTCTAAAAAATTGATCTAGCAGCTAAAGAAATATGGTAACGATTATGATGAAAATTTCTGAAAAATTAATTTTCAGTGGAATTAAAATAAATGATGTATCTAGATAACGTCAGTGATTTTCTAATACCTTTTAGACATCCCTTCATTTGAGAAGTAAAAATACACCTGAAGATAAAGTAGAAAATATTATCTCAAAATTACGAAAGTAGTCGAAATAGTTCTCAGTTTAATTAAATATGTATGGCATAATTAAAATTAATAAAATAAATTGCTGTATTATTAATGTTAGCTCCCACAGATAAATTACTCCAGTAAGAAAATTATTTATTCATAAAACAATTTAAGAAACAAAGGAATATAATTTATTTCTTATGGGCTTAATTACTTGCTTCTAATTACAAAGATAAACTCGTGCAGAACTCCTTATTATGCCGTCTAATGTTGAAATTGAATTTTATTATAATTTCGGCAAATGGTACTGTATTATATGGTAAAGATTATATCAAATAAAAATTTCCGTTAAACAAACTAATTACCAGCAAAATGCTTTTTTTTTGCTGTGCAAAAATGGGGATTTGTTAAATTGATGTAATGAAATATTCTGGTTTAACAAATTCTTTATTACCTATCATTTAATGTAAGGTATACACTAATATAAAATAATATCGGTTAAGTGAATTGTGATAATGAATGAATAACAAATAAAACCCCTTTATAACACTGCTTGAACTGCAAATGTTTGTCTCTCAAGTTAGTTGCAAGTATGTTAGTTACAAGTAACCGTCCCCTCGGTGTGGAAATGAATTCATACTTTGTCATCTTTTATGTTAGACTAGCTGAAAACCCGCACTTCGCTACGGAGTACATTGAAATTGAATACAACGGTCAATGTATGCAATTAATGCCAAAAAAAATAAATATATATATACATATTTATAATAAATACGACGATCAATATATACAATTGATGTAGAAAAAATATATATATTTATAAAAAAATCGTAAGGGATATATTTATAGACAAAATAATGTCTAATCGTCTGCCGCATTAGCAAGAAAAAAATATTTTTTTGTCTATTTAGTTGTTATGCAAGTGACGATAAATTTATTTAAAGTACCAGAAAAAGAAATCACGTGATCAGAATTTAATAAATTAAATTCTAAAAATGAATCTTTAAAAATTCACCAAAAATCAGAAAATAGAGGTAAAGATTCAAAAAAGATTTCATTTTAAATGGATTTTTATGATCTTTCTCGTGATTTAAATTTTATAACCCTCACATTATTATTTTAAATGCAAAATTAAAAAAGATGGAGGTAAAGATTCGAAAAAGATTTCATTTCAAAGGAATTTTTAGGATCTTTCTCGTGATATAAATTTTATAACCCTCAAATTATTATTTTAAATGCAAACTTAAAAAAAGTTACTAAAACAACTTAAACATGTAATTTAAAAAAATCTAAGAAGAATTTTTAAAAAATCTCTCTTAGTGCACCCCTACACAATAAGAAGAATCGCAAAATGTCAGTCCTTTAGGTCCAGCGGTTTGGTCTGTGCGTTTTATGTCAGTCAGTCAGTCAGTCAGTCAGTCAGTTACGGAACTGTTTTATATGAGGCGTTGAATGGCAAAGTGGTGTAAGTCAGTAAGTCAAGTGGTGTAAGTCAAGTGGTGTAAGTCAAAAGAGTTTAACTGCGAAAACAACAAAAAATTCCACCATAAATTGAACAAATTATAATTCATAACAATTATTACAATACTGCAAATAATAACTATTTACAATTCCACTATAAACTGAACATGGAGATTACATATTTACCCTCAAATAAAAAAAGTTCAAAATGTGACTTACACCACTTTGCCTTTCAACGCCTCATATATATAGATTACTTTCCCATCGTCCTTGAGGGCAACGCATAGTCGAATTTTCGCGATGTTTTGAATCCGGGCCTCAGAGGTTTCCGCCAAATTCGCGAAAAAGGCGGTGACGTCGTCAGCCTAGAGGTGGGGAAAATCCTGCTTCTGTCTTAATCCTTATTACATTATTATTTATAGCTATAGTGTACCGTAAAAATAGACTACTAATTATCTTTATATATATGTATTTCTTATGTCCGTGTGTATGTCACTGAACTCCTCCTAAACGGCTGGATGAATGCTTTTATTGAAATTTTGTGTGTGTGATTAAGTTGATTCGAGAATGGTTTAGATTCACAATTTGATCCGATAGAAAATGTTTTTTTTAATTAATTTACTTATTTATGTGTTGTTGTTGATCTTTGGTTAGTTTAGGCACACAATTGGATCCGGTAGGAAGCGCTGTAATCGCGTTTCAGAATTTTTATTTTATTTTCATAAAAGTTAATGATGTATACACGTGCATTCAATAATAGGATCCGGTAGGCAGCGCTGCAATCATGATTCAGAAATTTTATATCTTTATATATATACTAGCTGAAAACCCGCGCTTCGCTACGAAGTACATTCAAATTAAATCCAACGGTCAACGTATGCAATTTATGCCAAAAAATAAATATATATATTTATAATAAATGCGATGATCAATGTATACAATTGATGTAAAATATATATCTATCTATATATATATATTTATAACATTAAAAATCCTATAACTCTTTTAAATTCTAATTTATTCTAAATTCCCTGCGGCGTTCGAACTAATTTCGCTTTTGATTCTAAGTTCTAATAACCTCGAGAGAAAATATTAAATGGCTGCCTTTTACTCGAAAACTAAACTTGCGTAGCGTGGACAGAAAATTAAATGCTTTAGCGCATTAGTCACGCCTTTTCCTAACTTTTAACCAATTAAACCCTATTACGATCACATGATGAGATAAGTTTATATAAGGTTTGGTATCACGTACATGTGGTCTTTTTTCATTTGTAAGTTGCCCCGAGATGTTGTATTTCTGTGTATCTTAAAAATAAAAGATGTAGTTAAATCAACGTTGTGCTGTTTTGCGTGTCCGAGGGTGGAGATGAAATGCGGGAATGGATTAAAATATTTGTGATGCACGGCCGGGCTACAAGTCATCCATTTTAACATAAAAACTATACCACTCAGCCCTTCCTTCGTCCGCCCGCGCCCGTGTTATTACATATTTATAAAAAAAATCGTAAGGGATATGCACTTTTTTTGGATAATATCCAATGGTCTGCTGCATTAGAAAGAGAAAAATATATTTTTTTTTGTCTATTTAGTTGTTACGCACGTGACGATAAATTTATTGAAAGTACCAGAAAAAGAAATCACGTGATCAGCATTTAATAAATTAAATTCTAAAAATTAATCTTTAAAAATTCGCGAAAAATCAGAAAATGGAGGTAAATATTCGAAAAAAATTTCAATTTGAAGGAATTTTTATGATCTTTCTCGTGATATAAATTTTATAACCCTCAATGTATTATTTTAAATGCAAACGTAAAAAAAGTTTAAAAAACAGCTTAAAAATTTAATTTTAAAAAATCTAAGAAGAATTTTTGAAAAATCTTTCTTAGTGCACCCCTACACTATAAGAAGAATCGTCATGCACAATTTCAGCCCTTTAGGTCCAGCGGTTTGGTCTGTGCGTTGTATGTCAGTCAGTCAGTCAGTCAGTGAATGAATGAGTCGGTTACGGAACTGTTTTATACACTGCTGGCCACCCAAATTGCAACACCAAGAAAGACAAGAGATATCACAACAAAATTTATTTTGTAGATAACATGTTGACCAAGTATCAAATGATTAAATTTATAGACTTCTGTGAAGTGTGGTTCCTGTCAAAATCAGTAGCCAGAGTAGCCGCCATTGTTGGAGATCACCGCTGCCACACGCCTCGGCATTGATTCAAAGAAACTTTGGATGAGTTCTTGAGGTACAGCAGACCAAGCAGCTTCCACACGTTGCCAAAGTTGATCTGCTGTGGCAGCTGGAGATGGAATCTGGGTCAATCATAGAGCAACCATGGACCACATGTTTTCTATCGGTGACAGATCCGGAGAGCGAGGGGACCAGGGAAGCAATTCAATCTGGCGATTGACGAAGAACCGTTGGACAATGCGTGCCACGTGTGGTCGTGCATCATCCTGTTGAAATATGGCTGTGGGCAAGCCCTGAAGGTAAGGAAGGACAACTGGCTCCAACACCTCGGAGATGTAGCGCTGGCTGTTTAAAGTACCGGCAATGCGTACTAGAGGTGTGCGAGAGTGATATCCAATACCGCCCCATACCATAATACTCGGTGCAGGACCAGTGTGGCGGTGCATAACGCAGCTGTTCAGCATCCTCTCTTCACGGTGTCTCCAGACTCGAATGCGACCATCGTGGTGTTGCAGACAGAAGCGTGACTCGTCAGTAAAGACAATTTCATTCCATTCTGCCGTCCACATCCTTCTGTCATCGTACCATTGGCGACGGAGACGTCTGTGGTTCTGCGTCAAGGGTAGACAAAGCAATGGACGTCTTGCGGACAGACCACTCTGCTGTAAACGGCGTCGAATGGTACGCGCAGACACTGGATGATGCGTTACAGACTGCATGTGCAGTGCTATGGTTCGACATGTGACTGAGCGATCCGTCACTGCCATGCGCACAATTTGCCTGTCATCACATGAAGTGGTGCGCTGAGCTGGATGCGATCGAACACGCCAGTCCGTCGTACCCTCCTGCATCCAACGATCACATATCCGCATTACAGTTGTTTGGTTTCGTCCAACACGACTACCGATTTCCCTGAAAGATAATCCACAATCTCTGTAGGCCACTATCCTTCTTCTGTCGAACTGGGATACTTGATCAAAAGATGATCGCTGTTTTCGACGAGGCATAATTCATCGTTTTTTTTGAAAAAACCACAAGAAAAACACAATTGCCGAACTTGAAATCGTCGAAATCTCCAAGCCTTAAATAGCGCTTTGAAGTGGCGCCACAGGCGCGCGTGATGTGCGTCTGCGCTGAAATTCTAATCATTTGCATATCTCACCTCAGCTAATGCATGTTGTAAATTTCATGTTATTTGCATGTTTCCTTCAGGGTGTTGCATTTACAGTGGCCAGCAGTGTATATATAGATATCTCTTGTCCGTGTGTATATCACTGAACTCCTCTTAAACGGCTGGACTGATTTTTATGAAATTTTGTATGTGTGATTAAGTTGATTTGAGAATGGTTTAGATTCACAATAAGACACCCCTAGCACCCCAAGGGGGGCAGGGGAGATGTAAATATAATCGAAAACGACTGATATAACTGCCGAATACATAGTCTTCGGGACCGCTGAGATTAATAGTGACACTTCCGATGTCTTTTAAGTGCAAGTTCAGCCCCCCCCCCCCATTAGCATAGGAGGGCGAGGGGGGAAGAAGGGGGGAATATAAAATCTCCAAAATGACCAAGATTAGTGTCGAATTCATATTTTCGGGGTCGCTGAGATTAACAGTGACACTACCGATGTCGTTTTAGTGCAAGTTCAGCCCCCCCCCACTATCATAGGGGGTGAGGGGGGCAGAAGAGAGGAATATAAAATCTCCATAACTACCGAGAGTAGTGTCGAATGCATAGTTTTTGGGGTCGCTGAGAGGAACAGTGGCAATCGCAATGCCGTTTAAGTGACAGTTCAGCACCCCCCCCATCAACGTTGGGGGGTGGGGAGGCGGGGGGGGAAGATAAAATGTCCAAAATGACCGAGTGTCGAATCCATAGTTTTCGGGGTCACTGAGACAAATAGTGGCACAACTGATGCCGTTTAAGTGCAAGTTCAGCTCCCCCATCAGCATAGGAGGAGGAGGGAGGAAGGGAGGAAAATGAAATGTCCAAAATGTCCGAGAGTAGTGTCGAATCCATTGTTTTCTGGAGTCACTGAGATGAATATAGGAAACTAATCACTTGATTATAATTGTTGTTTATAATCAAGTTTTGAGTCAAATAATAGAGTGAATTTGTAATTTTATTTTATCATTTGTATGCTGTACACATACTTTTAAATATACTCGTAAATAAAATTACTTAGATATTACATTATAGGTAGAATTCATTCCTTTTCCTCTGTAGTAAAAAATTGAGATTAATAAATACCTGGGCAACGCCGGGTAAACAGCTAGTATATGTATATATATATATATATATATATATATACACTCATGTCCATAAATTAAGGATAATGCCAGCTCCCGCAAATTAAGTTTCAGAAACAAAACAAACGTGACTTATTCATAAAGCCCATTTATTAAGCAAAAGATAAAGAATAAAAAAATTGTGTATGAATGATACCATTCATAAAAATTACGATTTTTGCTCCCTGGAGCAATTGCAAAAAATATCCCCTTTACATAAACTTAATTTACATGGTTGGTATGATGGTTAATACATTGTGTGTCTCCCACGCGATGAACTATAATACGTACAACGCCTAGGCATGCTGAGTATCAAATTATCGAGGTGATTTTGGGGAAGATTACTCCACTCAGCAAGCAGTGCTCTCCCAAGTTCCGGTACACATGTAGGAGGTGGTTGACGGGCTGCAACTCGTCGGCCAAGCATGTCCCACACATGTTCTATCGGATTCAAGTCAAGTGAGAATGCTGGCCATTCCATAGGGTGATATCCTCAGATGGAAGGTATTCGTTTATGATGTTTGCTCGATGAGGACGGGAGTTGTCATCCATAAACACTAATTCTGCGCCCATGGCACCCCTAAACACACGTGTATGTTGTTCCAGAATGATGTGCCGATAAATGTGGCCTTTTATGTTTCCGATTTGAAGATGCAGATCATTTCTGGAGCTTAGTATAATTCCACACCAAACGATCAATCCTGCACCACCATAACGGTGTCGTTCAGTGATGTTGTCTTGGTGGTAACGGGTACCTGGCGTTCTTTCATATGAAAGTCCGATGTGAATCAGACTGCAAGCTAAACCTGAACTCGTCGGAAAACATCACACAAGCCCACTGTGGCGATGTCCACATTGCATGTTCTCTACTCCAGTCTAATCGCTGCCTACAGTGAGTTTCCGTGAGCGGAACATATCTGACAAGCCTGCGAGTATATAGACCAATATTTCCCGAACGTCTGTACACGGTTTGCCTTGAAACTGTGGTACCCGTGGCTGCAGATAGTTGACGAGACAGGTCGGATGCTGTGCTACGTCTGCTTCTTTTCGCAGTTACTGCCCAATACCGGTCTTCATTCGGCGTTTAACTCGGGGGCGACCTATACTGTAACGTCTACTAACATTTCCATCATCTTGGAATCTTTGAAAAAGCCTAGAGTTGACACTTTGGGCAATTCCAAGGGCCTCGGATACTTCCATCTGAGTACGCCCACATTCCAGGCGGCCGATAATTCTACCACGTAAAAAATCATCCACATGCGTCCTCTTTGTCATATCTATTCGGTTATGACACTGAGCGGCTTACAGAACGCTTGTGAACAATTTTACTTCTTTCCCTCCATTCCTTATATACTCTCGTCATTGTGACGTACTATCGGCGTCATCTGGTGGCTTCCTGTAATTCTGTAATTTGCATATTATTCTTCAATATGCGTGTGATAATTGTACAGGTGTAATTTTTACTTTAGAGTTTGATTTCTGTGTGATTTTGAATTATCTTAATATTAGGACATGAGCGTATTATATATATATATATATATATATAATATATATATATATATATATATATATATATATATATAAAGATTGTTTGGCATTAATTGCATATATTGACCGTTGTATATAATTTGAATGTACTCCGTAGTGAAGAACGGATGTTCAGCTAGTGAGAGCATATAAATAATTCTCTATGAAACATTTATGATTTATTTCGTCTCATACAGGTTATAGAAACATGAAATTTAAAATTATCTTATAACACGGAGAATTTAATTTAATTCTTACGTTGCACAATTGATAACTGGAGCAGGTTCATTACCTACGACACCACTTAATAGACTTGAAATCTTTCATCTCTTTGCAGGGTATTAAAAAGATTCCCAAAGAAATTTGTTTATATGGCTAAGATTATCAAGATTAAGAAAATAAGGGGAGTTTGGAGATCAGGGATACTTAAACAAAAAATCACTACGATGTTGAAATTTTAAGATTATTTTTAACTTTCATTTTGAGGTTACATCTGGAAAAATGATTGAAATTATTTTAGCGTAGGATTATGTTCCTCCATAACAGTGCTCCGGGAAGCAAAATTTCAGACTCTAAAACCATCCGTCATCGGGAGTTATAAGTTTGGCAGCGCTCCAAACCCAGTCTGTATCGATTGTGCAAGCAGTAAACAGTTAAACGGAAAAGTACCAAAATGCGTCAAACTTTTGACATACACACTCATTTATATATATATATATATATATATATACATATATATATATATATATACAGGGGATATCCGTGTAATATGGACCCCCTAAGCAAGAATGCTCATAAAACTTAAATTATTAAAAAAAAAAGAAAGATTTAATTTGTTGGCTGCTCATTACAATTGTATAGCTGCATGGTTCAAACTTGGTAAAGTACTCTAGTAAGTATTAATAATTGCAGGAAATAATTTTTTTTATTTTCGTGCCAGTGGTCCATATTACTCGAACGTATGTGTAGTATGGACCGAACGTATGTGTAATATGGACCACTGACACGAGAGTAAAAAATATGATATAGAATGAAAGACGGATGCACAAAACTGTGGTTTTAGTAAATTCATTTCAAGTACAGCAATCATCAAAAAAGATTTAATTTATTGGCTGCTCATTACAATTGTATAGCTGCATGGTTCAAACTTCGTAAAGTACTCTAGTAACGATTAATAATTGCAGGAAATAATTTTTTTTAATTTCATGCCAGTGGTCCATATTACACGAACGTATGTGTAATATGGACCACTGACACGAGAGTAAAAAAAAATATAGAATGAAAGACGGATGCACTAAACTGTGGTTTTAGTAAATTCATTTCAAGTACAGCAATCATCACAATAATAGTGTATCGGGTTGGTTATGTTGGAGCAATCTTCATGCACCCATGAGCAGCATTCCACGCATCTGATCCAATCTTCCTCCGTACTCTCCCCGCAGAATACGCAAAAAGTAAACGGCTCGGTAACTTGATTCGCACCTGTCTCCTGGCCGGAGGTTCCTGGGGATGTCCCTACTGAGACCCTTGGAGCTGCCGGGCGTTTTCGCTCTGTACTGTCGTTTTCTTCTGTGCAAGCATATCTTTTTGAGCTTTCTTTGTTATTCTTTACTCTTTCCGACGCTGTTGGATGTCCAGCTTTTTTTCTGCAACGGCCTTGCTGCAGAAAAAAGAAGAGAAATTGAAACACTTGGATGTGTTTCAATTTCTCTTTCTTAGGCTTTTTGTACGCAATGAGGAAGGGGACTGATGTCTTCCACTGTGAACAAACTACAAAATGTAGTTTTATAACTAACGGGAACCGGGATTTTCTCCTGGACTACATCTTCTGAAGTTAGAATCTTCGGAAACAGACGTGTTCTGCTGGACTGTAGCGTCAAGTGTTGGGTCGATGGGAACTATGTTTTCTGGCAAGTGGTCGTTGATCTCGTCTTCTGATGTCACTGGTGATGGGGCTTTATCAGAAACTTCGGATGGAGCACAGTCGAAATCGTGAAATACATGGCGATTGACAGGCCAAATCCCCCCTGCACGGAAACCATAGGCAGCGGTTTCAAGAGATACCGACCGTGCATAAGCCTTCCCGAACAGTTCACACACTTGGAATTGTGAAACGGCCCGTCCAGCATGATCCCTCATCCACTTTCCATCTCTTGGGAATAGTAGACGCTTATTGGACGAAAGAAAGCAAGGTCCAAAGGCTGTATTCGATGGAGAGTATGCAAAGGAAGTGATAGTATGATCACCGTTGCTTCTCTGGCCAATTCTATAGCCTCGAGATTTTGAGTGTGGGACATATGTCTATCGAGAATTAAAAACCCTTCCTGTTCTTGTCAGGTTTTGCGAAACTAATGAAATCTTTCATCCATTCACTGGAGAGCCCGATCGTCATCCAACTTTTTTCCTGGCATTTGAAAAGAGTTCCTGGAGGAGCTGCTGCTTCCAGCTCCGGCTTCCATCGCTTACGGGGAAATACCGCCATCGGTGGGGTGGAGTGACCAGCAGCACTCATTGTGCAGACAAATGTGACGCTCTTTCTCTTCTCTGCAGATATTTTCGATCTAACGTGCCTACAACGTGTAATATGGAACAGTGGTCCATATTGCACAACAGCGCATGGTTCATATTACACGCATGGACGGAGCAACGTTATTTCCAATCACAAATCGCTATGCAAAATTGTGCGCATAAAATACATGTATGGTTTGTTAAGAAAATAAGTAAATTTGCTACTAATAACGTGAAAATGATATTAAAATTACCTAACAGCAGAAAGCAATAATTTCATTTTAACACACCTGTTACATCAATGATCATATAAAACAAAAACACAATTTCATAATCGTTCTAATGCAGGCACACGTGTACAAGTCACCTCATGCTTTGGATAACACTAATAATCACTAAAGGCAATGGAATTGTTCTTCTATACAGTTGTGAACAGATAAATTTCTCCATGGACCATATTACACCATGGTCCATAATACACGGATCTCCACTATATATATATATATATATATACACTGCTGGCCACCCAAATTGCAACACCAAGAAAGACAAGAGATATCACAACAAAATTTATTTTGTAGATAACATGTTGACCAAGTATCAAATGATTAAATTTATAGACTTCTGTGAAATGTGGTTCCTGCCAAAATTAGTAGCCAGAGTAGCCGCCATTGTTGGAGATCACCGCTGCCACAGGCCTCGGCATTGATTCAAAGAGACTTTGGATGAGTTCTTGGGGTACAGTAGACTAAGCAGCTTCCACACGTTGCCAAAGTTGATCTTCTGTGGCAGCTGGGGATGGAATCTGGGTCAATCGTAGAGCAACCATGGACCACATGTTTTCTATCGGAGAAAGATCCGGAGAGCGAGGCGGTCAGGGAAGCAATTCAATCTGGCGATTGACGAAAAACCGTTGGACAATGCGTGCCACGTGTGGTCGCGCATTATCCTGTTGAAATATGGCTGTGGGCAAGCCCTGAAGGTAAGGAAGGACAACTGGCTCCAACACCTCGGAGATGTAGCGCTGGAGGTGTGCGAGAGTGATATCCAATACCGCCCCATACCATAATACCCGGTGCAGGACCAGTGTGGCGGTGCATAACGCAGCTGTTCAGCATCCTCTCTTCACGGTGTCTCCAGACTCGAATGCGACCATCGTGGTGTTGCACACAGAAGCGTGACTCGTCAGTAAAGACAATTTCATTCCATTCTGCCGTGCACATCCTTCTGTCATCGCACCATTGGCAGCGGAGACGTCTGTGGTTCTGCGTCAAGGGTAGACAAAGCAATGGACGTCTTAATGACAGACCACTCTGCTGTAAACGGCGTCGAATGGTACGCGCAGACACTGGATGATGCGTTACAGACTGCATGTGCTGTGCTATGGCTCGTGATGTGACTGAACGATCCGTCACTGCCATGCGCACAATTTGCCTGTCATCACTTGAAGTGGTGCGCTAAGGTGGATGCGATCGAACACGCCGGTCGTCGTACCCTCCTGCATCCAACGATCACATATCCGCATTACAGGTGTTTGGTTTCGTCCAACACGACTACCGATTTCCCTGAAAGTTAATCCACAATCTCGGTAGGCCACTATCCTTCCTCTGTCGAACTCGGATACTTGATCAAAAGATCATCGCTGTTTTCGACGAAGCATAATTGATCTTTTTTTTTTAAAACCACAAGAAAAACACAATTGCCGAACTTGAAATCTTCGAAATCTCCAAGCCTTAAATAGCGCTTTGAAGTGGCGCCACAGGCGCGCGTGATGTGCGTCTGCGCTGAAATTCTAATCATTTGCATGTCTCACCTCCTCTAGTGCTTGTTGTAAATTTCATGTTATTTGCATGTTTCCTTCAGGGTGTTGCATTTACAGTGGCCAGCAGTGTATATACACAACGTAAAGAAAAACAACAAATAGCTTTCGTGGCCATGCGCTAAAGCAGCCAATAACCACAAACCACGAATACATCATTTATCTAAAGTTTGCAAATACTATAGCCATATGCATGGCTCAGCCTAGCAGCTAACACAAAAAGAACAAAAACACAGGTGCATTAGCACCCAAAGTTAGAAATATAGATGAATGAACACCCAAAAGACAAAAAGTCAAGCAATTAGACTGAAAAAAGTCAAAAAGATATCAAGAAAATCATCTGTCTTTGCTTGGCTCATCAGCCGTGGGTAAAGCAAAGAAACATAATCAAACACAAGTGGTTTCGCCATGGTGTCATATATATATATATATATATATATATATATATATATATATATATATATAACACATACATACATATATACATACAAAAGAAGTAAGCAAAGATAAGTAATCCTACGTTAACAACCCGCGGTAGTTTCGTTAGAAGAGACTACCGGAATTGTTTTTTCTTTCGCACTAGTTACTGAAGTGCAGAAAACAGTATGCAATACGTATCTACCTTTCCAAATAATATTTTATTTTTTTTTCTTTACAGATAAACTAATTACAACTCTATTAAATAACAAGTTATTTTTCCTTGTAGCTGAAGACATTTTCATAAAAGAAATTAATTATTCTTGAATTGAAAATTAATTCCGTCGGTGAAAGCAAATTTAATTTTCTCATTCCTGAGGATATACATGAATAATAATTGCGGTCTTATTACCGCAAAATATATCTAATATATTTAGTAAAGAAATTGGATGTTAAGTATAACACTTTGCAAATCGCTTTGCTTTAGTAATCAATAGTTTGAATGAAAACGAGAGTATAAGTGGCTGTATTTGTTATTTATTGGCAATTACCTGTCTCTGAAAAATATAAACTTATTTCCATGTATCCTTAATTTAACAGCTAGATTATCCTGTCCGCTCACCCGAAAAACTTTAGTATTTCAATTTACAAGTGCACTTTTTTGCCAAAAAATTAATGCATTGTGTTGATGATAATTAAGATGTTTAGCGCGAAGTTTTATTTAATATGTATTTTGTTTTATACTATTTGCGAAATTTATGACAAAATTTAATTTAGATATTCCACAACAGACTAAAGATTTCTGCATGAGTTTTTCCTTCTAATTACAAGAAATTAATTAAGCCCGGGAGAGATAAGATCCAACTTTTGTTTGTTAAATTGTTTTGCGAATAAATTATCTTCCCACTGAGATAAAATATGAAAGACTTGTCAGGAAAAGATAATTTCCATAATTCAAACAGACACTTTTGACTAAATTTACCAGCTCTATAAAAAGTTTATTCTAATTTTAAGAAATTCCTCTTTTTCTCATTTATCTGACGGTACAAACTTTAATTTATGGCCCAGGAAAACTAGTATCTAATTGATATATATTCATGTGATAACAATAATAATTATGTAAACAGAATTTTCAATTTAATTTACTTTTTCATCACACTTTTAGACAACGTCAAGAATTAAATTAAATATGTAATTATGTATTTATTACAATGTGTGTACAAAAAATATTTTTATGTCATCATGACTTTATTCTGTTAATGTTACACAGTAACCATTTGATTTTCTACTAGATGAACTTCACAAAATGTTTTTAAATACGTAGTAGGATTCAAAAGTACCCGGACTGAGTCCATAACTTAAAAAGTGTTATGAATAAAATTACTGAAACACATCCTCCTTTGAAATAAGACCCTTGCGCAACAACACACTTTTGCCATCGCTTGTAAAGGTTATTGAAACATTTCTGGAATCCATTTTTATCCTTGTCCTTTCATTCAGCCTGCGATGCACTTTTAACTTCATCTGCAGATTGAAATCGACGACCCTGCAAGCGACTTGCCAGTTCAGGAAATAGGCTGAAGTCGCAGGGGGCGAGATCAGAGGAGTAAGGAGTATGTGGCAAAACAGTTGTTTTCGTTTTCGACAGAAAGTCAGCGACGAGGAGGGATCGGTGTGCAGGAGCGTTGTCATGCAAAAGCACCCATGACTGCTCAGCCCACAATTTTGGTCTCTTCTTCCGATCGACTTAAGCAAACGAGGCAGGATGTCTACATAGAGTTCTTTGTTCACAGTGCGTCCTTCAGGGATAAATTCCAGATGCACAATGCCCTGGATATCGAATAACACCTTTTCGATGTTTTTAGCTGTGCGGGAAGACTGCGGATAGCCAACGCATTCGTCGTCGTCACTTTCCGAGCGAACACAAAATTTGATATTAATTCTCTGCTCAACAAACGCCATTTCTTTCAATCGCCGGTTCCTAAATGCCCCCAACTACAAAATAACGACACCGTAGTGAGCCACCGACCACGATATTTGGGTCAAACCACTTTTAAATGAGGGGGAGAACGTAGTAACACAGAAACGTTATCGTAGTCGCTCTACTGCAAAATTTTTTTTAGTTATAGGCTCAGTCCAGGAACTTTTGAATCCTACCTCGTATATACAACGCGAGAAACATTGCTTCATACACTGGCGTGCAAATTTAAAATATGCAGGAAATTACACAATGCTTTGGCCTCGGAGTCACTCTACAAGCAACAGGAACGTGGACTCGTCCCGATTGCTTCGTTGTTTTAAGATCGGTCAGTAATTTCGATGGCATGACGTCACCGCGTCCACTCAAACCTCAGAACTTTCTCCACCTGTTTATTTTTAAATTTTTCGCATAGGTCTCTGGGACTGCGACAGATGCAAGAAGCACTTCGAAAGGCTTGTGTAGCACATGTTTTCCTCCGGTAGGGTGTCGAAGAAATGAAATACTCTTACGACCTCACTATTTAAGAAATACCACTATTTTCAAAAGTTATACGAAACAAATTGTGACCATTTCCATAACCGATGATATTCAATAGAAAACAAATTCAAATTTTCGAATCGTGACGTCAGAGATAGCGCATAGCAAATAAACGATAAATTAGTAAATTTAAGGATTGCTTTCCGAATTTCCGAACAGGTGCATAATATCGTGACAGACGTTTAGACCACGACAGACCCCAGACCACGAAATGGCCACTACGACACATTTGAATCATAGAATCATTCAGAACTTCAAGGAGTGTGGTCGTCGAGTGAAGTGTCGCCCCTAGTGTCGTCCGGCAAGGACGTCGTTACAAACAAGTACATCTGTGAAAAAAGGCTGGGGTGTGGCCGGACTCTGAAAATAACGGGCACCTTTGATCGCTTCATCGTTTTACAAACTAAGAAAGATCGTCGGCAGACAATGACAGGGCCGCCCAGAGACTTTACGGGGCCTCGGGCAAACTTCTGTTGGGGGGCCCCAAGAGACTATTTTTCAGAAGACTATTTTGTAGTAAGAGAAATCTGATTAATCGAATAATTAAGAAAAAAAAATTTTTTTGGGGGGGCCCCTTTTTTCAAGAGATTATTTTAAATTTTGAAGTACGGTACAAGTTTTAAAATTTTCTTTCGGAGGAAATCTAATAAATAATTTTTTTAAAAATTTTTTGGGGCACCTTCGGCAGTTAGGGGCTTGGGGCAAAGTGCCCCAGCCCCCCCCCCCTCTGGGCGGCCCTGGACAATGACAGCCATTGCAAAGCTGTTGCAGAGAAGTTCAGTATTCTAAGGGTGTCCACTGATGTGAACTATTTGTCCTTAGGCCCGTTCGCTATGTATCGTTATGTATCGCGCCACTACCGTTCGCTATGTATCGCACCACTTTCTACAGTGATGCAAAGAGCACAAGACACCATCGTGGTGGGGGAACGTCCACTTTACCGACAAGGGCCTCCGCAGCCTCGGCAGTGATTCTGGCCCACATGATTCCGGCCAGAGTTATGTAAAAATGTTTCTAAATCTTTTTTTTTCATTTAGCCGGTTAAAGGTATATTTGACATGTTTGTATGCTGCTGTTTTATAGGTTTCACAGTTTAAGCTACATTTTTATAAAATTTAGTTTTTCGAAAAGTCATCATTAAGTCATCATTAAAATTAGCAATTATTTCAGAGAAACTGACTGATAACTGTCATAAGTACAGTAATTTTGCAAATCTATATGATTAACAAGAATGTGATAAGGCAGTACTGAAAGTTTATGAAGAAATTTAATTGCCTAAAGTAGCTCAAACATTTTCATGGGTTCAAATGCCATTCTTGTTAAATTGTTATTTGAATAGTACACTTGTTTTTTTTCCAAAATAATTTTTATCGCTATATCAAGCCTCATAATTATTACCAGTATTTGCCTGAATTCATTGTTGATTCACAGATAATAATTAAAAACTTGTTTTGCATCGCTAAAATATAGAGCATATATCATATTTTTGATAAATATAAGGATCATATAAAATTTAAAGCGACTGATGTTATTTATGCTGAAACCCTTTTGTTCATTTCTACATCTCATAAAATGTCTCTCAATTTCAACAACAATTATCTTAAATGGCCATATAAGACACCAAAGTTAACACAGGTCAGAAGCTTCAAGATTTCAACATGGTTTGCGTGAAGGGGTTATCTTTTAAGCGCTGTTTTTGTTATTTACACACTGATTATCATTTTGAAAAGTTCGTGCTTGAAGTGGAAAAACATTTGTAATTCAATTTTAAATTAAAATTTTCAAATTAAAATTTCTAATTCAATTTTAATTCAAACTTCTAATTCTAATAATCAATTCTACTTTGAAGAAGGACTTTTTTTCAAAATTCATCACTTTCTAAGAGCTTCATCATCAAAAATAATAAATACCTTATCTATAAAAGCTTTTTTCAGATTTATTTTCTTAGAAAAAAGAAGATATCCGATTTGAAACCATATTCCAATTGAAAATTTACAAACAACCATTTAAATAATAAACCATTTGGCTAAATTTTCGTATTTTTTTAATTTAAAGTTTATATTTCATAGCTCTTCGTTTGAATCTTATGATTGAATTAGCATTAAAAATTAGAAATAATATTGGAACATAATAGAATAATTTTAAGGTTATATATTTTAGTATAACCCTTTGTTAATACAGCATAAACAAAGAATATCTTCTGTTGTTGTTGTTGTTATAGAGCAGTTTTTATCCTACTTTTGTAAATAAAGGGCAAATGACTGAAGTACTTAATTTTTAAAGTGAAATACTGCTTCCTATTGAAATGTAATTCTCTCTCTTATAAACTTTATCGCTGAAGAATATGTATAAGTATACTTCGAGGCATGAACAAATTTTAGCACTTTAAGTGCATAGAAAGTTTTCTATTCCTGCTTAATAACACTCTAGAGAGTCCTTATAGATGATTAGTTTAACGTATAATCAGCAACCAGTCTTTCGCGATAATGGAACACATTTTTATCAGGATCTCCGACCGAATATTACGAGCTTTATGTAAAAGGTTCAATATGCAATTATTGAAGGAAATATTTTGCTTGAAACTATTAAAATAATGTGTACTACAATTTTCTAATGCATGTCGAAAATAAATGGGAGGAAAATAATAATTTTTGCGTTATTTTAATTCATACAAGTGATAAAATAATTAGTTTTTATAAGAATTAATGGTAATTAATTTATACATAAGATAATATACAGAGTGATTCAAAATGAATATAGCGTGCAAAGTATCTTTTAACTCGTAGCTGCGTTAAAAGAAATTACAAACGGCTACAACTATTTAATCGATAAGAATTTATCGTTAACAATTACACAGAATGTAAAAGGAAGTTCAAAATTTTGCTTACATACTTTATAAATGTTCTATGCGACTCCCCTTGGTCGCATGGGCAACATCTAAATGGTAGTCCATTTCACGCCATACATTCTGAAGAATTTGGGGAGTCACCAACGCAAGCGCATTAGAAATTTCCATTTTGAGTTCTGGAATAGTTTTCGACAAAGGAAACACATACACAAGGTCTTTCACATAAACCCATTGAAAGAAATCGCAGGGTGGGTGTCAAGTACGGAGATATAGGTGGCCTAGAGCAGACCACATCGTCGGCATCTCCTGTTCGACTGAGCCAACGCTTTGGAAGATGTTGGTTTAAAAATATGCGAACCTCCATACCCCTATGTGGCGGTGTTCCATCTTGCTGAAAGATGCAATCCGTATGCCACAGATAGATACGGATTTCACGAATTACATCTGCCGAAAACAACAATTTCAGAATTGAAAATGCGCTTTCTAATGCGCTTGCGTTGGTGACTCCACACATGCTTCAGAATGTATGGCGTGAAATGGACTACCGCTTAGATGTTGTCCGTGTGACCAAGGGGAGTCGCATAGAACATTTATAAAGTATGTAAACAAAATTTTGAACTTCCTTTTACATTCTGTGATTATTATTAATAAATTCCTTTCGATTAAATAGTTACTAGTTGGTACCCGTCAAAACATGATGGCTAGATAGTAAATAAATGTACTAATGCACAAATTATACTCAACACATTATTGCCAAATGTTAGAAAATCATAATAATTCGCAGAAACAAATTAATGTGTTTAAGCGGCCTCGTGCTTAGTGAGTACCTAAAGCCAGATTTAAAAATATCACTGAGCAATTTGTTTTAAAATTGTAAATTATCGCTAATTAAACAGAGCGAAATAAACAGTTTCCATCAGGTTTAGTCTGTTTTTTTACACAAACATAATTATCATAAAAATAAAAATGGCAGAAAGAGATCTAGAGAGACTGCGTGGAATAAACGTGTTTATCATTAAAACATGTCACTGAGCATGCGCAAAAGCAGTGAGTTTCTAAAGCCAGATTTGAGTATGCGCAGAAATGAATTTTTAATTGAAAATTATCGCTAATGAATAGAAATTGTGGTTACAAAAACCAAATTTGACAAATCTACGGATTACAATCTTTCGTTTAAGACCAAAATGAAGTAGATTGATGCAGTAGTTTTCTCTCACGGACTGCCCAAAAAGTCGGCTTAGCAACTTAAATATATGGATAGCCGTTTGCAATCTCTATATTCATTTTGAATCACACTGTACTATATTTTTGTGATAATATATACTGGGAGGGCTCGAGGTAGCCTTGTAGTAGCGCGCTGGCTTTCGGTATTGAGGGTGCTCGGATCAAATCCCGGACGCGTCGTTAAATACTTCCGTGTTTAGGGTGGATATGAGCACGTTCAATCCGGAAAGTCTCTTATACAAGGTCAAAGAGGGTGGTGGAGGGTACGATCCCCCCAGATGTCGCCCCTGGGCGGTGCACGGTCAAAATTGAGCTGACAACTAGCTAAGACGGACTGCGATCCTTGTGGTGCTATAAAAACCGGGACCGCATACTTCAGCCCGAAGCTTATACGGACTTAGTCTGAAACTTCCAGCCAGGGGGGGGGGGGCATTAAAAAAAAAACATATATAGTGGTAAGAATGAGAATGTTTATTGAAACATATTTCTTTCTTTTGTTGTAGTATAATATTTTATAATAAACGTAAGGGGGAAAATGTTAAAAATTAATAGTGATACAAGTGATTATAATTTTCCTCACATTCATCTTAAAGATTATGAAAAATGAATACTTTTCCTTGAATTCATAAAATGCAGAAAGTAATTACCGACTTCTGATGTGCGATTTTTATCTGACTCAAATATATCCCGTTAGAGTGTCGAGTACGAATATATTCAGAAATTTCCCAAGTGTACAAAAACTGTTTCGGAAATTTATGTTGTCTCTTTATGTTAAGTGTAGCACATTTTTTATGCTTGAAATACTCTCTCCCAAAAGAGAATGTTCAATTATTGCTTTTAGCTGCATTATACAATTATAATTAAAGATAAAAAATGTGGGAAAATGCTTGAATATTAAATGATGGTTTAAATAATTTAAATATTCACAGTCTGCGTGTGCGAAAATAGAATATAAATTAGATACAATTAGAAACTCTTTTCAAGTGTGGAAAGTGAAAGCTTTCGTAGCTTTGCTACTTTTTTAAAGTCTTCATAAAAAGAAGTAAGAGAGCACGCAATTAAAAAATTAAAGCCCATCGTAAAATATTGAATAAAGTTTATGGACGTTAAAGAACAGTTTTTACCATATTAATATGAACTTAATTTTTTAGAGGAAAATTCTGATCATTTATATATTTCATTTCTAAGGAAGCATGTATGAAGCCGAAAGAAAACGAAAAATACTGTATGAGATTTTTGTCAAACCTATGTCATTATGTTAACATAGTTTTATATATTTTGCTATACATTAAAGTGGAATAAGACTCTGGATATTTTGAGTGCTGAATCATGACAGTATTTGTATTTCAAAACAACGCTTTGAAATAAAACGAATACAAAAGATATTTATATACCCTTAAAGGGATTCGAACTAGGGTCTCAATTATTGGACGCCGGTATTCAACCAGTTTATAGATCTCAGCGGTGTGAAAAGTAGCTATTTTCAACGATATTTATCGAAAAGTAAAGAATGAATACCCATATTGCTAGGTGAATATTAATTTAACTTTAAGGTAACTTTGATTAAAATAATTGTACTACATTATCGATATATTAATATTATCTTTACTAAAAGTTTGTCATTCATCAAACTTTTCCTTACGGGGTGGGATAGCATGTATCCCAAGAATACGGGCCCAAGATTGAACGAACACACACACACACACACACACACACACACACACATATATATATATATATATATATATATATATATATATACCGGGTGGCCATAATTAAACTGACAGTGCTCACAGTGTTCTGTAGCGCGATCTATTTGCGAGAATGACGCCACATTTTGTAGGAAGATTAAACAAGACGGGGGAAGAAGGATTCCGCGAAAAAATAAATTAGTTCCAAAAGTCACCGCTAGGGGAATATTTGGCGCTGTGTAATAGAAAATAGAGTATTAACAAATGCAAATCAATACGGAAATTACCTTTTATTTTGCATTCAAATGAGGTTCAATGTGGCTGCCGTTGTTGTGGACCACATATTGCATTCTGTGCACAGTATGCACAACAGCAGACAGTAACATGTCTGCGGGAATCTCCCGTACAGTCCGTGATATGTTATCCTTCAACGTAGCCAGGTCCTGGACCACTCCTTGATAGACCTTGGACTTAAGGTAACCCCATAGCCAGAAGTCGCATGGGGTAAGATCAGGCGACCGAGGTGGCCATGCAGTTGGAAAGTAGCGGCTAATGACTCTTTCTGTTGTGAATTTCTGTCGTAGCAGCTGTTGCACCCGTACAGAAACGTGTGGAGGGACTCCATCTTGCATGAAAATGATTTACCCCAGGCATTGTCTTTGCTGAAGTGCCGGAATGACAAAGCTGTTCAACATGTGGCGATATTTCTCTCCGGTAACAGAACAGGTTTCCGGTCCTGTCGGGGTAATGTTCTCATAGAAGAATGGACCTACGATAAATTCCGCTGTGAACCCACACCAAACAGTTACCTTTGGTGGATGTAAGGGAATTTCTGTGACTGCATGTGGTGATTTGTCATCCCAAATTCGGCAGTTCTGAGTATTCACAGTTCCATGCAGGTAAAAGTGGGCCTCGTCTCCCCATAAGATTTTCCACGGCCAAGCATCATCCACCTCCATTCTGGCAAGAAAGGTGAGAGCAAAAGTCAATAGCTTATCATGGTTGGGGTACAGTAACTCCTGTACACGGCTGATCTTGTACGGATAGAAGTTGATAATCTTTCGTAAGATTTTCCATACCGTACTGTAAGGCATATCTATATTCCGAGCTAATCCACGAGCGCTAGAGGTGGCAGCAATATTGTCTGGTCCTCTGTCGACAATCGCCGTGGCAACTGTTACGATTGTATCCTGTGGTACAGGTTTTCGTCCTCTGCCTGACTGAACCTTCAGAGAACCTGTTTTCTCAAACGTCGCAACCATTGCTTTTAGCCCATTAACTGACACAGGACCGTTACCTTTACGCATTTTTTTGTGCGTTCTAAAAGCACGAAGAGCGGCTGACGCGTTGCACTGGTTGAGGTAAAAGAATTTGACCAGTAACACACGCTCGACTAAAGAAGGAGACATTGCACATAAACTTTCAATCCGATTGATTCGAAACGTAACACATTGCCTTTTAAAACCCAAGCAGCTGGCACTGTGCCAATGGATCTAACGTGAAATTTGAATAAAGAACTTCTTCTGCTCAGCGTACGTGATATTGCAGATCACGAGACTTTATCGGTGTTTATGTAGATTTTACGCTCTTTTAAAAGTGTTGCCATATTGCACTTGAACTAAATAAGAAAATGTGCGTAATAAAAGGTAATTTTATTCCGTATTAATTTGCATTTGTTAACACTCTATTTTCTATTACACAGCGCCAAATATTCCCCTAGTGGTGACTTTTGGAACTAATTTATTTTTTCACGGAATCCTTCGTCCCCCGTCTTGTTTAATATTCCTACAAAATGTGGCGTCATTCTCGCAAATAGATCGCGCTACAGAACACTGTGAGCACTGTCAGTTTAATTATGGCCACCCGGTATATATATATATATATATATATATATAACCCCCATAATGGCCGTTCTTACAAAGGGGGCACGAAATTTCCCGTTTTAAAGAGGGAATCGGAAAAATAGGCCCAATAGATAAGCTAAAAGATAAACATATTTTCATTTTAAACTAAAAGTATTAATTTGAAACATACATAGTTCCTTCTCATTTTACACCTATAGGAATTACATAATACAGTTTGTACTATTTACATTTGACTCGCCTTTCGATGAACTGTAAAATTTTAAATGTAGACATTTAGTAGGTATTATGACATTTTGACATTTACCGTTTAGTAACTTATTAAAGCTTGAATCCTCCTTTATTTATGCAGTGATAAAACCAAGTATTTATGATAATAGTATTACTGAACCACAAATCATTTTTGACACTGCATGTTAAATAGAAATTATTTAAAATTCTTTCGTTGGATAATAAATTAAAAGGATTGAATGATGATATTTCATGAACGAAATAACATACCTCAAGTTTTACATATTAAATTGTGCGTAACGTCAAAAGCATCAAGAAAATATAAGATAATATAAATATTTAAATTTTTCGTAATTATTTTGCTTTCCTAAGTTGAAAACATTTTCATTATATTTGTTCTGAATACTTCTTTTCTACGATTACATCAATGTAATATATTTCCCTTTTATAAATTGTCGTCATCAATAAACCTTCGAAACAAAAATTGGTTTATGTTCATCATGTCTGCTTGAAATATGAAGATCTTTAATCGGAAATGTATTTCGAAATTAGAATGTGTTATTAAATCTTGCTTATAGATTGTCTTTTACGCTTGAAGCACTTTCTTTGGAAATAAAATAATAAATTTCCTTCGTCGTCTAAAGGAAGTTTGATTTTCTACCACGAGCTGAATTTTAAAGTACTAATATTTTAAGAGGAAAGATTCAGTTTTATGTTTTAAATTTCTGATACGTGCGCTACATGGTATATGAAATCTTTTGAAATGTGAGTAATTAAAATACAGTGTATGTTTTCTCAAGAAAATTGTTTAATGTTTTCCATTATATGACTTCCTCCCATACATTTTCATACTTAATAGAAATTTTCAGTGTTTATTTCTAGACGATGGTGGGAATATTTCATACGAAACATAAGCTCTATAGCAAAGGAAAAATCATTTTAAGATATTAATGTAAGACTGAAATTCTGTAAAAAGGATTTTTTTTTAAATTTTCCTTTTTTAATATGTGTTAAAAACCCGTCTGATGATGTTTCTCTTCTAAATGTTCATACTCATAGATTTGATAGCCAAAATGATATCAAATTTATTTCATTGGAAGAAATACTTCTATGAAAATGAAATGACATTTTATAGGTTTAAAAAAACTGAGCTAGTTTATATTAATATCAATACAAATAATTATGCTGCTAATAATGCAAACTGAGAGTAATAAGTTTTTCTTCGAGTACATATTATTCTATCATTGGCTATAATGAACGTAATAGCTCAAAGAACTTTTGCCAACTTGATTACTGAGTAGTTTGTACTGGTTTGTAAAGAATTAATTTGATGCAAAATCTTGCCGTTTGACCTCACGTCATTACCTATTAGATCCTCTAGTAAATACTTTGTACTGTCAGCGCTTTAATACAACTATACAGGTCAAAATTTACTGTTTGGACTTTAAAGACTTAGACATTTTTATTATTCTTTTTTTTATGTTAATTTCTTATATGTTAATTAGTGTTCACCAACAGATGGCAGTTCTTCACTTGGTTGAGATTTTCCACTTCCTGAAGTGGCAAAGCAATAAGCTTTTAGAATTCTGTTTAAATAAATACCTTTGCAACTAGCATTTTAGTCAGTGGTGTAGTTTTGAGTCAGTAGTGTAATTTTAAGGCTGTCGTGGGATTTTAACGCTGTCGTATGTTTTAACTCAAATTTTTAGGAAGCTGTTTGTCAAGTTTATGGTTTTAACACGAAAGATATTTCGTGAATGGGACTATATATTTCCTATATATTTCACAATGGGAGGAACAAAGCGAGGCTTTTGTTCCTCCCATTGTGAATCCAGGTAATAGTTTTTATCGTATTTGTGTATTTGGGACCGGTTCTCCCGTTCTTAGATGCCTATAAGTTGAATTGCTGCCATCTTACAACGCTTTTGTTCTACTCAACATTTAATGATTGTGAAGATTGAAATAAATTTCTATAAGTGAAATGTGTGCTTGATTATAATTAGCGTATGATTTTGAATACCTCGCACTGCTGTGGCACCATACTACAAGAAAATTCGAAGTAAGAATGTTTCATTCATATCTCACCTAATTTAGTTACTTCTCACATTGGTTGCATGACAGTCGGTGCATCATTGGTTTGAATAATTTATTTTAGCTTACCGATTTACATACATTTTGCGCCTGCGCCAATGTCGTCTCTTTTATACTTTTACATTACACACTATTTTTATTAACCAACAATAGGTTTTTCGCTAGCACGTAAAACATAATTAGAAGAAGCAACTATATTACTATTAAATAATTAAGTGGGTATGAAGTCCGGTCCCCCCCCCCCCAAATAGCAACAGGAGCTTTACTATGAAGAACCAAGAATTAGGGAGATATTTTCAATGTAATCGAAGTATATTTAATTTAGCTGAAATTTCAATTGATTAAATAAAGAATTTTTGAGTGATAGAAGACGAATTGAGAAAGAGAGACGAATTACTTTTAAATGCTTTTAAAGAAAGGATACGGTCCCTTACACAGGAATATAAGATTTTAACGTCTTTATGGGATTTTAAATATTTTAAACAAATTCTTATAAACGATTTCATATTGGCAATAAAGATGCGATATTTGCATGCTAAGAATGTAAATATAGTTTCAACTCAAAAGCATTTTATCAATAAGGAGAGGAATATCAATAGTTCTCTAATCTTATTTGTGTATATCAAGAGATTTGTATATTTACGATTACATGATAGATCAAAAGATATTATTCTAATAGCGTTTAAATATTATAACGAAAATCTCGGATAAAAATATATACACATAACATATTTATTTGAAATGATTCATCAGTTATGTTATCCCCTTCAAAGTCATTTTAGGAATGTAAATATTTTTCAAACAAGTTCTCAGTGCCTGTGAAGATGCAAATTTTAAAACATTCAAGTCATTTTCGCTTAACAAAAGATTGAATTTATCACGGCTTTTGTTAACATTCTTGAAATATTAGAGATGATAACAACGCAAATCGTTGGAATTGTGTATGATAGATTTTTTTTACAAAGAAGCATATTGATACCTTTATATAATTGGCTGGAAATCCAGAGAACATTAAACATTAATGTGCAGTTAAAAGTAAAATATATCAACCTGAAAGGCATGCATATTCTGGTGTATATCAGGCTTGTGAGATATTTAAATTACATTTTATTCCTTTTTTAAGAACTCAATGGATTCCTTTTCTGCCATTTTATCAGAAAAGAAAAGAAGATGACATGTGTATCTTTCAATGTTTGCGCCTCCAGGATTTGACATATGGACCCACATTTGTATGATTATTTCCTAGAGAGGCAGAAAATCTAAATCATTCGTAAATATTTAGCTTTATCTGCTTTTGAGATATAGAGGAAAGTTGAAAAGAACTGAGTTTGGCAAGACTAAAAAGTTTCATCTTTCCCCTAAAATTTTTATCTAAGAGTGAATATTTATTCCTACATTTTTAATGTCAAAAATTTTGTTTTTCTAAGTAAGTTACTAAAACTTTACGATTCTTTTAACTCTCAAAGAGCATTTCTATAATTTCTGAGTTTTCTATATTTCTGATACACACACACACACACACGCACAGATATATATATATATATATATATATATATATATATATATATATATATATATATATATATATATATATATATATATATATATATATATATATATATATATATATACATACACACACACACACACACACACACACATATATATATATATATATATATATATATATGTGTGTGTGTGTGTGTGTGTGTGTGATATTATTAACAACCTATAATCGCCCATTCTGAACTTTCTCTCTGTTCTGGTAACCCCTTTTTCCGACTCCTTGGCGAGATTTTTCGATTTCCCGCATACTAACTTCCTCCGCCAGTTCTGGCAAACTCTCTGAGCTAATTCTATTTTTCGCGTGTTACGGGGAAGTAAGCGTAACATTTGAAATAAATTAGAGAAGGAAAATAATGAAATATAAAGAGGCAAGCGCGAACAAACGAAGTTTAAGGGGATAAATATACGGGGAAGACTGCAATGAGGATTGATGAACACAGGAGATGAATAAGCGATGGACTTAGCTAGATTCTAAAGAAGTAAGACGTGAAAAGGCAATTATGGGATGAAAAGAGACGCCGCAAGGTGTGAAGTCTAGGTGGAGAAGTAATTAATGGTAGAAAAGGTACAGCACAGAAAAGAGATTGCAGATGGGGAGAATATATGACTTAGCCAAGAAACAAGGTAAACGAAAACCGGGGAAAGAGCCGTGGGAACGGAGGAAGATGTAAGGATGGGCGGAGAAAGAAAGGTCCCCCAAAAGACATAATTAAACCAATGAAAGAAGGAGAAGGATTTTGAGAGCCAATGGCGAAGAAAGGCGTATCAAAGCGAAGAAGGAATAACGAGGGGAAGTAAGAGATATTAATGAAGGAAATAGAAAAAAAGAGAGCAGATCAGATGATGCGGGGATCCTAAAAGGTTATTACGACGGAGGAGTATCAAGGACGAACATCTAGCCCGTAGTTAATGGCATGGGCCGACGAGTTAACTTAGAATGAGAAAGCTCGAGATGAAACTCAGAGCCAGCTTATTATAAATGAATATAGTAGGCCGACGGCGTGGAAGCGGAGTGCCCCATCCCAAGAATCGAATCGCCTGAGCAGTATGACCTACCGTATGCTACAAGATGAATTTACGGACCCTGGAAGCGTGCCTCAAACATAGAACAGATTTGAAAGGAGGATTCCAAGACGACGCGAGCGCATCTGATGTACTTCAGAACGAGTTCATCAAAGGAGAGGGGGTTGAAAGACTAATTCCCAGACAGTACCAGCGCATTAAATTGACTTCGTGAGAGTTCGTCAATGGAGGTGTGTTTCATTTGTGCTCCGTATTGATCAATTGTTTTAAACGTGTGCCATCGCGATTTCTCATTCATACACCATATATTCCGAATGAATATAAGAGAGATCTTTTTGTTGGAAATTGAAATAATGTTGAATTATGATTTCAAACTGATTAATGAAGGTCAATGGCATTTAAACGAATAAGTGTTAATATATGATTTATTATGAGTTGATGAATGGGTTATAAAATCCTTTAAATGAGAAAATATTGTAGTAAAGGTTTAATAATTGATAAGAAATTACTAGAATGATAATTGTATTGTAGGAAGTAAAAAAATGAAAAGGGTTATAATGATATTGAATGAAACTGTAAATGAAGTGATTATTTGTAATAACATAATATATAAATATGCTTTACATGATTCCAATTAATAAATGTATCCATTATTATATCAATCAGATGGTCTGTAATGATTTGTAAAAAAAAACACAACGCAGTACTTAATTCTACATATGTCAATCATATCATCGGGTATCATAATTAATAACCCCAATCAATCCATTATATCGCGATTTTACGAAGAGACGCTAGATTTATTCGAGATGAGTAAGATGTGCTGCAATTTTATTCATAAATAAATGCCTTTGTTCCTGAAGCCGACTTTCCTTTTCCGGCCACGATGTAAGCTCCTATTTCATGAGATGTCCATTCCGGACATTTCACACACACACACACACACACACACACACACACACACACACATATATATATATATATATATATATATATATATATATGCAAATTGGACAAAAATTTATATGCATACAGGTTTCGACGGAAAATGCAAAATTTTAAAGTTTCGCGGCCAATGAATGAACGAACATGTGACGCTGCGGCGCATCTTGACTGCGCAAGTAGCAGGATATTAAACGGGAGAAATTTCAATTCCAGGTCATAAATCCTTTGCGAATTTCATTCCGTGTTGTCAGGTAGACAGTAACTACGCCTCGCATACAAGTGCGTGAACAATATGCACAGATGGCAGCATTTGAGAGAGGACGTGTAGTTGGGCTCAAAGAAGCCGCTTGTTCTAATCGGCGAATCGCTCGACATTTGGATAGGCGCAATGCCACTATTAGACGATGTTGGCAGGAATGGGTGAACCATGACCGAACACAACGCCAAGAAGGAAGCGGCCAGCCTAGAGAAAGGACAGAACGTGAGGACCGAGCATTCGCCAAGCGGCACTCACTGCTCCAGATTCATCATTATCATCGATCGTACGTGCAACTAGTGCTTCAGTGACCACAAGAACCATTTATTGGCGGCTCAGAGAAAGGTGGCTGAGCTCACAGATCGCCTAGCGCCGAATATCAATCACCTCTATACACCGACAAGTCCGTTTTCAGTAGTGTCGGGCACATTCGACCTGGAATGTCACTGACTGGAGTAGAATTGTCTTCAGTGATGAGTCCCGCTTCGAACTGAGCCCCGATGACCTGCGAATACGTGTCTGGAGACGCCCCGGACAGCGGTCGGATATCAACCTGACTGTCTTCCGCCATACGGGCCGACAATCAGGAGTGATTGTCTTGGGTGCCATTTCATTTCATAGCAGGACCCCTTCGGTTGTCATCCGTTTACCGTTACAGAACATCAGTACGATGACGATATTCTACGCCCCGTTGTGTTGCCCTTCATATCACGCCATGCTAGGCTTACATTTCAGCAAGATATTGCTCGCCCACACACGGCGAGAGTTTCTACTGCTTGTCTCCGTGCTTGCCCAACGATACCTTGGCCAGTAAGTTTGCCGGATCTCTTCCCCATTCAGAACGTTTGGAGCATTACCCGAGCTGGACCCTCCTACCAGCTCGGATTTTGGACGATCTAACGTGCCAATTGGACAGAATTTGGCGCAATATCTCGTAGGAGGAATCCGCCACCGCTATCAATCAGTGCCAAGCCGAATAACTACTTGCATAAGGGCCAGAAGTGGACCAACGCGTTATTGACTCTTCCCTTTGTGAATCTCTTTCTCTTGAATAAATCATCCAATTTTTCTCAAATTGTAATAATTTGTTTTTCTGTATATGTACACCACTTCTACTGATTTTCGCTCCGTTCGGATAACTCCTTCTTGGTTTTTTTTGTGTGTATATATATATATATATATATGTGTGTGTGTGTGTATAAAAATCAATTTAATTAAAAATTAAGGAAAAATAAGGGGAAATCGCAACGTATAAAACTGGTTGCAAAGTTTTATAAATATGCAAAAATGTAAAAATACCATTGTTTTTTAAATGCAATTAAAAACCTTAATTAAATTTATATTCAAACCCCAAAAGAACTTTTTTTCAAATTAAAAAAAAGAGAAATACAAATATAAACTGAAAAATATTAAAATAGTAGGATTGTCAATTTTTTAAATATATAATAATAAAGAAATACCAATTTTTACTAAACATCTAACTTTAATTATATTGAACTTTAATTTAATTAGCAGAAAACATCCAACACACCCACTTCAAAACTTTTTTTCTTCTTAAAAATACAGATATAAAACAGAAAAATACTCTTTAAAATGTACAAACAAAGCTTAAATGGTTTACTAGGTATCAATAGGGTTATTTATTATGAATCAGGAAAGACATCATTACATTGAAATAGTTCCATTCACAAACCAACATCCTCCCTCGCGCCTCGAAAGGAAAGAGTTGGTTTCCCATAATTTTGGGAGGTTACCGCAGTGAAATATTACCTTCCTCATTTGCAGGGTGGTTCCTAATCAGTACTACAGCTCCTATCTTTATACCAATATTATTATTAAAGAGATAATAGGCAATTGGTAAATGCAATATAATCATTGGTTGTTACAGCTTCAGAATTCTGGGCGATCAAAACATTATCGATTAAAAATTATCGATTAAAAAATTATTCTTTTCAAATTCAAATCTTGCCAAATGACGATCCATCTAATAGGAGAAAAATGTATAACGTTTTAGACAGAATCACTATGAAAGTCACTATAAGCTATTTAAGATTAAGTAAAAAGAAAATTACAATGGGTTTGATCAATTCATTTTTTACCATGTTTTATTAACTCGCTTTCTTGTTTGTTTGTTTGTGTGTGTCCAGTACAAATCTTGCAATCGATTTTTAACTAACTTCCCGACTAGCTAGATATTTGAAACTTTTAGAATTGCCCAGAACACAATGACAATGCATTATTTTAATACTTTTAGACATCTTTAAGCAGTATTGAATTCATTTTCAATTAATTTTGTATTGTAGAATGGTGCAGCCATCTATCTTCTGGGACGGGAACGAAAATTTAAATGCAAGTTAACTTCCAATTAACTTAATTTTCTTTAAAGTTGATGGGATAATTCATCAAAAATGTTAAAAAAATATTTATTAATACATAGAATTGTCAAGTTATATTCTAACGGTTTTAACCGCTTTGCGTGGGAGTTCTTTTATGCGAGTAACAAAGACGACACAAAAAAGACTTCCATATTTTTGTCCGAAGCTTTTATTACATCTTTTTTAAGGGATATAGCACATGCAGCACATGCAGCTATAGAGAAAATAGCTCACTTCTACCCAGACTTGGGTGTATATAATTTGAAGTGGCACTCTAAATGAATTTGATACAAACACAGTTTATACATAAAACAATGTTTATTGAATTCGTTCACATATAGAATTTGCTTTTACAGCAATAAGCATACGTATTACTTGTACGGAATATATATTAACATTCGATAGAAATACTTTTTGCAAATACTCACAAACCAGCAGAGAGTCAAACCAGCAGTTCTGTCACGTCAACTTTGGGCCCCCTAAGCAGTAGCGCCGGCTGACACCTGGAGCTGCTTAACTCGTAGCTCCCCTAACTCGCTTATCTATCAACTTTAACAGAACCTTTTTTTCAACCTCTGTATTAATCAAGCTGCTTGGTATTTATACCAAGCGCGTATGCCGAAATTAGCATATCTCAATCAACTTCTTTAATTCATTCACTCAAAAGTTCGATTCTTGTGAATCGAATCTTATGTATACCTTACACTGGCCTCCCTCCAAAAAAATAGGTAACTGAGGTCTGAACGGCTTCAGTTAACTAATTGAAAACGTGTGCTGGTCTGACTTTTTACATAATGGGTGGCAAAGCCAAAAAAACCTTCCACACGTTGTGTGGGGGGAAAACGCCACTCCCATTTTACAAAACTAACCCCGAAGGGTCCAGGTGACACCATCAAACAGTGGATTTGCAGAGTTGTGGATACTGGGCTTGCCAACTACGCCCTAGAAAGTCTATTTTAGTTAAAAGTGTCAACATAATTGCACAGCATGACATTTTTTGACTGTTTGTATCTGCTCTTCCCCAATTCATAATGCACATGTGTTATGTTTTGTGAAGTTAGTACATTATTGAGTTAATTATTATATTATGCAGTATGTATTTTTTTTTCTAGTCACTACATGTCCCCGTCAAAAATTTATAAAACAACAGTATACCGTTTTTTTCAGTGGCTGACCCCTTTCCTCTCAATTTTTTTTTCACAGCATATACACTGAGGAACATCACACCAATTTGGTTCGGTTTTATTAAAGGGTGGGTGTTAGAATAAGAGAATTGATACAAGACTTGTTCATGAAAGCGGCACCTTCCCTGCACCAGTCTGTCCTTTTCGTGGAACGTCTCATGATGTTCGCAGTTCTAGTAAAGAGATTCATTGACCGTGTGGTGATCCTTCGTGCAGCAGGGCGTTGGTCCTGAGGCGCTGGTCCGGCTTGACGATGGACAGGAGGTCTCTTGGGAGGAGGCCAAACTTGCTGGGCGGCTGATATCTTGCGTTTCCTGTACTTATGCAAAGGAGCTTTAAAACTGCAATTACTCCTTTTGATAACCTTGTGTACCTTATGTGTGCCACGTTCATCCTTTAATGGAGGTTTTGTAGTACACACTTTACTTTTCTCCGTACTTTTTAGAGTATAGGCATTAGATTTTAATGCAGATTCTATTTTTTCAATCTTATACGCCACACCAACGTGTTTAGTTACTGGCTTTATCTCGCCCTTTATGATACTTTTAAAATTTAGTTCTCCGCTTGTTTCATGTTTTTCAACAACCTGACTCTGTTTTTCGTATTGGTGCTTATACGACCTATTGTTTTCCGACTTAATTATTTCAGTATTAGCAGTTTTAATGCTGGAACCTGAAGGCGTTTTTTCTCGTTTTTTATCACTCTTAACCTTAGTTTTATCCTCTTTTGACGAAAAAGTCTCTTTGAAACTTGCGACATCAGAATCGTTATCATTTAAATTCTTTAACACTGCTTCAGTTTTAGGAAGATTAAGCTTTTTGTACTCGTGCGTTTTAATGCAAACTACGTCTATAACTTCCGATGCATCAGCTAAACTACTTACAGTATAACTCTGTGTCAACTTTTCATCCTGATTCTCAGTCTGGTTTTCATGTACTTTATTTAAGACCATATTATCAACCTGGCCTACATAATACCCATTCGGCTGGGAACTTGAAATAATATCATCATTACCTAGCGAGTTCCTAATATCGTTTAAAGTATTTTTATTGTTGTCAACTAATAAGTATTCACTAACTTCCGTAACGCATACTTCGTCATCTACTAAATTTCCTTCTTTAACAGATGTGTGAATATCATCTAAAATATCAGGTATAGCATTAATAGAAGTATCAGATAATTTATTTTCTAAACCACTAGCATTAGTATCTGCACTATTTTCAGAAATGTGTACTGGAATTACCGCATTATTCCAGCTAGACTCACTTTCATTATAAGCCACAAAAATACCCCGACTTTCACTATTCTCAAAATAATGATTACGGCTCGGATAAGTTAATACATTTGACCACACAGTTTCAACAGGTTGAACCATATAATGTGAAACAACTTGCCAGTGCAAGTAAGGTGCTTGCATATTATTTACTTTAAGTGCACTAATTTCATTGTAACGCCGTGCGATTCTATTATTTCGCCCGCGATACTGGTTTCGCTGTTGGTTTGAAACTCGCGAAAAATTTTGGCGGGGGTGAATAAAACCTCTCGTACCTGAGTGAGGGTAAGGGGTAGCGAAGAAATGCCTATTGTCATGTTTAGCTAAAGCTTGAAGGAGAGTAACCTTGCTTGTAATATTCTGATTGTCTAAAAAATCTTGAACACTTGGCTTCAAACGTTGGATAACTATTTTTAAGATTACCGCTTCCGTCACCCCTTCTAGATATTCCTCACACTTGGAAATCTTTTCCATAGCAAAATCTAACGCAGACTGACCTTCACGTTTCCTTAGAGAATAAATTTCTGCTTCAATTTGAATTTGATTAAACGTCTTTGTAAAAACGCTAAGAAACTGTTGCTTGAATGACAAATAGTCAAAAATCAGATTATTGCTTTGCATACACGTGTACCACTGATATGCACTACCTCTTAAAGCGGCTAGAGCAATTTTAAGTTTATCCCCCTCTGGGGGGGATTGTTGCTGAAAGTAATGCTCAATTTTCTTTAGGAATTGGCTTGAGGGGCCGCCATTGAAGGTGACTTCGAATGGCGCAATTTGCTGAACCATAATTACCCGAGGAAAATTTCCTGCGGGGTCTTGTTCTACAACACTCATTTTCAAATAGTATATAAGTATAATAACGAGATACTTTCACAATTTAGTTTTATCAATATCAGAGTATACCGCAGTATAAAGTTCCAACTTCAAATATGTTGTTCGAAATGAATGTAACGAGAACAACCAGGGTATATATAAACTTTCGGGCGACAGTATAGAGAAAATAGCTCACTTCTACCCAGACTTGGGTGTATATAATTTGAAGTGGCACTCTAAATGAATTTGATACAAACACAGTTTATACATGAAACAATGTTTATTGAATTCGTTGCACATATAGAATTTGCTTTTACAGTAATAAGCATGCGTACTACTTGTACGGAATATATATTAACATTCAATAGAAATACTTTTTGCAAATACTCACAAACCAGCAGAGAGTCAAACCAGCAGTTCTGTCACGTCAACTTTGGGCCCCCTAAGCAGTAGCGCCGGCTAACACCTGGAGCTGCTTAACTCGTAGCTCCCCTAACTCGCTTATCTATCAACCTTAACAGAACCTTTTTTTCAACCTCTGTATTAATCAAGCTGTTTGGTATTTATACCAAGCACGTATGCCGAAATTAGCATATCTCAAGCAGCTTCTTTAATTCATTCACTCAAAAGTTCGATTCTTGTGAATCGAATCTTATGTATACCTTACACAGCACATACCGAGTGTCCCAAAAATGACTGACGATTTGAAAAATCAATTAAAGAAAAACGACAGGTGATAAAAATGTACGGTTTGCTACATTCTGCTTAGGCAACCGGGGAATTTATTCTCACCAATTTTCAAAATTAGTTACAAAGTTCGCCAACAGATGGCGCTGCCGACTGGGAAAAACTATTAAAAAATGTTTTCAAAGCAAGAAGCATACGCAAAGTGGCATGTATTGGCCCCCCTATTCGCCAGATTTGACAGAATGCGATTTTTTTCTTTGGGGTGCTTGAAAGACGAGGTGTATCGACACAATCCTCAAACTGTAGATGAACTGGAACAATACATCTCTGCTGTTTGTCAGAACATTCAAACTGAAATGTTTGCACGGGCGTCTGCGAATTTTGTCCTGAGACTGCGCCACGTTGTTGCTGCAAATGGTGGTTATTATGAAAACATTGTTTTATAGTTTTACAGATCTGGCACGCCTTACAGTATATAAAAAGTTATTTTTATCTTGTAATTATTCTATTAGTTTCATTTCGATCTGCTTTCATACCCGTGTTAATAGCCACACTTGATACCGGATTTATCGCCTTAAAATTATCTGTTAAGTAGGATTTTAATCTCACCGTCATATACTCTGTAAAATTTACCACTTTATGTTGACTGCACATTAATTGTTGCTAATTCTCAGGTCAACACCGTATGAAATTAAGCCAGTTTTATTATCTATAATAAGAGAAAAAGCGAACAAGTTAGTATACAATTTAGAAGATTGTCCTATGAATGAAATCAGATTTTTCATCATTTATTTAATCCTGAGCCATTAGTTCTGAGTGGAGTGACAAAATTTCACTGACGTCACAAGGCTTATCAGAAAACTATACTTGTACCTGGAATGCGGGAGATTGAGGACGCAATTCCTTGACCAACATCTTTATTTAACAATGAAATACAAAAATATGATTTAGAGTGTATGTATGATATATATTTTTTTAATGAGGATGCACTTGTCAAACATTCGCCTATACTACCCCGCAATTTTGGTGCCCATTTTATTGTGTGGGTACCATATAGGCGGACAGTATGACCCCCTATGAAGGGACGACACGAACGGAGGAATTATTTTTGTGGTGTTACGCCAGGATTCGATCCGAACACCCTCAGCACTGAAAACCAGCGCGCTGTACCACTGGGCCACAACAAGCCCGTATGTACGATATAGAAAATTTTATTAAGAGTCATGCTGTTTCAACAATAGTTTTTATTAAAATTTTCACCTAACTTTAGGGGAAATTTCTTAAAGCAGCATATGTATCACTTATATTCAGTTTGGGAATTTGTTGTTTTTAAAGCAGTGTGATACAATGAATTTCCATGTTCAGCAACAGAGATTTCTGAAATATAAACATGAATTTTTTTTTCAGTTTTGCTCTTTAATAAATGTAACACAAATCAATATTTGAAACTAAAGATTTCCTAGTTAAATATTGAGTATAAATAATTCAATACGAATCGAAACACATTGATTTCCGAGTTTTAGACAAATTTGGTCTTTGGACAAAGCTGTCTCAAAATTGAATCCCTGAATATTCTCCGAAATTTTTGGTAAAACAGCTGTCTAATATAAGTAACTCGAAAAGCACAAAGGGAAATTCCTTTGCATTATTTTGAACGGTAGGGAATTATCTCCAGGTCTCCCACCTAGTTACTAGGTCCTGAGGGTACCTTACAATATCCGTAATAGGACAGTACACATTCGACTACAGTTTATTGTGTGGCCCATAATGGAACTTGTCTGACATGGAGTCAAGCAGTTGTTGCGGAAAAGAATTCAAACAATTTTTACTGAAAGCACTAACAGAAAAGATTAATTAATACTGAATATTTCGTCTTAGGAGTTGTTGAGAGCCAAACAATAGCATAGAATAATCAGTCACAAGTTCTTTCAAAGCTGAATGTAGTGAACTGAAAAATTCATCTCAGATGTTTGTAAGGTGAATTGATATGGTGAGAGAGGGTTGGCAAGTCTATATTTTTACAGGTTACGCTGTGATGACCGTCTCCTCAGTATGGATAAAATGTATAACCTGTTTACCATATAGGACCTTATTGTCGCAAAACTTAAGGGTGAAATGGAGAATATTTATCACGAAGAGTAAATATTCTCCATTAAGAGTATAATAAGAGTATAATTCTCCATTAAGAGTATGTAAATATTCTCCATTAATATTCTTCACGAAGAGTAAAGATTCTCCATCTGTATTTTTTACAAACGTATACAGATCACGAGCTACAATCTTAGCTGCTTCAACGGGATATAAACTACTATCACTCTTCACAGAAACTACGACATGGTAGGGTAACAAATACAGGTAGTAATGATCTTGCGACTAACTGTAAACCAATATGAGAGAATAGAATAGTTGAAGGTCTAGTCTTCAATAGAATAGTTGAAGGTCTTATTTGAATAGTGGTCCAACTCCATTCTTGTTCATTTTGAGATACAGAGCCTTAAAGTCTAATGAGTGCTGAGATATGACTGCTGAAGTCTGATTTGTAATGCCCTCAGTTGGCAGCAGAAATAATCTGGAGGTGTACCAGTTTAAAAATAAGATAGAAATGACTTGTATGAACATTAAAGTGAGGCTAACTCCATTTTTTTTAAAGTGGACTTGGACCACTATTCAAATAAGGCCTTCAGTTTATACACACAATCGTTAGATTTGATAAAAGTTTCCAGAAGGTCTGAGAACTCAATCTACAGGGATGGTACTAAAATCTTCAAACCAGTTGCGATGTTGCCGGGTTTGTCAGCAAATCCATCACCAAACTTGACTTATTATAGCATTTAACTAGATACTATTTGATTGTAAGGAACATTTTACTGAATTGCAACAATAAAAGGACTTATATCAATTCAAACATAAAATAACACTGTACGAAAGATTAATTTTTAAGATTTACAAAATTCGAAACAGTATATCAAAAGAATATCTTTTTTTATTAATTTTCTTTGAGAAGGAATTACTTTGTTTTGCACGTTATTTTCTGTTGTGTCATTTATCGATTTATACTTGAAATTATATATTCATATTAGCTAACTTGCATATAATCATAAAAATTATTGGAGAACAGAAATGAATTCAAAAAAATTATACAGTATCCAAAGTTATTCAGATATTGTAATTATACTTTTATTGGTTTATTATTATTTTAAGCAAATGTTACAAGAACAAAAAGTCAAAGAAGAGGCTGTAATCAATATTAAAATATTTTTAAGCATATCAGAAAGCAGGCTTTGTTGAGGTAAATATATATTTGTATAATTATTTTTCTTTTCAGTCTTCTATCCGCAAAATATTTTAATTTAGGATGCATCAATATTAATGAGGCTGGATTCTATTATAAACTGACACACTTTCAGATTAACAAGATTAATGGAAAGATCAAAGATCTGTCTTTGTCTGTAATGCAAATTCGGCTTATAAATTAGGTTTTTTTTTATCCCTTTACATTCGTCTTTCTCTTGTTGAACAGGAAACTAGTTTTTCCCTGCAGCACTTCCTTCGTACTCAGGATTTCATGTTACATGATGTAAGATATTTCTTTAAACCCTGCAACAAGAGTCTCGTGTAAGTAAATCAATATACTGATTAAAACTTCTTCTTCGTTAATTTTAAGAAGATTTTGTACCGAAATCCCCCAATAAAAGTTTTTTTGGGAGAAATATAAATATGCGAACTTGAAAATTCAATTTTTCGAATTTCGATTAAAAGCAATGTTAGACTTGTTTTATAGTATTTTTACACGAATTGGATAAGCGTAACTGTATAAAATAAAATTTGTTTTCTACAAACAAGATCAATAAAAAACTCTTAGATTATAAATGTAAAAATATTTTCGAGGGGTTTTAAAAGTACATATGGTAACTCTTCTAAAAACCAATAATATCATCTAAAAACATCTATTAACCAATCACTTGATCCAATGTTAGTTTAGCGTTAATTTTTAAAAATAATATTTAGTAAGAAACGTTATATAATATATTCCTGAATATACGTACATAGCAAGAATTGATTACTTTACCTATACATTCAAGCTAAAACAAAATTTTATCTTTGAACTATCACTTTTGAGACGTTGTAGTTGTAAATATATTACAATCTTACATCGAACTTCTACTTCCGTTATGCTTCCTGACGTCTGATGTCTTATGCAGGTAAAGGAATCAGGTTATTATTTTTAGCTGTCCTAAACGGGGTTATTTGCTTTTTTTGGATAATAAATGGCCATCTTGAGTTAGAAGATAAACTGTACTATTAGGCCTGGTCCACACGTCTTCCGGAGCATAGCGTTACGCACCTCCGTTGGCATCGACATTGTTGACCTATGATTGGTCTGAAGTATAACCTATAATTGGTCTGGCGCATCACTTGATCATTGTTGTCTATGATTCCTTAAATTGCTGCCATTACGCTCCACTCCGGATACGTTTTCCCTCTCTTGGTCAAAAAGAAAGCTGTTGTTGATTGTTTTATTAGTTCTTATTACCAAAGGCCATGGATTTAATTAGCATGCGTGTGCGAAATGTTTATCCATTTTATTAGGGTGTATTGTCGTACAATTCAATTGAAGACATTGTGTTCTTATTTATTTACGCAATTAGAATACTCAAGTTATCACGGGAGAGAAGCTCATAAAATTAGGTTATTAAACTTTATTCCGCATATTCTCCTATAAAATATATGGAAAATAATCATATAATAATATAACATATAATGCTGAAAATATACTTCACAAATTTGTAATAGTATATCAAAGATTTTTTTATTTGCTTAACTATTTTTTCAGTGACTTCCAAGGACTCTGGGGATAAAATTAGAAGAAACTAAATCTATCATTACCTCAAAACATCGAAAATAAGCTGCGTTTACTCTCTACTGGAGAGTGCAATTTAAGGGGGTCTTTACAAAATATAATCTAACTATATCTAGTAACTACACCGCATTCTCAATAATATATCACAGACTGTATAGCAACTAATTTCAACGAAACAATTCCCATTCTACTGACTACCGATCGATAACTTATATATCGGCGTCAATCTAATACATGTTAATTAGTTATTGATTCCTCGTTTACTTTTTTTGGATAAAATTTAAGAGAGTATTAAGTCTCACATCAACTATAACGAGGTTTAACCTTTTAGTTGCTTACCCGTACTGATAAATAATAAGTTAAAGAAAATAAGAAAGGTTTATATTTTCGGGGATAATTTAATAAACATATGTTTACATTATATACATTTTAGAGTTTCATTGCCGATATCATGAATTCGTCATTTCACCATGAATAATACGTGTCAGTGCATACTAGGAACCCAGAAAGCTGTTTACCCATACAGCGCTAGTGCAACACTTCAGTTGACAGTGGCACCACCTGTACACTTCTCGCTTTCATTTCTCAACACGGACAAACTCTCTGTGCTACTCTCATTCCTTCCCAGTACAGTCAAACCCCGTTATAACGAACTTCAAGGGACCAAAAGTTTTGTTCGCTATATCCGAACCATTACTAATAATGTTAGATTTCACAAAATGTGTAACTCATTAGTTGTTATGTATATTCAATAATGATTTTTGAAAGAATGATATTAAAAATGATCATTAATGAATTAAATTGACTAAAATCGATTACATTAAACTAACACAATACTAATTAAATTAACTAAAAATGAAGACAAATGGAAATAAATTGATTTTATCTTTAATAGTTGCTCACTGTTTTGATACAGATATAATCGGTAATCTTCTGCTGACGTGATGTCGATTTCAAAAACATTTTATGAATTTCTTTGTCCAATACATTAAATGACTCCAACACTCTTTCTTCCAATGTTTGTGTTGACAAAAACTAACTAATTACACTCATCGCTGCTGTAGAATCTGAGGTGGTGGAGATTTCGTCAGTTATGTGCTCCTCTTCATCAGCATCAGATGCAGAATCTTCGATTTCAGAATGATTCATCTTAATTTCTTCCACATATCTTCATCAGTCGGATTTTCACATGTAATGACTTCATTATCACATGTTTCGAACAATTGCACGCCACAATCTGAGAATGATGAAATTTTGTGCTTTTCTATCCACATCGTGATAAGTAAATCTTCATCATCTTGTTCTTCAACATTCTTTGCTTCTTCAACATTCGTTGTATCTTCAACATTCTTAAAAAGTTTGAAAATTAAAAAACATTCAGTTGTCGACTGAAAAAAATGTTCGTTATCGCCGATTCTTAAGATTTCGGAGGTTCGCTATAAAAGGATAAATTAGCATTAAATACAATAGGAAAACGGCGGGACCAAAATTTTTGTTCGTTATATCCGGGAGTTCGTTATATACCAGGTTCGCTATAACGGGGTTCGACTGTATTTAAATTGGTTTATTGATTGTCTGCGTCATCTGCCCAAATTTGCATGGCTTTATAAAATCGCTGAAGGTGGTAACTTTAGGAACTGCTTTTACCAGGAACGGCAATTGAACAGTGAACTTAAAACATTTAAAAACAAAAAAAATGTTAATGTAATACCCGACATGATAACACATAACTGAAATATTTGTGCAGATTCATAAATGCGACAGTGATTAACATGGAACTGAACTGACTTGGGACAAAAAACTTGGAGACTTGGAATAAGTCTTTTGTGATGAATCCCGTTTTGTTGCCGTTTCTCTTTCGCCACTCCGGACTTTTCAACAAGGTAATGCCCGGTCGCATACGGCATGCTATGAATTGTCTTCAGGCTTACAGAACACTTCTTTGTCCACCTAGATCACCTGATGGCTCCCCAAAGGCCCCATTTGGGACGTGATGTGAAGGCGATTGCAAGTCTCCCTGAATGTTGTCTATTTAGCCCGACAGTTGGGGACAGTTTGGTAAGATATCCGCAGGACAAGATACGGGAACTTTATCAGTATATGCCATGCCGAGTGACAGTTTGCATCCATGTCAGAGGTGGACAAATGCCGTATTGACTTCCTCATTTTGTAAAGATCAAACTGAGGAATAAATCTTTCCATTGTTCTGAAATTTTAATCAGTTTTTTCTGTGTATGTTCTTCACATCCTCTAATTTTTGTTGCAATCGGACAACTTCTTCTTGGTGCGTCTATTTTTTTGTTATAGAGTGTATATTTTCAAGCTTATGACAAGGATTGCTCATATGTCCACTGTGAGACGTTTAATTTTCCACTTGAGAAATAGTATTCAAACCTAGTACCTCTGGCTTCCTGGACATACGAGCTAATCTGCACACAATTCTGTTATGCAATGATCGGTCCAAAACCTGATAACCTATATGCATTAATTAATGAAGACCTAATTAACCTCCCAGATTATGACCCTAGAGAATTCCCCAGACGTCTAAGGCCACACTGATAATAAACCCTGCGTTTGTTCCCATATCATAACAGCTAACTTCCTTTTCCCTATCCTTTCGTCAAACCCCCACTCGCTTGACTACTTCTAATTTGCGAACTGTCACTCCGAACATTCAACCACAGCTCCATCCATGTTGCTCAGCCCACTGACTCATTTCCCATTAGCTCTCTTCGTAGAATTCGCTGATTCCTTCTCATTGGATCTCTGCCCAACCCATCCTTACTCTTTGAATCTTTCTTGATTGTCTCAGGTTAAATATTTTTTTTCCAAAATCTTCTCTCTCTTTTATTAATCTTTTCTCTACACCCCCAGTTATCCCTTCATTACCTACCAAACAAACCCGTTAAAAGTTTTTGTAATTCAATTTAATTCATCTTATTTTTCCTCATCTCTTTCTTCACACACACTCTCAGTACTATTATAATCGATTTTAGAGAACGGTAATCATGATACATTTCACATTGAACGCAAAGGATATGGAGCTCTAGCTTCCAGGAGCCTCTGAAGTTAATTATGGTTATGCCTATGGTCCGAAAACCTAATATGTTTATTGATCATCATTTGTTAATATAATAAAAAAAGGGAATTAAATAACTAAAATGAAATTCCGAAACTGTTTTCAAGTTAGATAAGACTGGCCAGTGTTACTGCATATAAATGTTCCTACATTTTCGAATGAATATATATCTTTTCCGTTCTCTCTGCCCCAAAACACGAGGAAGAGGAAATAAACATTTCTTCAGCTGACTTCTTTGTTTGTTAGGTTTATTAGCAATCATGTCTTCATATAAAATCCATACCGTAAGGACGGGGTCATTGTATCAAATTTGCGCATCGATGATATCCTGTAATCAAGATCCATAATTTACTATCGGCCTGCAATGCTCTCGAAATAAATATCCGTAACTGGTCTTATGAAGATATTAAGGACAAATGCGATGCAGTTATACATAACTTGGGTTGTCATATTTCTGCAGAAATACATATTTTAGGGGAACATTCCCTCGGGATTTTGATACATTGTATGAAATAAAGTATACTTGTGAGATAGGTATAATAAATATATGCCAAATAACTAAAGTATAATCAGTTCTTATATGTTTAGTATAACAAATTTTATTCTTAACCATTGATTTTGAAGATTACTTACCGAATGCCTAAATATATATTTAATGATTATCAAGGGAAGTAAAGGTTTTTTAATTTTTTTTAAAATGACTACATCACATTTGTCAATGATCTTTAAAACTTTCAGAAAACAAACCTATTAAGTGTATGAAACTTTAGATAAGGTGGAAAAAATTTCTTTAACCCAGTTTCAACACATATCTAACACGTACAGCCATTTCAGATAAATGATTGATTATTTCTCTGCAAAAAATAAAGCGGGGATCTGGTTAGCAGGTTAATAGACAATTATGGGATAAATTGCATTCTAGTATTCATGTTAAAACCTACGGAGGAGGTAAAGTTCGAAGATGGGAGTCAGACAATAGGATAGGGAGAAAAATAACCCAACCAACTCTCTTCAAATAGTTAAAGCAACATGGAACTCTTGACTTTTTTTCATGTCATGGTTTTTGATTTCTAACTAGTGGATGCAATAATCCTTTGCAAATTTCTTTTAATTTGAAAATGGTTAACAAAAAATCATGAACCCATAGAGAGTTGAAAATTTCTGACAGAATTTTAGAGAGAACTACAGTGATAGAGATTGCCTATGTGTCTCCTTCATTGTATTCAAGAGGGACTCTTCGTATGACTTCATTATAAAGAGAGATAATAATTTATTCTGGTTGTATGTACATAGACAACATACTGTAGAAACAGTGACATTAAGGAATCGAGTAGAGTATAAAGAAAAAACTGTTGATCTTAGACCTGTTGGTCCCCAGAGAGATTTATGGTTCAAGAGGAACTCTTTTCATACTCATGTGTTTATAACAGAATAGAGATAGCAGTTCCTTCTGGTAAGCTATTGTACCGTAGTCAATAATACGACAAACCTTTCGCTTCAATTACTTTACCACGATACGTTAAATATACTACAACTACAACAGTTAAAGCAAGTATGTACAGCGAGTTAGAATATATACTCTCAGGATGGGTTCGGGTTCAACGACAGCGCGGCCTATCGGCCTCTTTGACCAGAGAGCTCTGTCTCTCTGCACTCAAAAACAGATCTCTCCCGAGGACTATTGGGGCCTTCTTTTATACTGTCGGCGAATTCAAAGGGCTTTCTCTGGCGTTTGAAGTGCAGGTAAGTGTTCGAAGTTTATGGGACTCTAAATGTCACTATAGTGTCAAAAATTTCAAAAGCCCTCGAACCACTCTGGGATTTATGCGTTCTATAACGTCAGAGCCACACATTACAAGAACTTTATGGCCTCTTATCCTAGAGTTTATGAGACCGCCCAGATGAACAAATCGCCGATAGATGACATGTTGAAGGGTAGGAATGGGGCATCACATACTTATATAATTACAAATTTCGTGTAGTAATTGAGACAATGTCACACTATGTATATTAAACCTGCTGAAGAAACAGTGACGCTGATGAGTCGAGAAAGAAGAAAGAAGGTATTGCTGAACTTCTTGGTTTTCAAAAAAAAAAAAATTATTTTCCAAGAGGAACTCTTCTCATATTTCTGACCTAAGAATTAGAGTAAGAATAATTTAATATATCCTTTATTGGATAGGAAGGAGATAATAATTTATTCTGGTAATATGTTATTAATAAATCTGCTTAGGAAAATGTGACGTTAATGACTCAAGAAATAATAGAAGATAGTTCTGTGCTTTGACCTGATGGTCCACAGAGCGATTGGTTATTTATCTTTTATGCATATATGGCGTAAGATAAAAATCTATATACCTCATTGGTTTGTGCTGGTTTTCTAACGTGTTAATGGTTACCTTAAAAATGGTCTACAAACAAGTCTAATAGTAACTGAAGTATATTTTTCAAGGTCAAAGCAGTTCAAAACACAAAATTCTAAAAGAAGAAAAAAAAGCATTTTCTTGGCATAATACGTACGACAGAACTTTTAGAATTAAATAACATAAGCAGCATATCTCTAATATGATCACACTGCAATCTACAACATGGTTGTGTGGTATTATCAAAGAATAAATTTGTAATTGCCTATTTATCTAGGAATGAAATTTTCATAATTTGATATATTTTAAAGATTATATATAATATGCCTCGAAAAGTTTCGCTGCCATATTTTGTACAATATCCATTTCTTTTATTCTCATAAAATTTTCTTCGGTATTTTTGCTTTAGTGTCAAAATTCTAAAAATATTTTAGCTTATATAGAAATAGTTAAAGGTTAAGTTTTTTTTAACTAAAAATGGAATAAATTTTTAAAAAATAAATTAATTTTAATCCTAAAATAAATTTATTTAGGAAAATTTCCAATGCGCAAAATGATAAAAAATAACAATTTTAATAAATTTTTTTAATGAAATTTGGAATTGATCAGGCTTATTAATATGCATATACCCTTATATATGAAACTTTGTTTTTGTAAAAAGAATTTTCTGTAAAATTTCAATAAATAAAAAAGTAGAACTTTGCTTTACCTGATCCCTTATAAATTAGTCACATTAAAAAATCATATGTATTCTTATCCATAACTAAATGCTAATATATAATTATAATCCGTTACTAGTAGTAATTAGTAAATGTCTAGTTTTTACAAATATAATAATAGTTTTCTTTAATAAAGTGTATTAAAACGAGATTATTTTTACGAATACTTAAATATTTATAAATTCAATTTGTAATTCTGTTCTGCTTCTGATTAACAATTAGGCCAATTTCAAAACATTTTTACTTCTAACTAAATTTTTAGGATATGACATGCATATCTTGAAAGACTAATTCTGGTTTGAAAAAAAAATATTACAAATATCATACAAACAATTACATTAACTTCATTTTCTAAAAATACACGCAATCCAGGACAACATATAAATAAAAGAAATCTTTGTTAAATTATATTACATATATTTACATTATTAAGAGCTTTCATTAAAACCTCGGTTGTATTTGTATGTGCATATTTGATTCCGACGATACGAAAAAAAATCCTATAAGATAATTCATAATCGTTTTTTCGGATGTTTTCAGTCCACAACGCTATTAATGTTGTAATGAAAATGGGAAATCGTGATTTTTCAAATTAGGTTCTCTCGTGCATTCCTGGTTCCCTGATTTACATGTTGATTAAAGCGTAATTATAGAAATATGGTCTTTTTCCGAGAGAGAAAAAAAATTAATAACAATTTATCTGAGTGTGAAGCCTTTTGTTTAAGAACCTGAAACAATAAAGTGTCACGACATATTTTAATTATTTCGGAAAGATAACAATTAAATTAATCCTATTTAATACACCGTATTAACTAAACAATAAAAATGAATCCTTATTTGCCCTAATTTTCCTGGAAAATAGCTTACATTATATTATCGTTAATGGAAAAAAGTTAAGAATAATTGAAACAGTACTTGATAATTACCTTGTATATTTGCTAACCACTCTGCGCTTTTTAAGACAAATAATGTTGTAATAATCACAGGTAAACTCAGCAGTGAATAAATAAGTATATATCTTCTTATACACCCACGCACCCCCCATATATATATATATATATAGAAAGAGAGAGAAATAGTTATTTATATATATATATATATATATATATATATATATATATATATGAATTATAAGATTAATAAATGCTGAGATATTTAATATGTGGAACTGTAATTTTTTTTCTAAATTTGTGATCATCAAGGTAAATTACAATGAGAATGGTATCTTCATGCTTAAATAATTTATTACATCTGAAATTTATGATGTAGGATTTCCATAGTTTACCACTTCTTAAAAAAAAAGAGGTTGAAGTTTATATCCTTTTGCATTGGTTGTATATTTTTAGATCATATGATAAATCATTATTGTTCACCTTAAAATAATTGTTGGTTCGCTACTAAAAATGAAATAATTTCTTTAAAATTTAATACTTGGACACAAGTGTGCAACACTCCTCTGTCAGTTCAAGAGATCTAAAGGATTCACTTTTTAAACATGTGGTTACTCAAGTCTTTCAATTGTAATGGTACCTTGACTGAAGACGCAATGGAATCAAAATCAAATGTAAGTACACATCCATGACATTGCGAAGTAGTTTTAAGGCTACGAGGCTATATCTGAGTGACACTGAGGTGCCACTTGGATCTGCATGTGAATTGGTTAAACTTTTCCTTACGGGTCGGGATAGCAAGTGTCCGAAGAATGAATATATATATATATACAGGCTGTCCCAAAAGGTCGTTTTCAAACTTAACATGCTGGTCTGTCATATCATGATAAACAAGATTTACATAGGAACTTGTGTCCGAAAATTCAAACTGCGACCGCTAGAGGGCGATAATTGCACGAAAACGGGAGAGTGGGAAAAACAATCATTTCAGGCGTGGACGTTGAAGGAGAAGGATGAATGAGTTTAGTAACTCAGAAATGGCCGACATGCATTACGTATACGGCGCCGCTGATGGAAATGGACGAGCCGCGGCACGGACGTACCTTGAGCGCTTCTCAAACAGACGTCAGCCAAGTCATGTTTTGTTTGGACGATTGTACCGCAGATTACGTGAATCAGGTGCTTTCGTAGTACGTAGCCACATCGGTCGAGAACGTGCTACACGCACGCCTGTCGTAGAGGAAGCGTGCTATAGGAGTTTGCCATCAACCCGCAAACAAGTCTCCGAGAAGGCGAACGTGTCTTGGGTGTAGGTCGTTCCACCATAATGCGCATACTGCACGATGACATGCAACACCCTTACCACTTCCAAAAAGTACAGGCATTGTGCTCTGACGATTATCCCAAACGCAATGCATTCTTACGCTGGTATTTGCAACAGCGGGTTGCACAGCCAGATTTTCCATCGTGGATTTTGTTTTCTGATGAATCCTGCTTTACACAGGATGGTGTCGTGAACTTGCACAACATGCACGTATGGGCGCATGAAAACCCAAGATGTACACGTGTCCATGCACATCAACAACGTTTCACCGTAAACGTTTGGGCTGGTACTGTCGGTGACATGTTGATTGGCCCTTACCTTCTACCTGAACACCTCGACGGAAATACCTATCGCATTTTTTTAGAAAGAGTTTTGCCGGATCTGATTGGTGACGTTCCAGCCGCTACACGCCGAAACATCTGGTTTCAACATGATGGAGCGCCTGCCCACTTTAGCTACGCTGTTCGAGAATACCTCGATAGGACTTATCCTAATTGCTGGATCGGTAGAGGCGAACCAGTCCAATGGCCGCCGCGATCCCCCGACCTGACTCCCCTGGATTTCTACCTGTGGGGACACATGAAGTACATAGTGTACGAGACACCCGTAACATCGGACATGGATCTTATCACCAGGATCTCGGAAGCGGCAGCACGTGTCCGTGACACTCCTGGCGAATTTGAACGGGTTCGTGAATCCATGCGCCGACGCTGTGAAACGTGCATTGTGGCGAATGGAAGGAATTTTGAACATTTGCTGTGATGTAATGATGTTTTTTAATAAAAATCATATTAACATCGCTGTCGATATCATTTTTTTCTCATCATCCAAACCTGCACTTATCGCCCTCTAGCGGTCTCAGTTTGAATTTTCGGACACAAGTTCCTATGTAAATCTTGTTCATCATGATATGACAGACCAGCATGTTAAGTTTGTAAACGACCTTTTGGGACACCCTGTATATACATATATATATATATATATATATATATATATATATATATATGTACATATATATATATATATATATATATATATATATATATATATATATATATATATATATATATATATATATATATATATATATATATATATATATATATATATATATATTTAGCTTGATAGATTTAGCTGTATGTATAGGGGGATTATCATTCTGGATATGGCCATCTCCTGCAAGAAACAATGTTTGCACCATACGATGGACTAGTGATCTAAAATTTCGATATTGTCCTTCCCATTCAATATCCCTTTCAGGGTTACAATAGGGCCTGAAGAAAACCATGAGATGCCATCCCAAACCCTGATAGATCCATCTCCATGATTGACAGTTGAGATGAGACAGCCAGAATCTTACGCTTGTGTAGGTGTTCTCCAGAAATACGCACATCATGTTGCGAGGAACAATGTCAACAATGATTCGTCGGACCAAATGCCGTTTTTCGACATTACTTGACCAGGATTTGCACTCGTGGCACCATTGTGGACGATATTTTGTATTGGCATCTATTACGAGTGGTTTGGGAATAGCTACTTTTCCGTAAAGCTTTGTTTGTGAAGTTCCCTTCTAACTCTGATAGCTTATAACGGATCATTCAGATGAAGATTGAGCTCTTCGGTTATTTCAGTTGCAGCAGTTTTCTTTCTTCATAGCACAATCCGCTTCAATACCTCGTCCGCCTCTTTCACTCAGCTCTTCCTTTCATCCACTATTCTGTTTGGCAAAGGATGTTTTTCCGTGCACTGTGTATACTATCATGTCTTCCGATTACGTGTTTCGAAAAACACCGAATTATCCTGGGGATTGCAGTAACAGATACTCCAAATTATAAGAGCTGAAACAATTTGCCCTTTTCGCTATGTGTACAAGGTTTGACATTTTACGCTGTTCCCCCCAAAAGCACGATGCCCTTAGCTTCATTACTGTTACCCGGCAGTAGAATAATACATACACTATATTATATAAAAAAATACCAGTGACCAGACTTGTTTTTTAAGAAATACGAAGCACATTCATAAACACCACTGATATTGATAGGTGTTTCCATTATTTTGATAACCACTGGTATATGTTGCCGTTGTATCTGTGACCAGTGTGATTGGCTGCGCTTCCACTGAGCCACGATGGTCTGTGCCAGTATTGCACAATCTATTTTCAACCCAATCTCTTTATATAGGAATCCATCGACCCACAATAGAAATATTTTGGTAGAAACACTTTAAAAAAATTTTTAAAACGTTAACAAGAAATAAGAAAAATTAAAGAAGAAACTATATATTTCCGATATATATTTATTAATTATATATTTATATATATATATATATATTAAAATATGATATATATATATATATATATATATTATAATATGATATATATATATATATATATATTATAATATGATATATATATATATATATATATTTATTATAATCACAGTAAACAAAATATCTTGTTGACTATCTGCACTTAATTTTGGTAAGAGTGTTTGAACCGTATTCAACACTGTCATATTTTTTTTTAACATATAAAAAAATAACAATTAAAAAATTAAAAAATATGTAATTTTAGAAAATTTGAAGAATTTTTCTTTAAATAGGTGATTCAATGTGACATATATTCAAACTATTAGCGACCCTCTCCAGTTTTTTTCGCGACCTCCTACTGGTTCGCAACCCACAGCGCCCTATTTGTCTATGGTATAGAGAGCTGTTAGGGAACTTCACGAGCAAAAATTTTAAACAGTCATGCAGTTGATTTCCTTAAAATTGTTTGTAATGAATATGAAAAATTTTAATATCTACTAGGAGCTTTGCCCCTAGGCTCGCTACGCTCGTTCCTCTGTCATGGCTAATAGCGAGATACATAGGGGTGATTCTCGGGCAATGTAACAGCCATTTACTGTTGTCAGTCGCTCTTATGCGAAGGGGAATCACTGTTGAATCACTGTTTCAGTTTTAAAATTCAATTAAAAATCAAAATTTTAAGATAGAGACTTGAAATGAGGTTTATATGAATGAGAAAGCTTTCATCTTCCAGATGATGTAAATATTTTCTTTGTAAGATAAAAACTCGAGGAGCATCGATATTACATCCACATATGTGACGATATTTCTCGAAAAAGTGGGTTTAATATTTTGATGAAAATATTAGTCTGTTTTAAATTATTTTTAAGCAAATGAGGTCTTGTTTGTAGGAGAAATGTCTGTATTCTTAGATTGTAAAAAGATCAAAATTCCACGATTACTTTTTGGCGAGTTATCGTAATCTGAACATGAAAAAGTCAATATTTTTCCACGAAACATAAAATAAAAAAAAACTTAAAGTCCGACTAAGATGAGACATGTCTTACTTTCTTTCCCGCATTTTTCTGCATCTATTGGTATTGGTCTCGATCCCATACCTTCAGCGGTTTCGGAGGAGATAGCGTGACAAGCTTTTGACAGCGTCGGCGTCGGCGGCGGCGTCAGTTACTTTTTTTTAGAACAGAGAGATATATATAAAACAGTTCCGTAACTGCCTGACTCACTGACTTACATACAACGCACAGACCAGACCGCAGGACCTAAAGGGCTGAAATTTTGCATGGCGATTCTTCTTATATTGTAGGGGTGCACTAAGAAAAATTTTTGAAAAATTCTTCGTACATTTTTTAAAATTAAATTCTTAAGCTGCTTTAGTAACTTTTTTTTAAGTTTGCATTTAAAATAATCATTTGAGGGTTATGAAATTTATATCACGAGAAAGATCACAAAAATGTCTTTAAGATGAAATATTTTTCGAATCTTTATCTCCATTTTCTGTTTTTGAGGGAATTTTTAAAGATTAATTTTTAGAATCTAATTTATTAAATGCCGATCGCGTGATTTCTTTTTCTGGTACTTTAAATAAATTTATCGTCACGTGCATAACAACTAAATAGACAAAAAATATTTTTCTTTTCTTGCTAATGCGGAGGACGATTGAACATTATCCAAAAAATATTAAAATGCATTAAAAGATATATTCCTCAAACTGTACTATATTCTTTAGTATGTCCTATTAGATTTAATTTGTATATTTTATTCTACATTATTTTGTCTATAAAAATATCCATTACGATTTTTTTATAAATATATTTTTTCGTTTTTTTTTTACATCAATTTCATACATTGATCGTTGTATTTATCATAAATATATTTATACATATTTTTGGCATTAATTGTTTTGTTAGCGGATCTTTAAGTTATGAAAGGTATACGACTTACCTTTCTTCCGCTTCTTCTGGGCGTCTGTATCTATAAAAAGTAATATTCCAAGGATTGATGGAGAGTGCAATCTCAGCAAGACACTAAATTTTAATTTTTACTATTATTTACATCACAAAAACATATTATTTACAATTGCTTTATGAGCAAGGTTTCCCAAGTCGGGTAATATGACCGCGCTTATCCGCGACATTCGCAAGTCTCAATCTGAGTGTTCTGTTTACAGTCTGTTTCTCTCTTCACTTCAGTTCTGAGAGAAGCTCGGAAACTCATGGAGGATGGAGGGAAAGGCCGCTCGGCAGCAACACACTCCCACCTTGAGTTCTGTATCTACGAACTCAACCTTTCTGGCGAGCACCTTCAAATGCCCATTCTTTCGGGAGGTTTCACAATTCGTCCACTTCGGGTTATCACTGGTTTGGGCTCCCGAAGGGGTTTATCTGGTTCTTGGTCTTTTGCACTTTTCTTATTGTCAAGGATTTTATCTCTTAGGAATGTACCTTCAGTGTTCTCGGATAATTCTAGTGGATACACTCGTTGCACAGGACGTGTTACAATGCCGGATTTCGTCTTTATCCGCACAACTCTGACTATGCCATCCTTGCCTGGTAGGACTTCCAGAACTCGTCCAATTGGCCACTGTAAGCGTTTTAAATTGTCAGATCCGATGAGAACAATTTCACCGACAGAGATCAATTTGGAGTTTTCTCTGCTCTTTCTGACATTCTGCAACTGCCCAAGGTATTCGAGTCGAAATCGTTTCCGCAAGTCTTCGCGTATTCTTTGAAGGTACAGATATCTCTTCCGCATATAGGCGACATCCACTTTGTCAATATCTGGTACACCACATTCTCTTGCTTCTTGTAGAAACATCGAAGGTGACAAAGCAACCAAATCATTTACATCTTCGGACAAATATGTCAAGGGTCGTGAGTTTATGAGACTCTCGGTATCGCACAAAACTGTATTTAATTCTTCATAGTTTAATAAGGCTTGTCCTAATATTCTGCGTAAAATCTGCTTCATCATGCCAATTAATCTCTCCCACCATCCACCCCACCACGGTGCAGATGGAGGAATGAACTTCCACGTAATTTTCTTCAGTGTGGATTGCATTTCTATTCTTTGCCAATCTAGCTTACTCAGCGCTTTGTGTGCCTTGGCAAAATTGCTTCCATTGTCGGAATATATAATCTCCGGTCTTCCTCGACGCGCAATAAACCTTCTTAAGGCTTGAAAAAATGCTTCTGCTGTTAGTGAAGTTATCAGTTCTATGTGCACAGCGCGATAAACAGCACAAGTAAATAGAACTATCCAGGCCTTTGTTCCGTCTCTCAAGAACAGAGGCCCAGCGAGATCTATGCCTGTAACCTCAAATATCGTGGCTTCCCTTACTCTGTCTTCAGGCAAAGGAGTGGGAATAGGCTCTGGATGAGTCACGGTGAACCGTTTGCATTGTATGCATTTTGAGACTGCATGTCGAATCGTTTTTCGGCTTTGCAAAATCCAATAATTTTCTCGGAGATTGTTCATCAATATTTGAATTCCAGGATGTTTCATTTCTCTATGTTTACTCTCAATCAGCATGTGAACAATTCTGTGTTTTGATGGTAAAATTATTGGTAATCGAAAATTCTTTTTATCTTTTCTTCTAAAGATACGTGTTTTCGTTCTCAAAAGTCCACTTTCGTCAACAACAGGATTAAGTGCTTTAATTCGTTGCTCAGATACTCCTGCTGGAAATGCATCTTTCTGGACAATCTTCAATATAACTCTTTCAGCGTGATTTAATTCTTTCACGGTTAGATTTCCGGTGCATCTCGAATTTTTGTTTTTCAAATTGAAGAAAAATCTGTAAATCCAAGCAATGATTCGAATAAGCCTGGGATAACAAGAAATTTTATGAAAGATTTCTTCAGTTTCAACGTTTACTTGCGTGGAGACTACAGTCATCTTTCTTTTTTCTCGAGCAATTTCTTCTTGGTCAAAAACCAAATTGACTGTTGGCCATTCATTTTCGCTCTTCTTTAACCAAGCTGGTCCCTCCCACCATCTCATCTTCAAAAACTGTTTTGCTGAACAGCCTCTGGAGGGAAGGTCAGCTGGATTCTCAACACCCTTTATATATCTCCATGCATTTTGGTCTGTTAATTTTCGTATTTCTCGTACTCTGTTTGCCACGGAAACAGTCCAAATTTCTTCCTTTTGTATCCAAGTCAAAACAGCAGTCGAGTCTGTCCAAAAGATAAGGTATACGTTCTGCCATTGTAAGCCTTCCAAAACTGAGGCGCAAAGTCTAGCTCCCACCGTGGCAGCAATCAATTCAAGACGAGGTATTGTTATTGGTTTCGAAGGAGCTACTCTCGACTTCGAAGCTAACAAATGGACTTCAACTCCAGAGGATGTCTGGATTCTTAAAAATACTGCTGCTGCATAGGCATTGCTACTGGCATCACAAAAGGTGTGGATACTGCAAAACTTCTTGTTTTCTTCGTTACATTTTATCCATCGTGGTACTGACATTTCTTTTAAGAGAGAGAGATCTTTGAACCAATTTATAAATTTTTCTTTAGTATTTTCATCTACTTCTGCATCCCAGGATAGTCCAGACTTCCACAGACTTTGCAGCATCAACTTAGGAATAAGGAGAACTGGACTTGCAAACCCTATCGGGTCAAACACTTTCTGTGTCAAAGTCAAAATAGTTCTTTTTGTAATTTTGTCAACTTGTTGATCTTCTACCCAATCCAATCTCAACTTTATAATGTCCTTTTCTCGGTTCCAAAACAAACCTAAAACATTAGTAACGACTTCTGGATTTGTATCATTAGAGTATTGCCAACACCTAAGATTAAATTTCGCTGATGCCATAACTTTACGAGATTCTTCAATAAATTGGAAAAGTTCATCTTCACTATCAAAACTGGCCAATACATTATCAACGTAAAAGCTCTGGCGAAGTTTTTCTACTACTGTCTGATCATGTTCTGCATATTTCATGTCATTCTGAAGATGATAATCTATTACTGCGCCTAACAAAAAAGGGCTACAGATCACTCCGAAAACAACTCTGGTGTGTTGCAATATTTTCACTTCTATAGTGTCTTCGTTCTTCCACCAAAAAAATCTCAGATAACGTCTATCTGAAGGTCTGATACTAATTTGTAAAAATGCTTTTTCTATGTCTGCGACAACACCCAACTTTCTTTCTCGAAATCTAAGTAAGAGGGATGGGATCAGCTCTAATAAATTGGGTCCGCATTCTAAACTCTGATTAAGTGACGGTGAAAACTTAGCTCTCGCCGATGCATCGAACACGGGCCGTACTGGAGTTGAGCTATTTTCTTTAATTACCGGTCTGTGAGGCAAGTAATGTCCACAGTCGATATCTTCACCGTGTTCCACTTCTTCGATTATACCTTTATCCTGCCAGTCTTTTAAGACTTCATCATATCGTTTAAACAAATTTTTTGAACGAAGTTTCTCTGTTGTGGTTCCCAGTCGTTTCAGTGCCAAGTCCTTGTTCGTAGGTAATGGCAAACAATCTTCAGCCCAAGGTAACGTCACTTCATAACGTCCCTCTCTATTCAAGGAAACAGAATTCTGAAATTGCATTTTTATTTCTAAGTCCTTTTCTTTCGTGGCTTTTTTCGCGACTGGATCAGCAATACCGATGACATCTAAGTCCCACAACTTTGTAATGGTAATATCTTTAACTAACAAATTTGTAACTACCATCGTAGAATTATCATCGGAATCATCAAAGGGCATTTTCCCCATCAAGGTCCATCCGAGGTATGTTCCGATAGCTACAAGCCCGCATGGTAGAGGTACCACTTTCCCATTAAGTAGCTTACCTGCTACATCCGCCCCGATTAGCAAATCAATGTCCCCGGATTCTTCATGTTTCGCAATCAACTGATCTGTTAAAATTATATTTCTTTCATTTAATTCCTTAGAACAAGGCTCTAATTTTAAAGTTGGTATCTTAGAACATATCCTTCCCTGGTCAAGTACCTCAAAATTGCAGTGATAATCTTCGCTAATACTGCTAACTAACACTCTGTACCGATAATGTTTTTCTGTGTGTTCTCTACCCCCAAACAAATTATGGATAACATTTTCTTCTTTAAGAAGATCATAACGCATTTCTTCCGCCACTCTTTTACTCAAATAAGAGCGCTGGCTACCCGTATCTATGAGACATCTAATAATTTTCCCTTCATTTTTGCCTCGCAGTTTTACATACAACGTTTGTAGAAGAATTTCTCGACTACAAGTTCTGTTGCTTAACATCGTGTCATTAATAACAGGTTTTATGTCCCTGCTTTCTATAGTTTCTACTTTGGATTTGTTAAGCTCTTTCTGTTTATCATCGTTACACATTAGAACAAAATGCTTTCCTTTACACCGCTCACAGCTAATTCTACGTTTGCAATCGCGGGACCGATGACCCACTTTCAAGCAAATAAAACAACAACACTTTTTATTAACATTTTCTTTCTGTCATCTAAGCTCATTTTCAACGCATATCGGCAAATAGCTGACTCATGATTCTGTTTTTCACAAAACATGCAGCTGTGTTTATTGAAATGTGTAGCGTCTAAAAGTCCCATTGCCGTAGGAATTCTCGCCTCGGCGCCGTCCGCGTAAACAGGGGGGGAATGTTTCATCTTTCGCCTAGAATCGAAACCAAAACCTTCTTTCGCAATCGCAATCCGTTCCTCACCTTCGACCTCTGATTTTAGAAAACTCATAAGGGAAGTCAATTTGTTTGACTCTTTAGTAACTTCAGTTTTCAGAGTCATGTTTCTTTCCCATACTCTTATTATATCTTCCGGTAAACAGCTTTCTACGAGCGGATACAAAATCGCGGCGTATGTATCGGAAGTCACACCTAGGGAATTCAATGCTCGGATATGAGATTCGATTTTATCGTATAAACTGGCAAGGCGCGTCTTCTTTTGACCCATAGAATTACTAAGCACTAAACTAAGTAACCGTCTGACGTACACCTCTATGAGTAACTCATCTCTGCCAAATCTAGTTTTTAAACACTCAATCGCTTCTTTGTAATTTTCGGCAGATGGGGGGAAGGAATCTATGAGTTCTCGAGCACGGGATCCTTCAACTGTAGCTTGTGATAAATAAATAAATTTATCTTCCGGTGCTATTTCTATATCCTCATGAATTTTCTTAAATTGACCCCAGAAACCGAGCCACTCCTCTATTTCCCCATTAAACTTTTTAAGTTCTACTTTTGGTAGTTTAAATCGACGTTTCGATGCCATTTCACTCGTGACATCACTATTATTATCTTTAACGGTACTGTTCAGTGTTTTGTTTGCTTTCGTTTTTAATCTTATATATCTTTCTTTATATGACTCATAATCATTATATTCGGAATCAAAGACTTCTTGACTACACTTGGGATCATGTGCTAATAATTCGTGAATTGATGTTTCTTTATCATCCAGCACACACCATTTCTCATTTAATTGTTCAATTAATATTTCTAATTCCTCTTCATCAACTTCTTTATCGTCAAGATATTTTTCTAATTGATTGGCTATTCTTGTAAAGCCGCTTCGTAATGGTGTGCGCGATTTTTGATAACTCTCCATCGTTTAATGTTAAGCATAAACTATCACACTCTTTTTATTATTAGTTTTCAATTCAATTATATATACTTTTCTAAACAATTACAGACGCCCACCCGGGGCGCCAGAAATGTTTTGTTAGCGGATCTTTAAGTTATGAAAGGTATACGACTTACCTTTCTTCCGCATCTTCTGGGCGTCTGTATCTATAAAAAGTAATATTCCAAGGATTGATGGAGAGTGCAATCTCTGCAAGACACTAAATTTTAATTTTTACTATTATTTACATCACAAAAACATATTATTTACAATTGCTTTATGAGCAAGGTTTCCCAAGTCGGGTAATATGACCGCGCTTATCCGCGACATTCGCAAGTCTCAATCTGAGTGTTCTGTTTACAGTCTGTTTCTCTCTTCACTTCAGTTCTGAGAGAAGCTCGGAAACTCATGGAGGATGGAGGGAAAGGCCGCTCGGCAGCAACATTAATTGCATACATTGACCGTTGTATTTAATTTGAATCCACTCCGTAGCGAAGTACGGGTTTTCAGCTAGTTTATTAATAAATATAAAAATGATTGTTTAAACGGCAAATATTAAAAAAAAGAGCCAAATTTTAAAATAGATTTATCCATACATCCAAATTACTCAAATGTAAGATGTTGTTATTTTCACACGGACTATAAGCATATGTATTTTATCATACATATCATTCGGACGCCCGTTCAGCCGAAAGATTTGCTAGACTGAAGTTCCATGAAGTTTATTAATGATGTGCATATAGTAATTTTAACAGTTTCTAAACAGAGTCACGGCTCCAAATAAATTAATTGCAGATGGATATGCAAGAAACTATTTTAAAATGGAGTTGCAAAGTCTCAAAGGCAAATATTTCGAGAAAATTATTTAACCGTTAGACATTTCACAGATGAGAGTTATCTGATGTCTGTATCTCTTATCTGTGATTGACAGACGCATAATGGAAAAATAATGCACAGAATTGTTTATGCTCTACTTATTTCAAGTGATTTAACGACCCAAATTAAAACCCATACGAATCATCAATTGTAAATACTGATAAAGAAATAAAAGGCATGATAAATTAACGGATAAAGTATTCAAACTGTAAATCAAACAGGAAAAAAAACTTGTAATGGTTTACAGTTGTATTCTCCCCCCCCCCAAAAAAAAAAAAAAAAAAAAGCTAAAATAATCAATTGACCATGGTTCATTTGACATAAAAATATTTTTTATTTATTTATTTGTTTATTATTTATATTTAAGATGTATAACAGAGTTTATTTTCTATTATATTTATGCATCCTAGATGGATATGAAAAAATTTAGGTTGGTTTTCGAAGTGATTTTCTTCGGGATTGAATAACTTCTTATGACATTCATTGTTAAACATATTTAATAGCGCAAGTTTGGGATAAATCAATAACTGAAGTTTTAATTAACTTATTCATGAAGAGAAGGGCATATTTTTAGCATTTATAAATTATTAATAGTAAACATTGTATAAGTAATCATCACGGTTACACATTGCTATTTTCGAAATATCCTTATATACTGCATCCGATGTTCAAGATAAAAAGTCACAATGACCAATCCTTGTACAAATTTATATTAGATTATAATTTTGGCTTGCTTTCAAGCATAAATCGTAAGCTCGTTATTACCAATGATAAACTATTGATGGTACCATTTTCTTTAATTTGATTGCCATTAAATTTAAAATAGAGCAATAATACTTT
>OU015496.1:13312647-13345147 GCA_907164885.2 Dolomedes plantarius
TCGTTTTTTAGCATGATGGGTTTTTTCCCCATTTCTCGTCTTTAAATTGTTATAAATTAAGAACCGTTAAAGATAAATTGTTGAAACTTGGAACATGTCTTTTTCATTTATTTTACTGTAATTTTGATTCAGTAAATTTGAAAAAAATTTACTTTTGAAACTATGATTTTTTAAAAGTTAGTTACATAATTTTTTTTGGAATTATTAATTTAAATATTTTTAATTTCTTTAAAAATTAATATTTCAAAAAATGCTGAATCACAATTAAAACTCATATATTTCTGTTTAATTAAATGAACAAAATTTTGGAATTCGACAAATAATATTTCTAGTTATATAGATTTTAAATTATCTCACTTTTATTAAAAATTTTAAATTTTAAAATTTTTAAAAACTTTTTGAGAAATTTTATGATGTGATTTTGTTTACAAATTATATGGTTGTCCATCACAAAAAAATTCAAAATTTAACTCAATAAATAATTTTTTTTTTAAAAATATGTCCCGGACCCCCTTAAAAACGATCTATCCTGGAACTTTTCTGACAAAGATCATAAGTTAACAGGGACATAGAATAGTAGATCAAAAGGTATAAAAAGAATAATTTTCCCCAGATCATCTTTACGAATTTTTGACTTAATAAAGTCAGACTTTTCTTATCTTTTATAATTTAAAAATTTATCATACACGTCTAATTCGTCCTTTTATTAAGGGAACGGTGGACATTAAAATTTACTTTTTTTACTGTTCATCATAGAGATACGAAATTTTGTACATAGATACATTTCATTATAAATAAATAGAATACCTTAAAAGAAATTTCCAGTCTCATTATAATTTTAATATTTTTAAAAAAATTTGAAATTTATAAACAAAATTTTAAAATGCTCCTTGCTACTTAATTTCTGAGATATTTCCTCGATTTTGCATTTTAATCTCTTTAAACTGTATAGAAAAATAAATCTGGGTATCGATTATTTAATCCCTTGAATAGTTTTTTGATAGATTTTTATCTGAATTCCATCCCGATTTTCATCAAAATTTTGCCTTTTAAAAAGTTATAAATTAAATTTAATTACCTTAATGAAGTCGAATTGTAAAATGCATACCCAGTTTTTTTGTAAACGGCATCAGGATTCTTCCTTATCAATTTCATGAATTTTGAACTAAAATTAAATAGCATGGAGCATTTAAAAAATCTAAAAAACTTGAAAAATCTGTTTTGAGAAAAACAGCTTTAAAATTTATTACTGCACTTACCCATTATAAATTACTTTGTAGAAGATTCATAAATGATTTTTTACTTGAAAAAAATTATATTGGTACTAATAATCTATAGAAATATATATATATATATATATTTTACAATAGCACAATCAGTATTACAATGACGAGATTTGATCAAATAAAGGTCCACCGTTCCCTTAAATGGAGTTTCTCGGGTAGATCTAAATCTTGCCAATGCAGATTTCTAACAGAAATTAATCAGGAAATTTGTGCCCCAACTATAGGCATCATATATTTTCTACGCTACTCAACTGCAGTGCATTGCAGATCTCGTGTAATTAACATGCTGTATTAATGCTCATAATTTTCATGTGGTGAAAATTTCCTGTTTGGTAACATTTCAAATTTTTTTTCCGAACAAAATCCGATTTTTTAAGAATCAGTTTTCAGCTCTATTTCTCCAGAACGATAAAAATCTGTTCAAATAGGAAAAACATTTCAAAATTTTAAAATATATGGTATGCTCTCTATATAAAATATTTCTTTATGAATAAAAGGATTAAAAAGGCTGAAATTATGCGATTTTGTATTAAAAAGAAATCAGAAATAGTTTATAGTACCGACTATAAAATTTTGACTCCAAATCGTCTTTACAAGTTTATTTTTTTTATATACTTCACATAATTTTTTTGTAAATTAATACTTTTCAGCTGCTTTATAAACCTTATTTATGTAAGGGAATTAAAAATTGATCTTTAAGTGCAAACGTAAAAATATAGATTTTTTGATTTTATGAAAGGAAAATGTTTTAACTGTACGTAAATATTATCTGGTTAAATAAAGCACTTCACGCTTAATACTATTTTTTTAGTTTACAGCTTAACAGCGACTTTTCAAAATCATTTTTGCTGCATAGATAAAATTATTCATAAATTAAAAAAAATAAAAACTCTTCTTTTATAAGATAGTTAAATGTAGTTAAAACTGGTTTTTAAAATCTAATGTATTGAAATCGGGTACATTTTAAAAACTTTTTATGTGTCTGTCGTATTTTACAAAACTGCAAATTTTTTCCTCTGACTAATATCATAGACGGACAATATAATATTTCTGAAAATTTAATCCATCTTTTACTGCGAAAAATCAAAACAAAAATTACTGGAAGAAATGCACTTCATTATTACGCTATAAAAGATCAGTGAAAAGAGAGAAAAACAACAAATTTGTTAGTCAGATCAATACAGTATATACACTAGCGGATAAATAAACATGTCCCGAAAAACAAAACACTTGTAAAAATGTAAAAATGTGAAAACTAACCTCAAAGGGTTTATGTTTCCGAAATGTAACCATATTATCTAACTTTAGATTAATGAACAAATCCTTCCGTTGCTTGTAACATAAACCAGACACTTGTTTATAATATTGTAGTTACTTAGAAACAGCTAAAAAGATTTTATGATACTTAACCATTAAAGGGGAGTTCGATAATAACAGCTGTTGCGCACGAACCATTCTTAATTTAAAAACTCTCCAGCGTTCCTCGCTTTGATTTCTTGTGTTTTTCTTATTTATTATTCCGAATACATCCAACACATTTATCCCAAATTATAGTGCTGAGTATTATAAATTTAAATCTCTTTTGTAATGACTTTTATGTCAATAACTTTTGCAAGGAACAGACTCATTCCATCTCTAGTAAAATTTATTAGATACCTGGAGCAGTGAGATTGCGTTTTCTGTCGATTTTATTAAGATAAAGAGAAGTTTATAATGTTACTTTTTCAGTTTGATGGCTTTTAAGGTAAAACAGATTGTCAAATTACTAGAAATACGTTATTTATTGAAGACATAAATCTGCATCTTAAAATTTATTCCTAGCGTAATTTTACGTTTATTCGTAAATCTTGTAACAATAATAACGTAAGACTGAAAAGAAATATGTAGAAGAACGCGGAGGGATAAATGTATTCACAAAGACATTGTAGATTCAAATTTTTTCCCCCCGTTCCTTGTTTCTGATTTGGTTTTGAATTTAAAATGTATTGCGTAAGTTTGTGTTTTACGGATTGAGGTTATTTGGGATGAAGTTTTTTTTTTCGTGTTTTCTAATGTTTTTTGACAACCATTTCTTCAAAATTGTGTTAAATAAAGTTTGAAGTAATTCCTGTATAAGAATATTAGAAGCAGCTTAAAAATTGTGTAGCGTTCACTTATCGTAACAATTAGAATAATAGCATAGATAGAATTAATTGCAATAATAGCAGTAGGATTATTTTAATGTCTACCAAAACAGTTATTGTCTTTTTAGCAAACTTACTAATTTTAAAAAAGTTTTTTCCCTCTAAGTCAAATTTTCAACGTAGGATTACATTCCTCCATAACGGTCCTCCGGAAAGCAAAATTTCAGACGCTAAAACCGTCCATCCGTACCTCGAGTGTTATAATTTTGGCAGCGCGCCAAAACCAGTCTGTATCGATTGGACAAGCAGAAAACAGTTAAACAGAAATGTACCAAATGCGTCAAAATTTTGACATACATATATTCATACGTATATATATATATATATATATATATATATATATATATATATATATATATATATATATATAGAGAGAGAGAGAGAGAGAGAGAGAGATACATATATACATAACACATACATACATTTATTCATACAAAAGATGTAAGCAACGATAAGTAATCCTACGTTAATAACCCGCGGAAGTTTCGTTAGAAGAGACTACCTGGAATTTTTTTGAACTGCCTTTTCATTTGAAGCTTCATCACATAAAACGTAATTTTCGTTTGTAATCAGCCCACTACGGTGGCAGATATTATCGTAACGTTCTTTTTTCAACCCGAAATTGTTCAACGTATGTGTGTAGAATAGTCTTTGAGCCACTAACTTTAATGCAACTCCTTACTCAGATGATCATCTCTGTTCAACAATGATAATCGTAGATTGTGTTAAAATCTCTACAAAGGTGAATGCATATTGAATGGAGTTTTTTCCGACAGTGGAGTATCTATATATATAAAACGCGTAGGTATGCGGCACAAAAATCGGCGATATTTCTACACTCCGAATGGCAACGGCTGTAACTGCCAGATGTAAACATTAGCGGCCGACCGCGTGTGTGTAGTAGTTCGACGATAGCACGGAATTTGGTGCAATTTAATTGCTGTATTTTACACGTGAAGAATTTTAATTTATTCACGAGATAATTTATTCTTTTGTTCCATCGGTTTTTCTAAATGTAAGTAAGATGTTAAACTTTTGACAAAATATGTTTAGACCTATCAAATCCAGTGTTTAGTCACGGACAGTTGTATGTAGGTTTATCTAGAGTCCGTTCTTTTGATTCTTCACTGTTCATCTCCTATTTCTGAAGTACAATTAACTCTTACTTACTATTAAGATATTATAATGCAATCTATATATATAAAACGTATACGTAAACGTAGTAGTACTTGCTGATTTTTACTCCATTTTGTAAGTGAAGAAATTTTCCCAACAATTTTTTATTTGGTATGATTAAGTGTAGATATCTGAATTGTGAACAATAGTACATATAGGAGTGATGTTATACACACTATATTTTAGTACTTGCTGAATTTTTACTCTTCTTTTGATGAAAAAAATTTGTTTCTAACAATTTCTTATTTGATGTAATGATAAAGTGTAGATATCTTAATTTTGAAAAATATTACATACAGAGATGAGAGTAATTTTTAAAATCTTTGTTGTTGAGTTTCTCAGTCTTATCTTTAACTCTGAACTGAAGCAATGAAAATTCATATTTTTTAAATCGCGATGTTTTAGAATCATCCTTATAGAGAATTTTGCAATGATTATAAATTTTTTGCCTGAGATCACACTACTACTTAACAACGTATATTTATGATGACAGGTAATAGTAACATTCCTTACATAGGTTTTTTTCAGTTGAGTTGTTTTGCAAAAGAAAATATAAAACTAAAAGCGACCATGCTGGTCGCGCAGCGGCTAGTTGTAAAGAATTCAGATACAGATTAAGTGTTTAAGGCTCCTATGTACTAAGAAAAAAAATCGTATTTCCATTTTCCTCTTCTTGCAGACTCTTGTGGTGGGAGGAGTCCAGTTGACAGTTCGAGAATTCCACCCCCCTCAGGATTGACATTTTGAGGGATTGTAATGGCTTTCTCTATATAGGGGGATTAAGCTCTTTCCACAAATATTTTATTTAAAATATATTTTTGTCAACTATTTACAGGTACATAAATGATGATAATGAAATAAAATTAGTATTGTCAGATAGCCTGAACTTTTCTGCAAAGCGCTGCAGGATTTATTTTATACATTTCGTCCACCGAAGGAATTTATGAGCGTTTAAAACACGCTATACCAGATTTTTCCCCGAATAATTTAAATTTTAAAATATCAATTGCATTTTTAAAAAAAAAAACGAAAAATGTACACAAATATAAAATTTCTTTCTCTATGACAGAGTACAATTAAAAAAAAAATCTTTGAATCCAAGTCGGCAATCCGTGGACAAATTTTCTCCATAGGTTAACATTGGGGTGAGCGAATCCAATGGGGTTAGTACATAGCAGCCTGAACTATCCTTCTTAGAGCACTTTATTTTATTTCTAGAAGCATATGAAACGAGATATTATTTTTAACAGGGATTTCCTGGGCAACTTAGTGTAGTAACAGAGGAATTAGATTTCAAAATAACTTTTTCATAGTTGCAAAGCTACAGTAGCAACATGCTCCCTCTTTTTAGAACAAATTGGTCTGTCTTAGAAACTTTTGAATTGTGAATATTGTATTTGGAATTTAACAAAAAATGTATTGTGAGTTACGACTCTGCTACCGGGGTAACCGCAGTGAAATATCCTTAAAAAATCGAAGTATGAATTTTTCTTTTAAAGATTCATAGAGATTATGCAGATTTTAAAACTTTTTAATCTCTTTTGTAGGAATTTAATCACGCTTATAATTCCTATTATTTATCGTACCCCATTTAATCTTTCTACAGTAGTATTACTTAGATATGGATATCTGGCTTACATCATCCTTTACACTTATGGTAGGTACATTTAAAAACTGTAATAAGAGGTACATAAGGAAATAGAATCTCCAGATTTCGAATTTTTTTCAATGGATTGTCTTGGGTACAAATCACACTGACGGCAAACCTTTGATTTATGTGTTATTCTCTATCTGCAGGGACAGCTCTGTTGGCTTTTGATTGCTTTTCTGTCCATATAGAAATTTATTCATTCAAATAAAATCGAGTTTCCGACTTGCTATTTTAGTTTTCTTAAAAATTCAAGGGCAGCATTAAGATTTAGGCTAATTATAGGGCAGTCAATTACTGCGAATCCAACTTTTATCTCTGAATACTATGTTTTATTTTCGATATTTAAAATAATCTTTAAGATCTAATGGCTCCAGAAATTCGATTATATGCCTGCTGAAAGCAGGCACTTAGCTAGGATTGAATTTTCTAACTACCATACTTTAGTAATTCGTACATTCGCTGGTAAAAATCATAGAAGTGAAATTATTCCATCGATAGAGTATAGGTATTATCATCTTTGTACTTTCACGTATTATAAAAAGTATCAAGTATAATTTATTTTTATGTATCATGATGTGTGAAAAGTTTTTTTCACGGTTAGTACTATCTTATCGAATTTAATGCATCAGTTAAAAATCTATTAAAGGTAAATTATTAAGTATAAACTAAAAATTTTAAATATCATTGAATCTGTCTAATACAAGTATTACACGACTGATACATGTCTATACAGTATTATACAGTATTGACAGTATTATACAGAATTATATAGCCTGTTACACGTATTATACAGCAAAATGGATTTTTGGTATCTACATTTGGCGATCGAATATGTTAATGACGAGAGTTACTTATATACACTAGTAGCGGAAAACCCGTACTTCGTTATGGAGTACATTCAAATTAAATGCAACAGTCAATGTATGCAACTAATGCCAAAAATATGTATATATATATTTATAATAAATACAACGATCAATGTATGCAATTGATGTGTAAAAAAACGAAAAAATATATTTATAAAAAAATCATAACGGATATTTTTATGGACAAAATAATGTAGAAGAAAATATTCAAATTAAATCTAATAGAATATACTAAAGAATATAGTACAGCTAATATAGTACAGTTTGAGGAATATTTCTTTTACTGTATGTTAATATTTTTTTTGGATAATGTCCAATCGTCTGCCGCATTAGCAAGAAAAAAAAATTGTCTATTTCGTTGTTATGCACGTGACGCAAAATTAATATAAAAGAAACCACATGATCAGCAATTAATAAATTAAATTCTAAAAATTAATCTTAAAAAACTCACCAAAAATCAGAAAATGGAGGTAACGATTCGAAAAAGATTTTATTTTAAAGGAATTTTTATGATTTTTCTCGTGATATAAATTTTATAACCCTCGGATTATTATTTTAAATGCAAATTTAAAGGATATTACAAAAACAGTTGAAAAATTTTATTTTAAAAAATCTAAGAAGAAATTTTAAAAAACCTCTCTTGGTGCACCCCTACACACTATAAGAAAAATCGCCATGCAAAATTTCAGCCCTTTATGTCTAGCGGTTTGGTCTGTGCGCTGTATGTCAGTCAGTCAGTCAGTCAGTTACGGAACTGTTTTATATAAATAGATTTTATCTAGAGATGGCTACATGTTTCAGACCAAAATTTTCTTCGTAAAGCACTCAGAGTGTTAGATTCTAATTCTTGCAATCGTTCTTGTAAATACGAATAATTAGAAAATTCCCATCCCGATATGAACTGTTTGCTAAAGTGATAGCTGCCAGTATCAACACTTGCATTGTTTAATTTCAGTCTATCAAATGAGAATATTGTGTAAATGATCTTTGTAGTATTTTATCAATTTACAAAAACAAAAGAATCTGTTCTTTAAAGCTAACAACAACTTCGACTTTATTTAGTAAATCACCTCCAATATTTCCAACCAATTTTCAATGACGCCATCGCAAAGCGTCATAACAGTTGTTATTGCCAAATTATGCTTTGTGTTATTATTTTTTTTTTTGTATTTTGTTAAGGGGGAGGGTATTATCAGCAAATACATAATGTTTCCAGTAGTAGTCCTTTACCCCGTAAGCAGCTAATTACACATCACTAAATGACGTAACTTTACATTACGAACTGTTCGCTTCATGTTCAAATAGCCTTTTTTAATTGAAGAGTTATGTCCTCGTAAAATGCACCCTCTTCTTTCATCCTTTCCAAATGCCACATTAATAACTCCATAGATGAGATATGGAGTGGGTTACGCAACGAAAAGCTGCAGTCGAGTGCATTGCATAATGGGCATTATAAGTTATACTGTTGTACTGTCTCATCCAAAGAGCATGTCACGATGACAATCGAATTTAATACTCTCTGTTCTTGAAATAGAAACCCTTTTGTTTATGTGAAAACTATAGTATCGTTTCTATTCTCTTGAAGTAAATCTAAAGAGTTTTCAAATTCATCGAAATCTTATTCTTACTCGATCGTTAAAGATTTTTTTAAAAATTTATTTATTTATTTTATTTATTTTTTTTTTACAGAGAGTACCTTATTTTTGCTACTAATCTGAGAACTAAGAAGAGTTTTTTTTCCTGGCTACAGTGAATGTCGAAGAAAAGAAATCGTGTTCTTACTCGATCGTTAAAGATTTTTTTAAAAATTTATTTATTTATTTTATTTTTATTCTCTTTTACAGAGAGTACATTAATTTTGCTACCAATCTGAGAACTAAGAAGAGTTTTTTCCTGGCTACAGTGAATGTCGAAGAAAAGAAATCTTATTCTTACTCGATCGTTAAAGATTTTTTTTTAAATTTATTTATTTATTTTATTTTTAAATTTTTAATTATTTTTTTATTTTTTTTTATTTTTTTTACAGAGAGTTCATTAATTTTGCTTCCAATCTGAGAACTAAGAAGAGTTTTTTTTCCCTGTTTACAGTGAATGTCGAAGAAAACAAATCTTATTCTTACCCGATCGTTAAAGATTTTTAAAAAAAAATTATTTATTTAATTATTTATTTACTTAGTTATTTTTTTACAGAGAGTACATTAATTTTGCTTCCAATCTAAGAACTAAGAAGAGTATTTTTTCCCTGGCTACAGTGAATGTCGAAGTAAAGTCTTAAATATGAAAGTCTTAGATGTGAAAACAAATTATTTTACTCTTAAAACATTCCAAATTTTAAAAAAATCTTTACTTAATATTTTTAATGATCACTTAGCCAGAAAAAGTAGGCAAGTATTTACCTCAAACATTGACGAAAAAGGTTCTTTGTATCATTATATACTAAGATTTGGAAAATTTTGAAGATGCAAAAACTCCCTTTCAAAGCAGTTGGAAGTATTTTACAACAGATAAAAATTTCATTGTTTTACTAACTCAGAATGCTGACCTCTTGACATATAAAAGGTGAATCCACTAAATAAGAATTGATGGCTCATATATCATGCGCAGGTCCCGTCAATTTTCAATAGACACTCGTATTTACTTATTCCTATATCTAGTAGGGGGGTCTAGTAGGTCTATTTGGTAGGGTTTCCTTGTCGACTCGATCTCTTGCAATGTGAGGGAAGAGTACGGGAGGGGGAAGACACACCCTTGGGTCGGATCCGACCCCTACTATACCGTTTAAGGGTTAAGTAACTATTGCCCATTTATAACAAAAAAAACTACCTGCGTGTTTTTAAACTTTCGGCAAACTAACGGAATATTAAGATGTTCAGTTTTTCTCTTAAGATGCAACGTTAGATAACTACAGTACTACAGGCAAATACTTCTCAAACCTGTAACTGATTCTTGTGGAAATCCAATTAATGAAAAGAACTCTCCCAAAATCCTTTGTGATCTAAAATTCAGGACTGACAAAAAAAAATAATGTGTGCAGAAAAATACCCACGAAACTTCAGTTAGTGACATTAGAACTACATTTCAAAAGTCTCTAAGAACTGAAGTATGGGTATTTTATCAAAAAACCGAATGGCATCCCTAGATTGGAATTCATTCCCAAATAGTACTTGCGATCTTCATGAGCGTTTTTCAGAAAATATATTACTAGATGTTTGGTTTAATTGAGACCCCGCTAGCGTACATGAATTAACTACATTTTAAGTTTTAATAAAAAAATGTCCAAATTTGTGTATTCTTTAAATTTTGTGTAATTATATTTTCGTATTTAATAAATCTAATCCCTTTTTTCTGGATTTTTTCTCGCTCAGGTTTACTCGAAATATTTGCATAAAATACTGATCTTAGATAATCTTTTTATTGCCTTTAGCTGGAAACAATTGAATTTAAAAGACAAAGATCTCCGGAGATAAATTATATTTAATACTTTGAAGAACTAGCTTTAAAAATAAAAACAGTATTTGCGAAGATAAATAATAGCGTTAAAGTTCAAACATATATTTATTCAAATATATATTTTTCATCTTCATTTCAATCTCCATTTCACAATAAAAAAAAACACGCTTTCACGGGTTATTCAGTAATTATTTTTAATTCAGTTTTGAGCTTGCAATTTTTAAGATAATCTCTCTACATGAAAACTGGTTATGTAACAGTTAGATAGAACGAAATTTATGGTTCTGATCTGGAAATAAATGGTTTAAAATAATGTTTCTTATTCTTTTAAAGCAGAAAATAAAGTCTCTGAAATAAAATTTAGTGAAATCTGTGAAATTTTTAATATAAATGCGTGTGAACTAATCTTTTTGAGGCTTTGTAATGTATCAAAACTAATAATATTTGACTGAAAATGTAAGCAAACTGAAAAAAATCTTTAAAAATTGCGTAAATTTATCGTTAGCACTTAGTTACCCTCCACGAACTAAGAAACTGCAGATATCACAACGATAAATTTGTAAGTAAAAATATTCAAGTGAGTTATGAAATTTTACAATCCAGAATGTTGTATTTTGCTTTTTCCTGTATATACACGATAGTACTATATTTTCTCAATTGTTTTTAACATATTGTTTTTAACACGTTATAAAATTTTGAGTATAATACGCACTTTTTTTTCAGATTTTAGTCCTCAAAAATGAGGGTGCGTATTATATTATACTCGTGTACAAACAAAACGTAGTTTTAAACATTGAATAAACGACAAACAATAGATGAGCTGCATTCTAGTGAAAGTGATTAAGACTGATAATTTCACAGTATAGTTTGTTTTGAATTAAAAATTTAAGTTCTTTTTCCTACCAAATTTGACGTTTCCGTTTATTTCTATTACAAATTTTATTTATGTTAATAAATATTTGTGCAATTTTTAAATAAAATATTGAAAATTTTTGGTGCGTATTATAGTCGAATTTTAATTTTTTCCGAAAATTTCGCGCAAAATTAAGCATGCGTATTATTTATTTATTTATTTTTTTTTTCGAATGCGGAGGCACTTGTCGTGAGACATTCGCCTATACCACGCCGCAATTTTACTGCCCATTTTATTGTGGGGGCACCATATAGGCGGACAGCATTACCCCCTATGAAGGGACGACACGAACGGAGGCATATTTCGTGGCGCGACGCCAGGATTCGATCTGAGCACCCTCAGCACCGCAAACCAGCGCGCTGTACCACTGGGCCGCCACAAGCCCGCATGCGTATTATAAACGTGTGCATATTACAGTCAAGATAATATGCACACGTAGTTTACTTGACCCAAAGCTCTGTCACTCTCTCCCCTCTAATACGTATTGGTTTGGGTTTCATTTTGTTTGGAGCGCTACGGTTCATTTTTGGTACACGTGGGCTAATTAGACCGGGACCTACTGCTTAAACTCGATTACAAAGGGCTACAATCGTTCATGCCAGGAGTTTGACTCAAACCCACAGATTGTGGTCAGGCCCTAATTTTTCATTAGGCCCGGTAGGCCCGGGCTTAGGGCCCCCCCCCCAAAATTTTTATTTTAAAAGAGAAAAATAAAAAAATTACCAATTCAATTTTTTTTTATTTTACCCTTTTCAATAACAATTTTTTATATATCCTTTCAAATTTGATCGACAGGCCATGATTCTCCATTAGGCCCGGGCCTAGGGGCACCCCCAAAATTTTTATTTAAAAAAAAAAAGAAAAATTTCCCAATTCAATTTTTTTTTTATTTTTACCCTTTTTAATAGCATTTTTTAATACATCCTTTCAAATTTGATTGATTGGTTCATCATAAGTGTAGTTATATGTATACTTCATCATATGTATTTTATAGTGTATATAAGGGATTAATAAGTTTTTCTGATTGCATTGTATTGGTGTTTTAATGATGAAGTTAATGTGTCGTATTGCTTTTTGTTATTTGCTAATGTTCTAGGCTTCTACACTTCAAATAGCCAATTCTTGGTAAAACGGTACTTTCACAATGATTCATGATTAAATTTTTGTGTGTGTCAATTTTCGAAATTTTACGCTCACATCAGTGTTAAGGGGTCCCCATCCCGAGTTGTGCCTATAGTCATGAATTTTCTAAATCGGGCGCAGATTGTGGTACCATTGGCCAGTACCCTAGCCATTCGGCATTATTATCTCCATAAACTTTAGAGTACAGTTATCATTCAGATAGGTTGGATATGTTAGTTTATGGAAATACCATTAAGTTTGAGCTAAAGGAAGGACACGGTTTAACCTCTTAACGATGGTATAATTTTCAAGAAAACGGTAATAAAAGTACCTTTTTTCCGGGGGATTCCATTTATTTCTTGATCAGCGACATCTAGTTTTTAAAAAAAATCCCCAATTACATTATATATTGACTGGTGCTGCCATCTGGTATGTAAAATAAGAAATAAAAAATTTTCAGGGAAAATGAAATGGATTGATTTAATCTTTTTGGTGCGTTACTTTTAAACACTCCAGCCCGTAAATATCACGGGCACGAGAAATAGGAGACGAAACGTCACCCCGTGATTCTGATGGGAGCGAGAATGAAGGGGTTCATAAAATATCTGTGTAAGCATGCTGATTTATCGTTTCGTCCACTCTACATGTCACTCTGATTCTGAAACATTAAAACAAGATAAAACACACGATTGCACGTGCTATTCTGTTGTTATTTTATTTAATTTAGTTTTGCATTTACAATTTTTAATTTAATCTATCTACATGGAAATTGGGTATGTAACAGATATTTAGAATGAAATTGAACGTTCTGATTTGGGAACTAATTATCTCTTAGGTTAAAAGACTTTTCCAGACCTTCAACTGTGTCTACACCTTGAATCATTTAAGTATCAGCAAAACGTGGATATTCATACAATGGTCGTAGACTAAAAGTGCATCATGCATTGTGAGCTTTGGCTTTAATAACAATTATAAATAACTTTGGCTTTAATAAATGGCTTGTAATGGCTTTAATAACAATTATATTTAATAAAGTAGCTTGAGGCAAAATTATACCGGTGTACAGGTAGTACTGGGCCTATATTTATTATTTGAGGCAAAATAATACCAGTGTACAGGTTGTACTGGTCCTAGATTTCGCACTTATGTACTCCCCAGCAAGGCATAACTAATGGTTTTGTTTTGGATTTGGTTTCTGGTTTGGAGCTACGGCCAATTTGTTGCTACACCAGGGCTGATTAGACCGGGACCTACTGCTTAAACTGATTCCGAACAAACATCCATGCCAAGCGTGGGAGTCAAACCCACAGACTTTGGTATCGAAATCTAGCGCCCTAGCCATTTGGCTGTCGTCCGCATAACCAATGAGTACTCTGTAATGAAGTTCTTATTCATCAGAAACTGAAGGAAATTTCGTCCACGAATTCCCCCGTTTTCAGCAGAGTCCAGTGGAATGTTCAAAAAAAGACAAAGCTTTTGATAAAAGCCGAATTTATTTATATGGACTGAATGAAACTAAAGGCATGAAGGATTTTCACGGAAATTAAGACTTAAGAAATCGCTTCTAAGTCACGAAACAACACATTAGCAATTACAATCAACAATATCACTTAAATTTTAACAGAATTTCAGTTCAACCAGATACCTTTTAAATAAGTTACAAAATCATCCACAAATACATTAGTTTCACCCTTTTAACATTATTGTCTGATGCCAGTTCGACACGTAAGTCGTGACGAGAGGGAGGCGGAGCTCCACGTTTCTTCCAAAATTTGCATTACCGCTTCCCATCAGAAACCATGGCTACCAGTGCGTTGTTGCATTTTTGCTTTTATTCTCTCCCCATTTGGCAGGTTTTACGCGTTTTGTCCACTTAACTAGCTTGTTTCTGAGCAGAGAATAACATTAATATGCATCTTCTGTCTTTGCTACAGATATCTCTATCAAATTACTTACACAATGTTCCTAGCAAACAAATGAGTCAGTACATTTATTGAAAAATTGCACGAGTTCTTATCTTATTAGAGGTCCTTTTTTATTGACTGGGAGAGGATATCTTTAGCGAATCCGGCAATTAAAATTGTTGCTTGTCTCCGTTTTAATATTATTAGTTGTGTAATTTGACTTACTAATATCTTACTACATGTATGAACTAACACCAGCAAATTTCGCCAGTTCACTAACGGAATTATAGGATGGAAAGATACATTTGAAAATCAAACAATTACCCTTATACTAAGTCCTTTAGAACTGCTAAACCAGAAGACTCTTTTTTGTTTGCCTCTTTTAACAGACTTTAAACCCATGTATTTTATTTTTTAAATATTTCCTTAACAAATTAGTTCTTGAGCAAAAAGTTACATTATATTGCTAAATACGCCAGAAATATTTAAATAAAATTTTAAGTATAACCTGAGACATATATTAAACTCTGACTTATGAGGGTTTAATTATTTGACCGGAAATAGTTCCTAAAAACGGGTTGCAGTAGATAATCAAGCTTAAAAACCGGTTGCGGTAAATATTTAAGAGGTCAAAGCATGAAAAATCTTGCCATAGGCTAGTTTATACTGATAAACTTTGGATTCAGTTCATATTGTATAATTATTTTAATTTTTTATTTCTTCGAGTCATACAACAGGCTCCTTTATTGCATACTAAATATATTATTTACGATTATTTATAGACTTTTGTAGTCCCTTAAAATAAAAAAGACCTTTGTTATATGCGTTGTTTTGAGTTTCTAAAGAGGGGAATAAAGCAAAGTTTTAATAAGTTTGCCGTCTCTTGTGATTTAATTAAAAAGCCATTGATTTCACTTTTAAAAAGACAATAAAGATTTATACAAGACGCGTGCTTGTTAGAAGAACATATTTTCAGTTTGTTTTTAAAAAATGCACTCTCACATATGACATTTTTTAAAAATAGATAATTTATAATAAACTCGTGAAAATATTTTCTTTAATAAAAATATTGAGACAAGTTCATAAAATGCTAGTAAAAAAGTTTTAAAATTTACGTAATAACTTTCTTCCGAAACACCCATAAAAATTTTAAATTTTCCTATAAAGGATAACAATAAATAACTATGCTTTACATTCTGTTATACTCACATATTTCCAATTTATTAATTTCAGAGAAAATATTCAAGTGTCAGAGTAACTGAGAATTTTTTCTTCTTAAATATATAAAAGGAACATTTTCTTGTAGTGCATTTATAGAGTAAATAGCTCGCTTCTACCCAGACTTGGGTGTATATAATTTGAAGTGGCACTCTAAATGAATTTGAAACAAACACAGTTTATACATGAAACAATGTTTATTGAATTCGTTGCACATATAGAATTTGCTTTTACAGCAATAAGCATACGTACTACTTGTACGGAATATATATATTAACATTCAATAGAAATACACATTGCCAATACTCACAAACCAGCAGAAAGTCAAACCAGCAGTACTGCCACGTAAACTTTGGGCCCCCCTAAGCACTAGCGCAGGATAGTACTGGAGCTACTTACCCCGTAGCTCCCTCTCGCTTATCTGTCAACTTTAATACCACCTCTCTTCAACCTTAACAACCTTTTTTATTAATGACGCTGCATGGTATTTATACTAAGCGCGTATGCCGAAATTAGCATATCTCAAGCAGCTTCTTTAATTCATTCACTCAAAAGTTCGATTCTTGTGAATCGAATCGTGTGTGTACCTTACACATTCTTTAAAAATTTGAAATTGCAAAGAATTAAATTTCGGAATTATTAATGTAATTCAAATTAATATAAAATTTTTTTATAATGATGAAGTGCTCATTCGTTAAAGTAATCCAAAGTTTTAAAAACTCATCTCGCTGAAACAAATTAACACGAGTAATATTTAATGTAAGCAATGTATATATCTGTTTAATAACATTCAGTTTAATTTTAATTTTCAATACCTTCCATTTGGCCTTTAGGAGAAAACGGGTGATGTGTTTGTTCAATGTGCAATTCTTCCGTAATTCTAGATGATGGCCGATTTACGAAACACTGTTGACCGTCGGTACTGGAGTAAAATAATTTAAATTTCTCAGTTGATAAAAGTGTTTGTAATTATTTGGAATCTGTTTTGAACTGAATCTCTCATCTATTAGAAGTGGTGTAGATAAAGAGACCACAGCAAACTGATCCAAATAAAATCAATACAGTAGAGTCCGGTAACACGAACTTCGGTAATACGTAAGTCCGCTTAATCCGAAACGAAACGTCAAAAAGAACTAAGTTTTCAATAAAACCACAGTGATACTAAGTAATATAAAGTATATATCTGAAAATTTCAAGAAAATTCAAAGTTAGACAATGCACTGAACTAATTATTACTGAACTTCATTGGTTTAAAAAATGTGTTAATTTTTTTTTTCAAAGAGAAGAATACCTCTCCCTTTAAGCCAAATTACGCTAACGCGTCAGAAAAATGGCGTCCGCTGGGTCGAGGTGGAGTGATGCTCTATGTAGCATAGCTCTACATCAAATGCAGCCGCAGCGTCTGAGTGGGATACCCTCTGCTCGCTGTCACCATCTGATTCACTTTCACTTTCGTCCGAGACTTTGACGGGTTCTTTCAAAAACATTTAAAAAATCTGATGATCGTCTAAAATCCAACTGTCAAGCACTGTGACGTATTGTTAGAACAACTTACACTCTACTGTACTGTAGTAGGCAGCGGGCCGCTCTTTTATCACCCATTTGGTACCGAGATTTGGTTATGTTTAGACAGAACTTATAAAATAAACTGAGTAATCACACGTAATATGTAATATTTATGTAATCACACGTTATTATATAATTTTATTTTATTTTAAGGAAGATTTCGCTTAATCCGAAACATTCGTTAAGGTGACTGCCTACGTTGAAAATGTCATTTTTTGACTATTTTGGTCAATTTCATTCTTTGCAAGAATCATGCAATTCAATCTTTTCTCTTTTCAAAACTGTTTTGATTTTCATTCTACATCAATTTGAAGCAGAGTTATGGCTATTTAAAAAAACATCTTCTGCAATAAAATTGAAGTGACAAACAACTTTAAATGCGTTTTTCTCAGAATTATATTTTTTACCACAAATCTCTACGGTTATCATATCTCATATAATAATGTATATAATTTGATAAAATTTTCAGGAACTGTTTTAGATGCTATTGTTAAAAAAATGAAACACAGTAATTGGTGTATAATAAATAGTTTTCTATTTGGGGCTGTTTTTATAAGGAGAGGAATGACGAATAGGGGAAAATTTTCATGCTGGAACATAAAATTGCAAGTATTATTTTTGCATTTTAAAATTTCTCTTAGATTGTGGGTCATTTTTAAAATAACTGTCATATGTATCATGTGTGAGAAGTAAATTAAGATAGTCGCATTAGAATTTTGTGCAGAGTGATAGGCGTTTTAGCTAAATTTCACTAAAAGTTACTTCAAACTGACCAATTTATAAAAAAGTATGCTATTGACAGGTACGTTTTTGTTCCTTTTTTTAATTTTTAAGTGCTATTTTACCATAAAAGACCAAAAATTCCTTTAAAAAATTATTATTTTTTAAACTTGACACCGAACGTAGGCAGTCACCTTAATCCGAAAAGGGTCTGGTCCCAATCATTTCGGATTATAGGGGCTCTACTGTATTGATAGACGATGTCTGTTGATTTCTCTTTTTTTTAAACTAAGAACCTCTATGGTCCCATGATAAACAATTAAATCTCATGATAAACAAATAAAATCTATTTTTGAAGGGCATATGCAATAAATATTGTAGTGGCTTGTATTCAGTTCTTGAAAAAGATAGATCAGTTCAATAAATGGTGGAAACGTGTTAATGGTGGAAACGTTTTACTCCTTTTCTGTTTTAATTGAAAGCCTCATTTATCCCTGTTAAATGACTAAGCCTTATGTTTCAGAGCAAATAATATTTTGAAAATAATTTATGCAGCAAAATTTTGCTGAGAAAGCATGTGTTATTTTCATCTTGTAATTATTATAAACTGCCTCAAATTAAGAAGAAATAATTTACTCTTTTCCCTCTTATTCGTATCATGTATCGTATTATAATCATGAAAAAGATGGTGATATTGAATTTAAATATTTCTTCTTTATTATTTCTTTGTTTCCTCTAGCAAATTTTATCTCAGCGGGCTAGTTTTCATAGTCACTTATTTTTTAATTGCTCACGTGACCCTTCTATTTTTCTTGAAAAGCAAAAGATGACTAGTGCACCCTCAATAAACCAACTCTAATTAAAATATCAGAAATCAATAAAATTAAGAATGTAAGAAAATTTTAGCAATAAATTAAGTTAAAATTTTCATGCAAATTAAACCAATTTATATGGCTCTTCTAATTGTTTAAGAAACATTCATTTTATACTTTTAACTTAATCTTAAAAGTCATTTAGATATTCATGTATAAATGTAAAAAAAAATTCTCTAGATAGGAAATGGAGGCGTGATACAGTCTGAACAATTAACGCCTCTTGTATTACAGTACGCTGTACGTACAGTTTTTTCTAGCTAAAAAATATTTGAGATTAGCTGGAGTACCCGGCGATGCCCAGGATTTTAAGAATGGGTGTTTATCAAAATCAATTTGAAAATGAAACATAGCATAAATGACGTAGAATTAAAAAAGCATGCGAAATGTTATACACATCATTAAAATGAAAATAAGAATACTAAATGAGATATACAAAATCGAAACAACATTTCGGGATTTTTTAAAGATTTTCCATGTCATCTATATATAAAAAACAGTTCCATAACTGACTGACTGACTGACATACAACGCACAGTCCGAACCGCTGGACCTAAAGGGTTGAAATTTCGCATGGCGATTCTTCTTATGGTGTAGGGGTGCACTAAGAAAGATTTTTGAAAAATTCTTCTTAGATTTTTTTAAATTAAATTTTTAAGCTGTTTTTGTAACTTTTTTAAGTTTACATTTAAAATAATAATTTGAGAGTTATAAAATTTATATCACGAGAAAGATCCTAAAAATTCCTTTAAAATGATATCTTTTTCGAATATTTACATCCATTTTCTGATTTTTGGTGAATTTTTAAAGATTAAATTTTAGAATTTAATTTATTTAATGCTGATCACGTGATTTCTTTTTCTGGTACTTTAAATAAATTTATCGTCATGCCCATAACAATGAAATAGACAAAAAATATTTTTTCCCTTGCTAATGCGGCAGACTATTGGGCATTATCCAAAATAATATTAAAATACAGTAAAAGATATGTTCCTCAAACTATATTAACTATGTACTATATTAACTGTACTATATTCTTTAGTATGTCCTATTAGATTTAATTTGAATATTTTCTTCTACACTATTTTGTCTATAAAAATATCCGTTACGATTATTTTATGAAAATTTTTTCGTTTTTTTTTACATCAATTGCATACATTGATCGTTCTAATTATTATATATACACTCATGGACAAAAACATTAGCGCACCAAGAAGAAGTCGTCAAAATGAAACGAAATTTTACATACGTAATGACTACTTTGATATAAGTAAATGATAAGAAAATCAAAGAAAAAGGATAATTTATATCAGACAAAAAGGTAAAAGAACGGAGGAGTTAATACTCCGTTATACCCCCTCTAGCGCGAATGCAAGATGCGATACGATCGGGCATTGAGTCATACAAGTTCTGTATGATGTCTTGAGACATTTCGTTCCATATTTGCTGTAACGTTGCCTCTAGTTCGTTCAAACTCGTGGGATGCCCAACTCGTCGTCCAAAATGATCCCAGATATGCTCGATTGGAGACAAATCTGGGGATCGGGCACGCCAAGGAAGAGTAGTAACAGTGCGGAGACAGTCTTGTGACACACCCTTGCCGTAGGAGGCCGAGCATTGTCTTGTTGAAAAATGGCTCCTGGGAGCCGTTGCGTGAGTGGCAACACATGTGGTTGCAGGATTTCATGAACATACCGCTGGGCTGACATGGTGCCACGGAACAATACTAGTGGTGACCGTGTATTGTAGGCAATGGCACCCCATACCATCACACCAGCTGTGGGAGCGATGTGTTGCTGTACAGCAAAGGCAGGATTGAAGCATTCACCACGGGCTCTCCACACACGAACACGATTGTCATCACTGCCGAGATTGAATCTGGATTCGTCGCTAAAGCCGACCTGGTTCCATTCCGCTGCAGTCCAGTTTCCTCGTGCGCGGCAGAACTCCAAACGGAGGCGTCGATGGGTGGGCGTCAAGGGCAACACACGTAATGGCTGAAGGACCAACTGTCCTTCAGCCAGGCGCCGTCGTGTGGTTCGACAAGATACAGAGGCCCCTATTGAAGGTGCTACCTGTGCCTGGATGGCGGCCGATGAAGCAGTTGGCTGTACGCGTGCATTTCTTACGATGTTGCGGTCTTCTCGACGACTGGTCTGTCGAGGGCGTCCTGAGCCTGGTCTTCGTGTACATGACATCTCTCGAGTCCACTGGTCCCAACGCCTCCTCACAACACAATCAGAGCGGCCTAAATGACGAGCTACTCGCCTAGCTGACCACCCAGCTTCCATCATCCCGACGATTCTCCCCCTCTCAAACTGCGACAACTGCTTATATTGTCTTACAACACGGCGTAATGGCATGTTTATCTCAGCTCTTCCTTTGTAAATGATTCAGCACACTCAAACAAGCTTTGGTTGCCTGTTTTATACTCCACAGAGTACGATGTTCAACGCCCTCTACCGGCTATACGTAATGCGCAATCACGCTGCATTTCTAATCATTTGCATATCTCCCCGACATGTACCTTCATTGCAAGTTTCGTTACGATCCCGCAATTATTTCTTGGTGCGCTAATTTTTTTGTCCATGAGTGTACATACAAAAGAGGTAAGCAACGATGAGTGTATATACATCCATGAGTGTATATATATATAAATATATATATATATATATATATATATATATATATATATATATATATATATATATATATATATATATATATTTGGCATTAATTGCATACATTGACCGTTGCATTTAATTTCAATGGACTCCCTAGCGAAGTACGGGTTTTCAGTTAGCAATTTATAAAAATAGCTGCAATGTTTAAAAAAATGCTTTTACAATCAACCTTTTGATTCATTGCACTTTCATCATTATGTAAATTATGTGTAATAATAGTCAAATTGTTATGAAAAAAACTTTTTTCTTATTCTGTTTTTCCTGTGTAAAAAATCGCAAAAATGTAAATTACGTAATGTAATTACATAATTACACTCCTGCTGATTCCATGCTTGCAGTTGACTCTTTATGGTTCATTGTACATATATGGCTTTCTTTTACATTTAAACCATCTTTTGGTCTTTTTTGCAACATTTTGCGTATTCTACATAATTGGGATAAAGTTTCTGTATCAAGGACTTTTCTTTCCCTGTGTCTATAGAAGTAGCACTAACAAATCCCTTTAAAGATGAATAGTCCTGCTTTTGCCAAGAGCCATTCAGCAATACACCAGATTTAAGGCGACAAATCACCATGAAAAACTTTTTTTTATATTTATTAACCAAGTGCTATGAAATTTTGTATACTTATAAAGTGTTGTTTAGAGATCGAAATTCTAAATAAAAAAATCGTAATGTAATTAATTAATATATTAATCAAAATCAGTTTGTTAATTACTCTATTTAAAAATGTTCCATGCGCATTAATTTTTGTCTAAGATATCTAATTTTCTCTCTTAAGCTAGCTTTATATAGTTATAATAAAAGTTAGTAGCAATATTCGATTTATAGTTATATTTATAAAAACTAGAAAAGAAATCGATAAAAATAAGTCATTTTAGGCAAAATTTTCTCAAAAAAAATTTTTTTTATTGTAAAAATTTTAAGTTGTTTTAAAATAATATAATGAATTGATTACTAAGTTTTATTCTAACATATATAAATAATCATTTTATGAAATTTTATAAAAATTCAAGAAAAATTATGACGCCTGACAACATTTTGACCTTACCGAAACGACATGAAAACTTGTTTTGAGAAAATGGCATTTAAAGTTTTAATTTGACTAACATTTCCATTGTTTACGTTTGAAAAAAAATACTTATAAGTCGGTTATTAAATGATCGGATCAACAAACTTTTTTTTAATTTAAAGCTGATGAGTTGCAGAATAATTTTCTGAAAGAAAAAAAAATTTTTTGGGGACATATTTTTGTCAATCCGAAGGTCCATTGTCACCTTAATAATTTTCTTCTTATGATCGGATCAACAAACTTTTTTTTAATTTAAAGCTGATGAGTTGCAGAATAATTTTCTGAAAGAAAAAAAATTGTTTTTGGGACATATTTTTGTCAATCCGAAGGTCCATTGTCACCTTAATAATTTTCTTCTTATTCATTTTCAAATTTTTCAATTCTACTGCAGCTTGATTCATTGAATTCCCACATTCATTTTAATATATTAGATAAACACTATAAAAAATATTTATGCAATAGAGTAGAAAACCATATTATTATGTAGCTGACGAGATTTATGTGTATATAAATTTTTAATATATTACAAATAGTGTATTTATTCAACAAGAACATTTAGGTTAAGCTTGGGTATAACAGCGTACACAGGTGTATATGACAGTTGTTCATGCAGAAAAATTCCGGTTATTTAGCGGCTATTGCTTGAAAAATATTTCTTCGTCTTTTGACAAGAGTTTACAGGCTCTACGGAGACGTTGTCCCGAGTGTGGAAACAGGAAATTCCGTGGTACTCCAGTTAGCATAAAATAAATATGGAAGAACTTAATGTTCCAATAAATATATATTTTTCTATTTATGTTCCTCAGTTGTATATTTCGTAGAACATATATATATATATATATATATATATATATATGCAGTCGAATCCCGTTTTAACGAACTTCAAGGGACCAAAGGTTTTGTTCGCTTTATCCGGTGGTTCGCTATATCCGAACCGTTAAGAAAAATGCTAGAGTTCGCAAAATGTATAACCCATTAGTTGCAATGTGTATTCAATAATGATGTATTACAACAATAATAAAATCTATTAATAATGATAATTAATGAATTAAATCGACTAAAATCGATTACATTAAACTGACACGATACTAATTAAATAACCTACAATAGGAAAACGACGGGACCAAAATTTTCGTTCGTCATATCCGTGAGTTCGTTATTTACCGGGTTCTCTATAAAGGGGTTCGACTGTATATATGTGTATATATATATATATACATATACATATATATATATATATATATATATATATATATATATATATATATATATATATATACATACATATATATATATATATATATATATATATATATATATATATATATATATATATATATATATATATATATATATATATATATGTGTGGGGAAGCAACGACCACAGCAGCATTGGATATAAACATCCTTTATTAGTTAAATATTATAAAAATAAAAGTAAACAGCTCGAGAGGGACGTCTTCCCATCTCGGAGTACAGCGATCGTCTGATAAGGCGGGAATACATCATGCAGGCGCACGCACTGACGTCACAGAGACAGTAGCGCCGCGTAACGTTTGGAGATGGAGATGGGATTGAATTTCCCATATTCGGCCATCATGACCGGAAAGGCGACCTCGCCTTAAGGTACACAGCAAAAATTTATCAAAAACATTAGAACACAGTTAATACAAACATAAAATAACAGTAAAAATGCAAAATATAAAATGGAAAAATGAAAATAGTGATACAATACCATAGTTGGCTGGAAATAAACTGGTAAAATAAAGACACAGCAAATACGAAATAACTAAAAGAAAAAACAATATTAGTGATGACAAGAAAAAAATGGAAAATTATGTACGTGAGAAAAAAAAAATAAAGTTCTTGAGAGTCAATTGTCAATTGTAAAAAAAAAAATAAGTTCAGTTGAATAAAACTATCAAGTTATATGCTCAATAGTGTTGGACCAAGGTTTCAGATATTCTGCACAAGTTGATGTTTTCATTGGTCCGTCGAAGAATGCACACTTTTCAACATCATAAATGTTGTTTGGTTTTACTTATGTAATTTTATATGGTCCAAAAATTTTTTGTTTGAGTTTGAGACCAGGACCAAACTGGGTACGCTTGATTGCTACAAGGTCGTCGAGTTGGAAGGGGTGAGCTTGTTTGCGTCTCAGATTGTAAGTACGACGATTTTCGTCTTGAACCTTGCATATTTGTCGTTTAGCGTCTTTACGGAGATCATCACGTTTTTGGAGAAATGTAGATTTTATTTCCTCGTTGATCATATCAACAATTTTGATGTCATGGGGAGAATGCATTTTAGTCCCAAAAAGAATTTCGAATGGAGTGGAATTGATACTACGTTGGAAGGTGGAGTTGATGATTTGTTGAACGGCTGGAACATGGGAATACCATTTTTCCGGGTTGTCGATAGAGAGTTTAGAAAGTACGGCGATGATGACGGAGTTGAGACGTTCAACTTGACCGTTGGATCTGGGAAGTCCAGCAGTAACAGCAATGTGACGTATATTCTGTTTTACACAATACTCTTGAAATGCAGTAGACATAAACGCTGTACCTCTGTCTGAAATTATCCGGGACGGATTACCGAAGACGGCTCTTTGGGTTTCCAACCTATTGATTACTTCAGCGGCGTCTGTAGACCGGGTTGGGTATAACCACACAAATTTAGTAAATGAGTCAATAACTGCAAAAATGTGCTTGTAACGCTTAGATGTACTGGCAAGTGGGCCTAGATGGTCAATATGGTATGTGTGCAGGGGTGTGTCGTCTTTTTCGATGGGATGCAGCATTCCATCTTGCTTTCCACTTTTTCTGTTATTGAGGATGCATGTGACACAGTTATTGATGCATCGCTGTATTTTCTCTTTCAAGTTCGGGATAAAAAATTCTTTTTGCAACAGTTCTTGAGTGCGTAGTACTGCGAAGTGACCTCGTTCGTGAGCTGCCTGAATTATGTTCGCCTGCATACCTTCGGGCACTACAAGTAAATCAGTTCCTTGAACAGTTTTATATAGCAGATTATTTTTAACTATATAGTCGTCATATGGTGCGGTTGAAAGAAGTTTTTTTATAGTTTCGATATGCTCGTCTGAATGTTGTGCTTTAAGAAGTTGTATAAGGACACTGTCCTGAATAATCATGCAACATGGGCTTCTACTGAGGGCATCAACGTGAGCCATTTTTGAACCGGTACGGTGTTCGATTTCGTAGTCGAAGTCTTGAAGATACAATGCCCATCGAGCTATACGTGAGTTAAGTTCTTTTTTACTTAAGGTTTTCACAAATGCATTACAGTCAGTAACTATTTTAAAGTGTGAACCAAGAACGTAGATACGAAATTTTTTAAGTGCTTCCACAATGGCGAGAACTTCAAGTTCGTAGCTTGTATATTTGCGTTCGTTGTCCGACGTCTTCTTGGACATGTAGTAGACGGGGTGGAAACAATTATCTTGCTTGGATTTTTGTAGCAGGACTGCCCCCAAGCCATCAATTGATGCGTCAGTGTGAATTTCAATACGACTGTTTTGGTTAAAAATACTTAAAACGGGCTGTTGGGAAAGGAGGTGTTTTAATTTTTGAAATGCCACTTTCTGATCAGTCTGAAATTGAAATGGGGTGTTCTTACGAAACAGATCACTAAGGGGTTTTGCTATAGTAGAATAAGGGGGAAGGAATTTACGAAAATGTCCAGTAAGACCTAAAATACGTTGGACATCTTTTGTGTTTTGGGGATCAGGATAATTTAGAACGGCTTTAGTTTTGGAGGAGGATGGGAACAGTTTTCCATGCTTCACAATGTGGCCTAGAATTTCAATTTTGTTATACAGAAATTGGCACTTATTAAAGTTTATGTCAAGTCCATAATTACGAGCTACATTTAAAACAGTGTTCAGACGTTCAAGAGCTTCAGACTCATTATTCGCCGGAATGATGAGATCATTCATGTATGGGAGTACAATACCTTTGGCAATAAGGTCACGAAAAACGGCATTTATGTATCGCATGAAAACAGAAGGACAAGAGCTTAATCCAAATGGCATATATCGGAATTGAAATTGGCCTGCATGCGTTACGAAACTAGTGTAACGACGACTTTTTTCGTTTACGGGGACTTGAAAAAATCCATTACGCAAATCGAGTGTACTGAATATGTTGGCATTTTGGAGACGATCCAAAATATCGTCGATCAAAGGTAAAGGGTAATGATCCTTAACTAACTTACGATTTAATTGCCTATAGTTTATGCAAACTCTCGGCTGACCGTTCTTTTTACGAACGACAACGACTTGACTAGCGTAGGGGGAAGAACATGGCTCTATAATTCCATTTGTTAACCATTCGTCAATTTGAGCATCCACTATATCACGTTCTGCAAATGGTAAGCGTCGGGGTGTATGGGAAATTGGCTTATCGTCAGTAAGTGTTATATCAAGTTCGATGTTCGCAGTTTTCGTTTTGTTAGGTTTGTAGGCTAACAATTGCTGTTCAACGTCATTACGGGTTTGGCGAGAAATGTTAGGACCAATATCAAAAGAAGGAGGATCGGCTGAAATTGTCATTACAAAATCGTCATGTACGGCAGAATCATCAGGTTTTGAAATTTTGGAAAACATAGCACCGTCAGGTGTAATAGTTAAATTCGCCTGTTGGATTACATCGCAACCTAGTATGAGATCGAAAGTCATACAGTTATTTGGAACAACGGAGATATTAGCCGGAAAAATTTGATCATCTATTTTAATTTCGGAAGCAAAAGAACCAATGACTTTAGTTTTTGAAAAACCAAAACCAGTTAGCATTGTAGTGCTATTCGTCAACGGTGGTGATCCTAGTTTAATCCACGCGGAATGTTTAAGAAGTGTCGAATGACTGCCAGTATCCACTAATCCCGAAATTGTATTATCAAAAATAACAACCGTTTTGCATATAGTAGTGGGAGAAGTAACAACATGCACCGTGTTGACACCGTCATGCGTCGCGGAGCTTTCAATTTGAGGAGTACGGCGGCAGTCCGTGGATTTATGTCCAAATAAATTACAAGAAAGACAACGAGGGCCAAGAGAAAGACTAGGGCACGTCTTTGAGATATGTCCAATTGCATTACAATTAAAACAGCGTTGATGAGATTTTGCTGAGCTAGCAACAGTAAATTTTTAGTCACGTCTTTGTGGTACAGTGTTTGGTTCCGTGCCGCGTCTTTGGCCATCGCCGGCACGTCGAAAATTCGAACCAATTGTGTTCTTTTGACTAACTACGGTTTCGTATGTTCGGAGTTTTTCTTTGAATTCGGTATAAGATTTTGCACCGTAAAGAATAATTTTATCTGATGGGGTACCCTGTATTCCTTGTATAGTAAACTGAATGACGGAACATTCGTCAATAATATTAGTAGTGCGGTTTGCAATTTCACGCATCGCTATAAAATACTGCATTAAACTTTCATTAGAACGCATGTGACGTCTTTCAAGTTGTCTATGAATTTCAATGGATGTGATTCTATCAGAAAATTCATTTATTAACGCGGTCTTAAATGAATCATACGAATTCAGATTTCTTTGTGAAAACAAAAAAGTTTTAGCAGGTCCTGTAACGAGGCGTTTGGCAAAAACCAATTTTTGTTGATCACTGATAGCGGGAAATAAATTAAAGTTATCCTCTACGTCGGCAAAAAAATTGTGGACGGAATATAATTTATTGCCTGTGAACTGTCGACAGGAGGTTGAAAGGTCTCTCAACAACAACCAGAAGTGAAAACTCATAGAATCGAGAATCAAAACATTATTGTTTATCAAAACATCATTTCTGCTAGGAGAGGCGTCAAGCCACAGTTGTTTAGACAGGGTATCTGACTCAAACGCGGGAATGTTTTGTAAAGGGCTGGAAGTACTTTGACCTACATTTGAATCATTTGCGGTAGACTCAGAAGAAAGAGTAATTTCGTTTTCAGCGTTGCATAAAAAACTCGTATCTAAAGAATTTTGGAATTTGGACAAATCGATAGGGCATAAAGAATATTATCGCATAACTCAATTTTGCTAGTACTGACATTATCTAAATGTAATAAATTAGCAACAGAAATAAAATCGGCAAGGGAAAGATCCTTCATTAAGCATTCTTTATGTTTAGCGACATCAAATTCTGAGGGGAATGAGGAAAATTGACGCATTTTTTTTCGCGATGAGCGGTCGAATTCGGTATAACCGAGTACTTTATTTAATAATTTTACGTTTTGGGTTGTTCCGTATGTGAGGGAGTTAGCAATGAGAGGGATATCGCCTAAGGTTAGGGCCATAATGAAAATTGAAACAAATTAATAACACAACTGAGGGGAAAATTTTTAAACTTAAGAAATTACGAAATTTTGAAACACAAACTAACGGGAAAAAAAAAAATGGGGCCTATCTCGCTTAAGGGAACAGTTCTTGTGGCTCGAAGGGTATCCAATGACAATAGGAAGAATAGTCCACGAAAATCCAGTTTATTTTTTTTATATGAATGTCACTATTCAAAATCACGTAATCCAGTAGAATGGCACTATATCCAGTAGTGTAGGAATTGCACTAAGTTCTTGAAGATTACACAGCTCAGCACTGCAGCAATTATTTCGTTTCGATTTCAACGTCCGTGGCGAAAAGATTGTAGATTCTTTGGTTTGTTACAGGTGTTCTAGTAGATTAAAACAAATATCCTCGATGATAGCAGACCATCTGCTGCAATTGGCACGTCAGCCACAACTAAATTCAAAAACAAAAGTGTCCACAGCCGTCTGCTGGGATGATACTTCTTTTTTAAAACGGGAAACGGGTCTAGGGGGAACAATTCACGCAGGGAAAGCGAAGGAAAGGCCGAGCCCCAAAATGTGGGGAAGCAACGACCACAGCAGCATTGGATATAAACATCTTTTATTAGTTAAATATTATAAAAATAAAAGTAAACAGCTCGAGAGGGACGTCTTCCCATCTCGGAGTACAGCGATCGTCTGATAAGGCGGGAATACATCATGCTGGCGCACGCACTGACGTCACAGAGACAGTAGCGCCGCGTAACGTTTGGAGATGGAGATGGGATTGAATTTCCCATATATATATATATATATATATATATATATATATATAATTTATGCATGGTAATGTATAGATGATAATTTAAAAAAATATTATAGAAAATGATCTCCCTACGCTAAACTTTAAAGAACATATGTCGTCCGTCTAAACCTCAACAAATTCTATTCTTTTGTGTTAACAATTGCCTAACGATTCAATATTCATTCATTTTTATAAAATAGCAATTATTCTGAAAACTTTATAAAAGAATAAAAATGTACACCTTTGATTAATGCATTTATTTCAAAATAACACCTAGAACCTTATATGGGTATAATGCTAATATTTGCAGCATATTACTCCTCGGATACCCTGTTTCTCAATAGAATTACAGCTTTTTTTAAATGACAGGACTTTTTTTAATGCATTAAAAGAAAAGCAATGTGTTTATTCAATAAGATTTTTTTTTCTAGTTTTTGACACTCTTAACAAAAGTTTTCATCCTAATCCCATTGCTATCTTTTACTTACCATTTTTTGATCTTTTATTTTGACTAAATTAATTTTTAAGAGCAACATGAATTATTGCTTGTTTAGAGTAACTTCTAATTTCTTTGTAAAACGCAAATTATCTCTCATGAAAGAAACACATCTCTGGAGAAAAATTTATTTCTCATATTTTAAAAGCACCAATTTAAAAAGAAAGAGGATTTCTCTAAATGCAAATAACGAAATATAAACAAGTGTTTAAGATTAAAAATGCGTGTGTAACATATATTTTTACAGTTTAATATATGCATTCCCTAACATGAATATTTTTATATTAATTTACATGTTTAATCTATTGTTTCATATCAGCATTTACTGTTAGTTTATCTTAGGTGATATATTTAAAATTTCACAGTCTTTGCTTATTATTAAATATTAGCGTAAAACATAAATTAACTATACATTGTAAGGAAAATAATTGAAAGTTATCCGTGAAAGAGAATTTATATTGATTAACTGCTATTTACCTTTCAAGAGATGTTACGTTAATCATAGTCACAGCCGTAAAATGGTTGTAAAAATCAGAGCTCCCTGGTTCACAAAAAAAAAAAAAATTTAACCAGGTGGTATGGCAGTAAAATTCACACGTTATGAATGACAGAAATTCAATGGAAATCCAAGTGTTATGATTCCAGAGTTATTATGCCCTGTTATATATTTCTGGTAAGGGGAAAATAACAAATGGTAATTACTTTGACAAGAGGTTTTGTTAAATAGGCTCCGAATATAAGCCCAGTGTTTCAAATTTAAAAGAAACTTACGTAAGGAAAATCTGATAAGATACAAATATATAAACGACCCAACCTCTCGGTTTTGCGTTAAAAAAAAGGGAGGGGGGGAGGAACTTGTGCTAATTGTGTAAAATATAACGAAGTAGAATAACTATGTAAGCGGATAATGAACAGCCATAAGGGCCATAACTATTTTCCTTGTGGCTCTTCTACAATAATAATCATTATAAAACTTATTCTTATTCCAGATATCAACTTCTGCTAATTGTGTAAAATATAACGAAGTAGAATAACTATGTAAGTGGATAATGAACAGCCATAAGGGCCATAACTGTTTTCCTTGTGACTCTTCTACAATAATAATTATTATAAAACTTATCCTTATTCCAGATATCAATGTTTGTAGGTAAGCCTCTGCGTATATTATTAAATTGACTGCATACTATTATACAGTGCTCCACCGATTGTTCAGCCCCACAAGAGCAAGTGCTACTTTTTCTGTGAAACCTGTTTTGATAACTACCAAACGACCCATGTCCTGTGATTGCTTGATTTATGTAAAAATCTGCACGTAGTCTGTCAGTTTTAACTTGAGGAAAAATTTCTCTTACTCTAGTTCCAACAGTTGTGTTGTTCCACCTATCTTGCCAGACGTCTTCCTCCATTTGAAATAATTTTGCTTTCACTTGGTTTCTAGTCCATTTAATTTCTTCATTTTCTTACTTCTAATTTAGTTGCTTCTTTTGCTGTCTGATCAAATGCTTCATTTTTATCAATCCCAATATGCGCTTTTATCCAATGCACTGCGACATTAAGTCCCGAAGTTTTAACTAATTTTTTCATGTTATCTACCATCTCACTTTTAAAACTAAGCATATAAGAAAATCTGATAAATAAAAATGCGAAATTGTTTCGAAGATGACAGCTGAGTTAGTTCTAAAAACTTTCTGGGAAAGAATGCTGAAGATTATATCAGCTGCGAGAATGCTAATTGTCCGAAAAATTCAACGTGCAGCGGATTGTACGTAGTGGATTTTTGATATTCTATTATTAAAACAGCTTCCTCCATCATTGTTTGCAAGATTTCACTCCAGCTTGTTGATTAGGAGGAATCCCCTTTTAGATGAGAAAATTATAAAGAAATTAAACGATAACAATACACATGTTAGTGTAATTCTCCTGTTAGTGACACTTGAATTACCAGTACTATGCTTATTATGTTTTCACAGCATTACGTTATAGATATAACTCTGTGATTCTTTTAATAGATACATTTAGATAGCTGACAATGGATTGTCTTTGTTAAAAGCAAGCTAATGATCCTCAAACGTAGAATAGGGGCGGGAGGCCATGTCAGTCGCCTACTCGTGGTGCTAAGTTCTCACTAAACGACTGACACTTGTACTGCAGAGTCTTATATATTTGTCGACAACTAATAGCATTTATGGCATTGACAGTTCTAATGACGTTATTAAATCTGGTTCA
>OU015496.1:13350147-13530147 GCA_907164885.2 Dolomedes plantarius
TGGTGTCGTGTTAATCTGGTCCGCTGCAACGACAATTCTTGTGACGAGATCTTCCGCTGAGTCCACAGGTGGCTCGTACACCAATGATTTCACGTTTCCCCCAAAACAAGAAATCTAATGGGTTTAGGTCCGGTAATCCTGCAGGCCCAACCACAGGTCCTCCAAGTCGAATTCACCGTCCAGGATGTGTGGTATTCAGGAAGTGGCGGGCGGTGGTGCTAAAGTGTAGTGGGGCTCCATCATGCATAAACCAGATGTCCCTCTGTGTGGTGAGCGGAAGATCTTGCAAGAAACCAGGAACCACCTGCTGCAGGAAGACACTATACGCTGCGACTGTTAGACTTTATGGCAAGAGATACCGTCTCATCAGCTAATCACCAACGACAACTGCTCAGATGTTCATAGAAAATCACTGCTTGTGTTTATAAGGGTCAGTAGCGTGGGAATTGGCCTCAGCGTGGGAACTGCGCAACTCATGATTGAGTTCATTCTCATCTTACGAAAATTCAACTAGGGGATCGAACTTTAAGCTTTTCTGACACATTGAGTGGAATGAAGCCCTAGATTGCATTGTTAATATTGTTTGCCTTGATGAATACTCCCCCCCCTCTTATTTTGTCGACACAGTTTACGAACACCCTGTATATACATATACACATACGCATGCATGTATGCATAATGTGAATTAATAAATGAATTTTATTAACACAATACATTATATCACTCAAAGGAATTACAACACAATCTCCTAGTACCAACACAATCTCCTAGACGGCGCTTATTACACTATTCCACAACTAGGAGGGAGAATTTGATCATGCGCGAAGAATGAAAATAAGCTTTTTGTCAGTGCCTAATGTTGTTGTATTAAAACGTTCCTGTAATAAAAATGTTCATTAAATCTTATTTGGAAAATAAATGTTTTTATTTGGAAAATAAATTTGTATTTTTTTCTAACCTGCTGTTCATGTTATCAAGGTTTTTCTTTGAATTGTGAAAAGTTTAGATAGATTATGCATTAACATACAGATATGACAGTATTCCCTCAAGCTTTTCAAGTCCAAGTTGACAAAAAGGAGTTACTAGAAGATGGTTATATCTTGTAATTAAAATTCAAAATTATGCTTCAAAAATTGAAAGCAACTTTAATAGTATATAGTTTTGCCCTCTGAAGTAATTCGAACAATAAGTTTCCCAAAATTATCATAGGCATTTATATAACAAGAAATGAGATTTCGACATATATCTTCTTTAGTTCTTCCTGTAAATATATCTATTTTGAGATGTAACACACTTCCAGCAGAGGTGCGATATCACACCGCGCAAGGAAAGTGACACAAGTCAAATAAGGGCAATTTTGAGGTTATGTCATTGAAAAATATGAAGTGCCCTATTGAACACGAAAATTAACACATCTCACAATTTGTCCACATGAGGGCAGTTGTATCAGCTGTAATGCTAGTTCAATCTGTATAGTATTCTTTAAGATGATTTTTCTCAAATGCTGCATTTTTGAGTTGTGTTACTTTTCTTGTGGAGTGCGATATGACTGAATTTGATGCTGTTCGAGCCACACGGCAAAATTTAACCAAGATGCCACCGAAAGACTTGAAATCCCATACTAGTGTTTCCGTAGATTGTCGAACATATATATATATATATATATATATATATATATATATATATATATATATATATATATATATATATATATATATATACATATATATATATACATATATGTATATATATACATATATATATATATACATACATACATATATATATATATATATATATATATATATATATATATATATATATATATATACATATATATATATATATATATATACATATATATATATATACATATATACATACATATATATATATATATATATATATATATATATATATATATATATATATATATATATATATATATATATATATATATATATATATATATATATGTTCCGTAACTGGCTGACTCACTGACTGACTTAAACGCACAGACCAAACCGCTGGACCTAAATGGCTAAAATTTTGCATGGCGATTCTTCTTATAGTGTACTAAGAAAAATGTTTTAAAAATTCTTCTTAGATTTTTTAAAATTAAATTTTTAAACAGTTTGAGTAACTTTTTAAAAGTTTGCATTTAAAATAATAATTTGAGGGTTACAAAATGTATAGCATGAGAAAGATCATAAAAATTCCTTTAAAATGAAATCTTTTTCGAATCTTTACCTCCATTTTCTGAATTTTGGTGAATTTTTAAAGATGGATTTTTAGAATTTAATTTATTAAATGCAGATCACGTGATTTCTTTTTCTGGTACTTTAAATAAATTTATCTTCACGTCCATAACAATGAAATGGTCAAAAAAAATTTTCCCCTTGCTAAAGCGGCAGACGATTGGACATTATCCAAAAAAATATTAAAATACGGTACAAGATATTGTAATGACTTACGCCCCTTTCACACTCGGAATTCCTGAGAGAGCCTAACGGCAAGACGTCCATTATCAATCTACCGTATTCATCGGTGACAGTCGCTTTGTCACCAAGTTGTGGCAGACGCCGCGTCGCCATCGGACAATTAGGAAGCCGTCTTCTGTAAGAAATCCCCCTGCTTGCAGACAAAGCCTGTCCCGAGGGTAACCACCTAGCCTTTTAGCGGAAGACGCGGAATGGTCTGAAGACGGTCTACAAAAAGAGTTCAAAGGGAGCTCGCTTCAACCACCCACAGAGATTTGTGAGGATATATAGTCGCCACCTTGATGTAAATGGGGGCAGTTGACTTCGTTTTACAGGTGTGAAGAACCCCTCGTCGTCGAACGCGTGCCAGAGAAGGAGAGCCTGCCGTGTTCCATTATGATATCCTGAACCCCGCGAAATAGCCTCAGATAGTGCTTATTTTTTTTGTAATTATTGTATATAGCCTATATTTAATCGGGATGCAAATAAAGCATTTTGTAAATATTAAAGGCTGTCAGTCTTAGTTTTAGGCGAAGTCCTTACAATATGTTCCTCAAACTGTACAATATTAACTGTACTATAATCTTCAATATGTCCTATTAGATTTAATTTGAATATTTTCTTCTACATTATTTTGTCTATAAAAATATCTGTTACGATTTTTTTTTAAATATTTATTTTTACATCAATTGCATAGATTGATATTTCTATTTATTATAAATATATATATATATATTTATTAATTTTGGCATTAATTGCATACATTGACCGTTGTATTTAATTTGAATCTACTCCGTAGCGAAGTGCGAGTTTTCAGCTAGTATATATATATATATATATATATATATATATATATATATATATATATATTTATTTATTTATTTATTTATTTATATATATGCAGTGTGTTCGTAAACTGTGTCAATAAAATATGAGGGCTGATAGTACTCATCAAGATGAACAATATTTAAAATATAACCTACGATCGCATTTCACTCAGTGTTAGAAAAGTGTAAAGGTTAGTGTCAACGTCACAGGAAAAAAAATGAGAGTTAACCAAATCATAAGTTTCACAATCCCATTCAGATCAGAGAAAGACTCAAAGTAGTTGTTCAAAATGACGTCCAAGGGTGCCGTTGCACAATTGACACAGATGAATGAAAGACTGGTGCACCGTCTCGTACATTCCTGGTGTCGTGTTAATCTGGTCCGCTGCAACGACAATTCTCGTGACGAGATCTTCCGCTGAGTCCACAGGTGGCTCGTACACCAATGATTTCACGTTTCCCCAAAAACAAGAAATCTAATGGGTTTAGGTCCGGTAATCCTGCAGGCCCAACCACAGGTCCTCCAAGTCGAATTCACCGTCCAGGATGTGTGGTATTCAGGAAGTGGCGGGCGGTGGTGCTAAAGTGTAGTGGGGCTCCATCATGCATAAACCAGATGTCCCTCTGTGTGGTGAGCGGAAGATCTTGCAAGAAACCAGGAACCACCTGCTGCAGGAAGACACTATACGCTGCGACTGTTAGACTTTATGGCAAGAGATACCGTCTCATCAGCTAATCACCAACGACAACTGCTCAGATGTTCATAGAAAATCACTGCTTGTGTTTATAAGGGTCAGTAGCGTGGGAATTGGCCTCAGCGTGGGAACTGCGCAACTCATGATTGAGTTCATTCTCATCTTACGAAAATTCAACTAGGGGATCGAACTTTACGCTTTTCTGACACATTGAGTGGAATGAAGCCCTAGATTGCATTGTTAATATTGTTTGCCTTGATGAATACTCCCCCCCCCTCTTATTTTGTCGACACAGTTTACGAACACCCTGTATATACATATACACATACGCATGCATGTATGCATAATGTGAATTAATAAATGAATTTTATTAACACAATACATTATATGACTCAAAGGAATTAACTACTTAATAGAACTGCTGCTCTATAGAACGCAATTATTATTTTATTTCTAGCTTTCTTAAAACTATGTAGAGTTTGTAAGGAAGGCGTAAATAAAAATCAGTCGTAACTGTGGGTGGAATTTTTAAAAATGTATTAATTCGTGAACGATTTTACCTTCCAAAATCAATCATTCCCATGTTTTTGTTTTTGAATCTGGAGCTACTTGTAGAACTATTTTGAAAACCTGTGAAAACCAAGTCCTGCACGTTTAATAGCGCCTAGATAGAGATAAAAGTATCATTTAAAAAATAAATTTTTAATTTCATTAAAACTATTAATTTAATTAAAATGGACACCTTTGTGATTGTTTTGGGAAAAATTTAAAATCTGTAAGAAAAGGCTTGGTTTTACTATTTGGTTATTAATTATGTTTTCTTAAAATGTTTTTTTCAAGGAATTTAAGGAAATTTATGCATACTTGTATATTTTACAACTCGTAGCAGAATATTTTCACTTCTGTTCTTAATAGTATAAATTTTACTTGGTTTTAACTTTAGCAATTATTAAATAAACATAAAAAAAAAATCAGGTAGTCTCTTCTAACGAAACTACCGCGGATTATTAACATAGGATTACTTACCGTTGCTTACCTCTTTTGTATGTATGTATGTGTTATGTATATATGTATCTATATATATGTACGTATGTATATATATACATATATGTATGCCAAAATCTGTGACGCATTTTAGTACTTTTCAGTTTAAATGTTTGCTGCTTCCCCAATCGATACAGACTGGGTTTGGCGCGCTGCCAAAATTATAACTCGAGACGACAGACGGTTTTAGCGTCGGAAATTTTGCTTTCTGGAGAACCGTTATGGAGGAACGCAATCCTACGTTAAAACAAAATTTTTATGATTTATTTATATGTTCCCATACGTTAGATATTTATCATGGAAATTTTACAATTCCTGCAAAGATGTATTAGTACTCCAATAAATGCTTGTTAGATACTAATCCTATATAAATATATTTTGTCCTTAATAATGTGCTGAAAGTTTTATTTTTGAATAAATTTTAGATTTTACTACATCTTTATGTTTCAACTTTATTCCTGTTTACTTCAAATTTATCAAAGATTTAATATTGCAATTTTTGGAAGGTAAGCGTACAATATGCAATTTAGATGATGCATTCACATGCCAGCGCATGTCTTCATTGATGTACATAAACACATATTTTTGTTGACAATGCACCCCTACCCGTATCAAAGGTTGACAACGTATCTCAAAAGTATATCCGTATCCCACAGCTATCTTTTGGACTATTTATCGTCTGCTAGGGTAAAATATGAAACCATCATTTATTATAGTCCAAAAGACATTAGTCATGTACGGTGGTTGTCAAAGAAAGTAAAGTTTGGGAAGAATATATCACAACTAAGGTTCTGTGATTTGTCTGTTCTTTCAAAGAAATGCTAAACAAATTTTTATTTTAATATATTTCTAGGTGTAAATATTTCACAAGTGCTTGTTCTGTTTTATAAATTGATTTTGTTCCTGACAGTGCTGATTACCAAACATTTATTTTTAAATCCTTATATAAGAAGTGTTTGAAACAAATTATATGACTAAATATTTGCTCATGATGCGATAGCAAGCAAAATGCATCCTGTATTTAAATACAAGGTGTCCGGGCTAAAAATATCCAAAAGTTATGACTTATTTTTCCGAAATACCCGTTAGAATTAAAAATAAATATTTAAATAGAAAGAACATCTCACCAAGTTTTAATATCAATCCTAGATCTCGATCATATTATCAAAGATTTCGATGCGTGCACCTTTTATAGCACGACAAACGTCTAAGTGTTAATTCAGTTCCCTCCAATTGTTTCGTAACATATCAGGAGTTATTAGACCTTTTTTGCTTGGGGATTTATTAAATCCGTTGTGTATAAACAAAAAATTGAAAAAAGTGAATGAGTTGAAGAAGCGTATCATTCAAGCAATTCGTGTAATAACTCCTGATATGCTACGAAACACTTGGAGAGAACTGCATTTAGACATTTGTCGTGCTACGAAAGGTGCACACATCGAAATCTAGGATACTATGATCGAAATCTATGACTGATATTAAAACTTGGTGATAAATTCTTACTATTTAAGTAATTTTTTTTAAATTTTAAGGGGAAGTTCCGTAAAAATAAGCCATAATTTCTGGATAATTTTAGCCCCGACACCCTGTATATAATAACATAAAGGAATTAATTTTCTTATTGTATTTGGCCTTTTTGGAGAACAAATAATTTAACCTTTTCAACTCTCTGGACTGTCTTTAGGTATCTATAACACCTTTTAACAGTAAATTACTTCTCTTTAAATTTACCAACAACTAAGAAAAATCCCACCGACCCTTTTAAATGAATGAAGAATGTAATTACTGTGACAGTTTTTTACTACAAAAGAATTTAATGATAAAGATCTTGAACAAAAATTTGGTTACTTCCCTTCGCATTCTAAATTCATTTATTTTCTTTCTGACTTAAGCAACCAGATTGACTGAGCAATTAAAACCGAGCCTCACTTTCTTTGGACAGGTTCGCCGAGTATCACACAATTAAGTCAAGTCATTATCTTCCTTTACACACATCGTATTCTTAGTGAAGATGGATACCTCTCCCCCACCCTCATCTCATATTTAAATCTTAAATCACTTCATTTTTGTTTCCATGTCATGATAATGATTCGACTAAACTTTAATGATCAGAAACTCGAAAAACGGTGAAACTTGAAGACACAGACTTCTGAATTTGACACTAACTTTAGAGGTATTAACAGTGCTACTGGGTATAATCTATATATAAATATAAAACAGTTTCGTAACTGACTGACTCACTGACTGATTCACATACAACGCACAGACCAAACCGCTGGACCTAAAGGGCTGAAATTTTGCATGGCGATTCTCCTTATAGTGTAGGGGTGCACTAAGAAAGATTTTTGAAAAATTCTTCTTAGATTTTTAAAAATTAAATTTTTAAGCTGTTTTAGTAACTTTCTTAAGCTTACATTTAAAATAATAATTTGAGGGTTATAAAATTTATATCACGAGAAAGATCATAAAAATGTATTTAAAATGAAATCTTTTTCGAATCTTTACCTCCATTTTCTGATTTTTGGTGAATTTTTAAAGATTCATTTTTAGAATTTAATATATTAAATGCTGATCACGTGATTTCCATTTCTGGTACTTTAAATAAATGTATCGGCACGTGCATAACAACAAAATAGACAAAAAAAATATTTTTTCTTTCCAATTCAATAGACGATTGGACATTATCCAAAAAAAAATATTAAAATGCAGTAAAAGATATGATCCTCAAACTATACTATATTAACTGTACTATATTCTTTAGTATGTCCTATCAGATTTAATATGAATATTTTCTTCTACATTATTTTGTCTATAAAAATATCCCTTACGATTTTTTTATAAATATATTTTTTTGGTCTTTTTCACATGAATTGTATACGTTGATCGTCGTATTAATTATTAATTATAAATATATATATATATATTTTTTTTTGGCATTAATTTCATACATTGACCGTTTTATCAAATTTGAATGTACTACATAGCGAAGTGCGGGTTTCCAGCAAGTCCTTAATAAATCCTTTTGGAGTGTTAGAAATATAAAAACAATCAGATCTAAATGCTATACCTGGGATTACATAAGAATTGCCAGTGTTGAAAATTATTGTAAATTTAAGGCGTTCTTATAACCTTCCCCAACGAATGTCATAAAGTATATTCTAATATATCTTGTCCTTTGTGGCTGCAATTTTTTTGATAAATCAATAACGTTGTCGGGAGGTAAACATCATAAGAAAATTTTAATACAAATGCCCCATAAACCTAGTTATAAGGTAATATATCAAGGTGAAATGAATTAAATGGATACTGAAGTCCAAAAACACGATATCAGGCGGCATAAAACTACTGCTGATGCTAACTATAAATTTTATACTTAAAATAAAAAATTAAATAAATATTCAAAATTAAATGTATTAGAATGAATGTGCGAATACATATACCTCAGCCACATTGGTTATCTTTACAATATTAGTTATATGTATTATATATATATATATATATATATGTGTGTGTGTGTCAAGAAATTAGTTGGGAAGGAAATAATTAAGTTAAAATTTAAAGGGGGGCTTCGGGATAATTTATTTCGTGGTATTAAACGTCACTGCTTTCAGATTTCAGCAAGGGCTTCACGCGAAATAGGAGGGAATTTCCCCGTTTCATTAGATAACCTTGATTCGCGTCTGTGGTCGGGCGAGCTATCTATATTTATTGCAAGCACGGTCTTGCGAAGAGTGAAACTGTTACGTAATTTCAGAGATGGAGAGGATTCTAGAATATTTCATAGACATCATAGGGCATGCGCGAAAGTTTTGCGCCAAAGTTTTAACAAAGGTTTTAGCAGAGCGCGGGATAGACTTCAGTGCTTTCGGATGTGTGTTTCACCGCGTCTCTAAATACAAAATGGAGAGTAGTAAGCAGGCTGCTTTGGAGCTTTGGTTGCTGGAAGATAGAAAACCAAACTTGATTTAATTGGAACTATGTGTGTTTCCTAAATTTAGACTGCCTGACACTCGCCACCAATAATAAAGATGATGACTGCTTTTAAGATGTGAGAACAGGCAAACCAAACGTCTGTGATATATATATATATATATATATATATATATATATATCACATACATATATATATATATATATATATATATATATATATATATATATGTATGTATGTATATATATATACTGGATAAAATATTCTTAAATATTTCTAGGATCCTGTGGTGTGATTAACTCTCGAATAATAATCTCTAAATATCAATGTTTCTAATCATATGAAACGGTTTTGGCAAAAAAAGAATTTGCATCATAAAGGGTCAACACATACAAATTAGAAAATAATTGTGTCAATGGAGTGAAATCTGAATAAACACTTCTTCACATCGCTGTGTTAGTTTAGTTGGACAACCATTGAACTCTTTGGACGACCATTGTATTAAATCGACGTTTTGCTGATGCTCAAATGAATCGAGGCTCAGGGGCAATTGGAGATCGGGAATGAAAATACATACATACATACATATATATATATATATATATATATATATATATATATATATATATATATATATATATATATATACATATATATATATATATATATATATATATATATGTATATATATATATATGTATATATATATATATATATATATATATATATATAGAGAGAGAGAGAGAGAGAGAGAGAGAGAGAGATACATATATATATATATATATATATATATATATATATATATATATATATATATATATATATATATATATATGTATATGTATATATATATATGTATATATGTATATATATATATATATGTATATATATGTATATATATATATATATATGTATATATATATATATATATATATATATATATATATATATATATATATATATATATATATATATATATATGTATATATATATATATATATATATATATATATATATATATATATATATATATATATATATATATATATATATATATGTATTAGTCATCAGATATATCCTGCTGAGCAGCCCATAACATGGACGCAACCTAGGACAGAGGCTACCTCTTTACTGGAGATTTGTGTATTCGTTTCATCCAAATGCTGCACTGCTAAAAGTGTTAAGGAGAGATATCATTTTCAATGCTTTTTATGTAATTCATCCCAGGCGGCAGTTCAAAATTATTTTAAAATAAAGAAAATTTTTTAGAAGCGTATTGAACTTTACACCAAATCTGTTTTTCCTTCTTTCATTGTTGTTCTTTTTACTAATATTTTCTTAACCGCCTTCATTGTTATGAATATGAATGATCAATTGCTTTGAATTACTTTTTATGTATGTTTTCTTAAAACCAGACATGAACGCCATTTTAAGACCTCGTGGGCCATTGTTACATGCCAGTTAATACGACTATACGGTAGAGAATTATTATTAACAAGGATTCAAAAATTAAACAATGAAAGAGATGAAGCGTTAAACGCTTTATTTAATTATAAACTTTTCTCTATGATCATTATTAACGTATCTTTCTACACTTTTATTTAAACTAATCCCTGTAGAGAAAAGTGTATTACATTTAAAGCGAATACCCAAACTTAATTGAGAAACTTTAGAAACATTAAATTATTAAAACAAGTTTCCAATTGTATTAATTATGACAGTACATATTACGCGAGAAATAAATTATTGTAAAAATAATTAAGATCCCTTGACATTGTACGGAAGTATGGTTAAAAGCATTCATCTGTCTCAGAACATCTCGTGACAATGATGCTAAGATAAAAGTTTCTTTCACTGTATACATCTTCCTGGGAAACATCTCTCTTTTGGCGGTATCTAACAGCTTGATTAATGAGTCTTATTCTCTTTTAAAGACTGTAATGTGTAATGGGGTTTCTTATTTTGTCTTAAAGGGTGGTTAATGCACGCAGATGGGCTCAAGATTGATTAAATAAAAGATAAGACTTCCAGAATACGGATATGCTCCAGTTTATTTATTTTTTTTTTTTGAAAAATAGTTTTCACCGGTGTCACTGAAGACATTTAAATAAAAAAACTTAACGAGCCTTTTTTTTAAAATGATGTACATTTAAAGCATTAAAATTAAACGAAACGATGAAATTCTAAAAGCATAATGTAGTTCTTAAACACGAGCCAAAATTAAACGTCTCCTATATTTTAAATTAATCGTAGCCTCTGACTTTTCTCTTTCATTGTTTTAATGTTTTTTGGTTTTGTTTGGTTTTTCTATACGCTTCACTTTGCATGGTTAACCGTAGCCACGTTGATTTTGCGAAACTCTGCGATTCCATTTTTCTTTCTAATCTATCCAATCTATCAAGTTGCAATTTATCAAGTTGGATTTTTTTTAGTATGAAGTGAGCAGGAACTTAACCCCTCCCCTCCCACCACACACACCTCTTAAGAGCACAGACCTGAAAACAAGAACGACCGGCCCTCCGTAAAAATAAAAAGGTAATTTTGCATATCATTTAAAACCTGAAAAGGAAAACTAGCTCATATTTACATGGCTGGAGCTAGACTCAGTCTGAAAGGAATAAAATTAAATTTGGAAGCAGTCCGGTCGAATCGTTTATTAGAGCGACAATAGTACATCCGTTCATTCCAGAAGAACGGCTCGGAAGTAATATCACCTTTCAACATTAAACGCTACGGCCAGGTAGACCATGTGACTATTATTTGTAGGGTAAGGAGATTGTGGGGCTCGAGATGCTAACCCACTCCTGAATCCGACCATATACACGCGTAGAAATGCAAAGGCATGCGATTCATGGGAAGTTCTGTGGCTAAGGGTTTTAAAGCGATAATTTAATATTACTGGGGATTGGATTTAGGAACAGAAGTTTAAATGCTAGGATGGAGGGCTTAATATTTCAGATATTATATATATATATATATATATATATATATATATATATATATATATATATATATATATATATATATATATATGTGTGTGTGTGTGTGTGTGTGTGTATGTCAATGATGATATATTACATATATATCATAATTTAAATTATCAAGCATTTAAATTGTGAAAATTAACTGTCACAATTAATATTTATATCCAAATGAGGTGAATCTATAATTTTTTGTTTTCAATATGAAAACGTTGCTTGTTTTAACTTTAATTAGTTGTAAATATTTTCTCCACATTCCTTGGAAGTACTAGGTTTTACAAAATATAAATATTTCATGTAAATTTAGCGTATATAAAAAATATATCTGCCATCAAGGGATTTTAATTCTATACAAATCCGATATAGTATATATTCTGAGACGAAAGATATTTTGCGCATATAAAAAAAATGTATTTTTTAAGGGGAAATTATAATTTAAGGTTTCCTAAGCCTTTCTAAGAAAAGGAGCAAAATTTCGTTAATGAAATTATGAAGAGACTTTTTTTCAGTTCAGAACTCACTCATTTAGAATTTTCTCCAGCTATTCTTTTTTCTTAACTTCTCAAAATGGAGAACATGCGTGTCATTTTTTCCGCTTTAAAAGTTAATACTTCACCACTAAACCTTTCGAATCTTGCAATTAAGCCGCGAAAATAGTCATGGCGTGTACTTCAACTTTAAATGTATTTCAAGAACTGATTTTCAAAGAATAAATTTTTTTATTTATTCTATAAAAATTTAATTTGGTATTTTAAGCTTCGATTAATTTTTTTAAAAGTTTAGGTATATAAAGATGAATTTTCAAAGAAAAGTGAGGTATATTATTAAATGAAATTATTTTAAAATATACGTAACTTGAATAAAGATTTGCATATTTTACAGTTTAAGTCATTTAAAAACATTTCATATTAATTCATATCATTTTGAGATTATTCCCTACGGTCATTATTTGAATTAGTTATGAAGTGAAACTGTTTTTTTACAAGATATCTCGCAGTAGTGGAAAATGAATACTTGCCTATAAGATGTTAAATGGAAAACCTTGTTGGCTTAATCTTATTCATATTATGAAAATTATCTAACATTACAGTTTGCAATTGTGTGTTTGACGAAGCACAATTCGAAGAGATTGTAGAGATGTTCATTAGTTAGAAGCTAACAAACATATTTTGAAACAACTTTTAAAAGTTCTGGCTTCCTTTAGACATTAAGTTTTTAATTATCCTCTCTATTGTACGTTTGTCTTATCCAACAAACATAAAATAATGTTTCATAAGAATACACAAATTTAAGACCAAAGAAACTGTTCAGGAGGTAGAATAAAGTTAACAGGTTGTAAAAAAAAAATTCCTCAAATTATGTAAAGTAAGCCTAAAATTGTACTAAGTCATTCATCAAAGCAAAAACATTTCACCCCTATTAATTGAAAGTATAGAATTTTTTACAAGTTTTTTATTTATTTAAATACCAAAATTTGTCACGAAAACTGAGATACTTTTCAAATGTGGTTCCATGAGCTCTGTATGTGGTGGCAGATAAAGTTTTGAATGATGACAATTCATTTTATCAAATAGTGATAGAAGATATAGGTTCTGCAAATTCCATGAAGTCATCCTGACCGTTGTTCGTTGAAAATCTCGGTACATCACAGAAAATTTTTCCCTTTAGTTTTTTTACTCATAGGCCTTAATGATCATATTACTTCATATTATTCGAATTAAAGCCAACAAAAGTTTCTACTGCAGCCCTTTATTTTGAAATTAGTCTTTGAAGTGGAATATGCAGGACGAGTATACCTGAACATTTCGATTATTTCCTATTGCTATAACTGTGAAATCTTCGAAGTTACCCCCCTTGATTTTTTGCATTGAATTACAGTTTTTGTAATTAATTTGCTTTATGACTTCTTGCTTCCAAATTTTCTGCAAGGGACTAGATGAGCCAGACCAAAAGACTTGGCTAATTTAGATTTAAGGCCGTTGAAACAAGTAATTTTTACAATGCATTTCCAAATGATAGCCTGTAGTTTCACGACCTGACATCAATTTTCGGCTAATTGCTGTTTTCTGTGAAATATAGCAGAATTTCAGTTTATAGGATTCATAAAATCCTTCGCAGTACCGGACACTACCTTTTACGAACGTTATGACATTTCCCACTAAATACGTACAGGAATATCAGTGTATTTTCATCCGTGTTTTGCGGATCCTCAGATATGGAAACGGACACTTTTTCCCTTTATCTATACACTAGCTGAAAACCCGCACATTCAAATAAAATACAACGGTCAATGTATGCAACTAATGCCAAAATAAATAAATAAATAAATAAATAAATAAATATATATATATATATATATATATATATATATATAATAAATGTATACAATTGATGTAAAAAAAATATATATATTTATGAAAAAACCGGAACGGATATTTTTATAGACAAAATAATGTAGAAGAAAATATTCAAATTAAATCTAACAGAATACTAAAGAATATAGTACGGTTAATAAAGCACAGAAAGAGGAATATATTTTTTACTGTATTTTAATATTTTTTTGGATAATTTCCAATCTTCTGCCGCATTAGCAAGAAAACATATTTTTTGCCTATTTAGTTGTTATGCACGTAACGATAAATTTATTTTCAGTACCAGAAAAAGAAATCACGTGATCAGCATTTAATAAATTAAATTCTAAAAATAAATCTTTAAAAATTCACCAAAATTCAGAAAATGGAGATACAGATTCTAAAACGATTTCATTTTAAAGGAATTTTTATGATCTTTCTCATGATATAAATTTTATAACCCTCCAATTATTATTTTAAATGCGAACTTAAAAAAAGTTACTAAAACAGCTTAAAAATTTAATTAAAAAAAATCTAAGAATTTTTCAAAAATTATTCTTAGAGCACCCCTACACTATAAGAAGAATCCCCATGTAAAATTTCAGCCCTTTTGGTCCAGTGGTTTGGTCTGTACGTTGTATGTCAGTCAGTCAGTCAGTGAGTCAGTTACGGAACTGTTTTATATATATCGATTAAAATACTGCTTCTGATTGTACAACAGTTCAACTTGCAGGTAGAAAAGAAATTTCTCTTTTCTTAAAAAGACAAATGATCAATACACTATTATTTTTTATAAGAATTTTTTTTTAAAACAAAGATATTGACAATGAAAAGGAAGTAGAATGAAAGCTTTTTAAATAAGCCGAAGCGTTGAAGATCTTATATAGATTAAAAGTTTGTAGTTGAGTGGAGCGACTGGTGAATAAATACTAGTTGTTGCGAGAATATACCACACACTACATTTAAAAAAATATTAACTTATTTATTGGGCTGCGTTATCTAAAGAAGAGCATTGTCATCCATGACAACGTTTGTGTCATAAATTTAACAGATGAACCAAAAACACAACAAATAAAATGTGATAAAAATATACATGGAACTTCATGTTACAAGAAGAGCTCCTAGTAGACTGGAAACCAGGGTCATCGGGTTCTGTTCAGAACTTTCTTACACATCATGCTGGAGCGGCTGCTACTGTTGCTCTGCTTGATTACTATAGGACCATAGGAACAAATGATTAACTGCCTTACCTAGGCCATCGCCTTCTAACACAGATATTTCATGAGATTGAAAACGGATATTGAAAGTTCTACCGAAATGAGAAAAGGAATGTTCGTCTTTTAATATCTTCGGAAGCGTAAATTGCAACACAAAAGTGAAGCAGAGAGTTTTTTGGTCAGAGCTTTCGAGGGTGAAATGAAGAGTGCTCATTGGATATCTCCAGGATCTCCGTGATGCTTCTCTGGTGGAGGCGGAATCAAGTAAGGTTTGAATGTTCTAAGCAGTTTCCATTTATAGATACACCCTTTCTAATGCAGGTCCGATTTTCAGACCCTTGTATTCCTTCCCAATCATTGGTAGTCGTGATTTAACTGTGGTAAAAAAAAACGATTATACTGAATTACAATACGACAAAAGCAGGAGTGGATGTAGTCTATCAAATGTGCAGCTATTACTCGGTATCCCGACTAGCATTAACATGGACAATCTCATTGTTTTTTTTTAGGTTTTTGGACATAATAAGAGTCAATTCGCAAGTTGTCCTTAGGTCCGATAAACCGGACAGTTTTGAAATAATACGATTGTATCTGCATTTTTTGGCCGTTAATTATAAATATATCTCATTATTATCAACATTTTATATTTCATCATAAAACGCAGAATTATTATTTTCAATTTGAAAAAAAAAGTTTATGACAAAAAGAATAATGAACGTTGAGAAAGAGACGTTGCACTTTGTGGCTCACGCGCCTGCTGGTGTTCCAAAAAATGGCGTTCACGATGAAGGGTTAAGAACAATTATTGCGTCAATTTTCTGTATAAAGGGACTGGTTTTTTACTTTAAAAATGCTTAATTTTGTTCTTGCAGCAGTTGCGAAACTCCGTAACTGTAAAAAAGGCATAACTAATTAAATAATACCATTAAAAATTAGTAGTTAAAAAATTATGTTTTCCCTCTCTTTCTTCTTTTAAGGTCGTTTACCTTTTACAGACAAATTTTTTTGTCACTTGGGTGTAAGTAAATGATTAGTCTCATATTACCCTTAATTTTTCGGATTAAATGAAGGGAATAAGGGGAAAGAAACATATAACTACTTTAAGTGAGTTTTAAGCTCGAAAAATTTTACTCGACACCTTGCTTTTGCTTGCAAATATGCAAATATATAAAATGGAAAAGCAATATCGGTAAAGTATGTTAAATGGGACCGAAAAAAAATAATGGATGATACAGAAAAAATTGTATGTTACAGGAAATGTAAAATAGCAATTTCATTGTATGTAATTTCCCGTTACACAAATTATGACTATCGAAATTATGTTGCACATTGTATATAATTCTCTGTTTTCCTTTATTTTAAAAGAACCATGTTGCTTAAAAATACTATTTTTTAATTATTTTGAAATCTACAAATATACATGCATAATGATAACACAGTAATTTTCGAAACAGAAAATAGACTGTACAACACAGAAATAAATTTTAACTCACACTTCAGTTTCAAAGTGTTTTAATAATTTAAATATTTACAAATTCAGAATTTTAGTAAGGATGAAAAATTTTTCATTTTTTTAAAAATAAATCTTGCTCAAATTTCTTACAATACCGATAATTGTCAGGTTATTTACACAGCAGAACTTACTGTATCTGCCCAGTTTCAATAAAATATTTTCACTGAACATCCATGGGAACAGACAGTAAATATATTCACGATTCTTAATAAAGAAGTTTAATACACTTTATATAATTCCTAATTACAAGTTTCGTCTTAATTGATCATCTTAATTAAACATTTAACTATAGTATATGTTCTATTATCATTAAAAATGTTCCATGTTTAAAATCCTTTTGTATATCTGCGAGTAAATAAAGCTGTTTGTATTCTGTTAAAAAAGATTCTTTTTAGGAAACGAAAGTTTTTTTTTTTTAATGGAATAAATTCTTTCTTAGTTGATTCCACATTTTCAAACTATGTCTCATAAATATTTGTAATTCTATTCTTAAAAAGTTACCAAGTTACATAAGTGTGCCTTTTTGTAGATCAATGACATCCATATATATATATATATATATATATATATATATATATATATATATATATATATATATATATATATATATATATATATATATATATATAAATCCTATTATATATACTTATAAAATCATAAATACTCGAATGTTTGTACTGTTTTCAAACTACTGTATTTCTATATATCTTACTATAAAATCTGATGATTGCTCGGTTCTCACGTTCTGTCGTTTTTCTCGGCCGACCGCTTCCTTCATGACTCTCTGTTTGGACATGGTTTACCCATTCTTGCCAGCAGTCTAATAGTGGCATCGCTTCTATCCAAATGTCAAGCAATTCGCCGATTAGACCAACCGGCTTCTTTGAGCCCACCTACACATCCTGTCTCAAATGCTGACATCTGCGCATATTGTTCGCGCCCCTGTATGCGAGGCATAGTTGCTGTCTACCTCAGTACACAGAATGAAATTCGCAAAGAATTTATGACCTTGATTTTAAATTTTTTCCTCTTTAATACTCTACCAGTTGCGCAGTTAACATGCGATGAAGCGTCACATGTCCATGCATTGGGCGCGAAACTTTAAAACTTTGCATCTTCCGTCCAAACCTGTATGCATTCGAAACCTGAATGCCTAATTTTCATAAACTCTTCTTGGAGCGTCGTTTTTTTTTAGTCTAAGAGTATATATATATATATATATATAGGTGTTTATCAAAATAACGGAAACACTAAGAAACATCATGAAAACCTTCATTAATACGGATCACCTTTGTCAGTTAATACCACCTAATTCACCTTGGAATTTGATTATACAAGTCATGAATAGTGGTTAAGAATATATTATACCATTTATAGAGTTTCTATACTCACTTCTACCCAGACTTGGGTGTATATAATTTGAAGTGACACTCTATTTTAATTTGAAGCAAACACAGTTTATACATGAAACAATGTTTATTGAATTCGTTGCACATATAATTGGCTTTTACAGCAATAAGCATGCGTACTACTTGTACGGAATGTATAAACACAGCTTTCAAGAACAATATATTTTTTTACTCACGAACAGTAAGTCAAACCAGCAGTACTGCCACGTAAACTTCTGGCCCGCTAAGCACTAGCGCAGGATAACACATTTTCAACCTTAACAACCTCCCTTTTTTTTTCTTAATGACGCTGCGTGGTATTTATAGTAAGAGCGTATGCCGAAATTAGCATATCTGAAGCAGCTTCTTTAATTCACTCAAAAGTTCGATTCTTGTGAATCGAATCTTGTGTATACCTTACACATTCTACAGGGAAAAAATAATGAAAGTTCCTGTAGAGATGCTGTGGTGGATATAGATACCTGTCTCTATCTGGTTATACAGATCACGGTGGTTGGATGATATATAGTCGGGGAGATTGTACAGGGCAAGTTAAGATATTTGACTTCTTTTTCATGGTCGTCAAACCAATACTTGAAGGATTTAGCTGTATGTATAGGGGGATTATAATCCTGGAGAACGCCATCTCCTGCAAGAAACAATATTTGTAGCCTAGGATGGAGAAGTGAGCTAAAGTGTTTGCATAGTCTTTCCCATTCAATCTCCCTTTTAGGATTACAATGAGGCCTGAAGAAAACCATGAAATGCCAACCCAAACCCTGATAGATCTACTTCCTTGATTGACAGTTGAGATGAGACAGCCAGAATCTTGCGCTTGTGTAGGTGTTCTCCAGACATACGCACGTTCTGTTGCGAGAAACAATGTGAAAACGATTCGTCTATTCAAATGCCATTTTTCGACATATTACTCGACCAGGATGTGCGATCGTGGCACCATTTAGGCCGATATTTTGTATTGCCATCTATTACAAGTGGCTTGGGATAGCTACTCTTCCGTAAATTCGTTGTTTGTGTAGTTCCCTTCTACCACTAATGGTAGATACCGGAACATGCAGACGCAGAATCAGCTCTTCGGTCATTTTGGTTTCAATTGTTTTCTTTCTTCATGGCACAATCCGCTTCAATACCTCGTCCGTCTCTTTCACTCAGCTCTCCCTTTCGTCCACTGTTCTGTTTAACAAAGGATGTTTTTCCGAGCACTTTTTATGCTATCGTGATTTTCGATACCATAGCTCGAAAAACACCCATTAGCCTGAGGATTGCAGTAACAGATACTCCGATTTAAACGCGCTCTAATAATTTGCCCTTTTTGCAATGTCTGCAAGATTTGACATTTTAAGATGTTCCCCCCAAAAGCACGATGCCCTTAGCTTCATTACTGTTACCTGATAGTAGAATAATACATACACTACATTGTATAAAAAATACCGTTGGCCATTGTCGTTTTTTAAGCGACAATGGCCGAATACGAATTTTCGAATACGAAGCACATTCATAAACACCACTAATATTGATAGGTGTTGCCATTATTTTTGATAACCACCTGTATATATATGTATATATATATATATATATATATATATATATATATATATATATAATTTTATTCGCCTTTTCACGTTGCTGTAATCGTAACCGTATCGTAATCTGTATCGTAATCTGAAGCAGTCTTTACAAAAATTTAAAAACTGAACTGTGAATATTTTCTGAAATATTTTATTATATAGTATAAAAATATTTTTTTATTTCTTTCAAGCTAAAACCTTTAAATATCTCGAAGCGAAAAATATATGACTTGCACCATATATGTTTTTTGCTTCGAGAAATATATGTGGATATATATTGAATATCCACATATATTTCTCGTACTATATGTGGATATCTTTACTACGTGTCCATATAGTAAATATCTATATATATTTCTCAACTTTATAATCACCCGTAAAATGACTTAGACCAATTTTATAATCAAGGGCACGTATGCGATACCCTTCAATATTCTATAGACTTTAAGGGAAATGAAAAAATGAATATTAAGGACGAAAACAAAACTCTAAAATATAAAAATTTATGAAGAAATTAAAACTTAAGATTTGCTAACAATCCTAAATATTTCATTACATATCAGCTACATAGATAAAAACAGCAATACCAAAATATTTTGTCGTATATATATAAACTGAAATGATCCTCGCAGGAAATTTCACATGAAAGAAATACGACTTTGAAAAAATCCATTTTACTTAATTTTGAGAATATTTCACGAGAGATTAACATTCGTATAAGTAAGACGCTTAGCGTTTGAAATCATTTGTGTTTTAAATGGCTTTATAACTTTTGATTTAATCTAACTATTTTGTATGCATTCTAAAATTTATGATATTTTATCAATTTAATTTGACAAAAACATACTCCGAGTTACTAGAAATAGTTAGAAATAAAATTTTTGACAGCCAAATAGGGAAATAAAACTGACATTTTTATGAAATACTAGCGGCCCGTCCCGACTTTGTCCGGGTTGAACAAAATATTATACCAATAAATTTCCAGTTTATAGCCAATAAATTGTAAATCTTTTTTTACCTTAATAATAACCTAAATAATACCTTAAATTAATTTTATGTTAGTTAATAATTAAAACAAATTTTTTAAAAGAAAAAGGCGTGCCGGAGAACGGCTAGGATCGAACCGCTAGCGTCAGAGCAGAAGCCCACCGCGCTAGCACTACGATAAGGATCGTTGAAATCTTCGGAACAAAAAACGGTAGAAGACAGTAGCGGAAACAATGGAGATTGTTAGGATTAAGCCCCTAACTTTATTTCTACTGATCAGATATACATAATATATAGCCTATGTCCATCTGGAATAATGTACCTTTCAAACAGTGAAAGAATTTTTCAAATAGGTACAGTGGTTCTGAAGATTACCCTCCACGTACAAAATCGCTCTCTCTTTATATATAAGTATAGATTTAAGAACAACAAGCTCTTTGGAACAAGCTTTTTCGCAGGTAAAAAACAGCATTGATAGCAGAAAAAATAGTAAAATATGACAGGAATGACTGCTTGTAATAAAATATGTAACTATATCAGAAATTTATTTTATCAGTAATTATTGCGATATATGTGGTAATGTAATTACGTTTAATAGTGGTCGTATGAACTATTAATAACTGAGGATTTCTTCTCGTTGAGTTAAATAAAATTCATTCATAACTTAAACAAAACATATTCATCTTTATTTATAAGCAGAAATTAAACCTAAGTTATAATTAAGAACAAGCTGTACAAACTATCTTGTCTTTGGTGTAGTACCATCAAACATTTTTCATCCTTTATATTTTAAGTTTTATGAACGTTTCAACACATATACATCTAAAAACAATAAACGAATAACTGCCGGAGAAAACGTTCTATCGCCATGAGAACTATTTTTATGTTAATAAAAGCATCCTGTATTTTAAAATCTTCAAACATTCCCCACGGCAGTTCTTAAACTGAGATTTTTAGTTTCTACACTTACGTGTTTTTCAATGTATGTATCCGGCGAAACGTTTATCCTTACTCAGATGAATTGCACCTTTGAGTATTTAAATGGCTAGAAAGATGCTTTGCATGTATCCCCCTAAACTACAATAAATACCGGATGAGAATAATGCATGCAACTGGTAAGGGTTTAAATGTTTTTTTAATGGGAAAGTTCGAAAGTAAAACTGAAACGTAACAAGGTCATAAAAGATCGTTATAGAATAAAGACGTAAAACAGAATGTACAAAGTGAGATGGAGAAAAAAATTATTTGCATTTTGAGTTATTTTCATGAAGTACTCTACTGCATGAATACAAAATTAACAACTAGTACACAGACATTATTACATAAGATAAGTATATATACCTTTAAAACAATCTAGTCGTTTCTTAAGCAGAAATAGTTGAAGAATATGTAGTTTGTAATAAGATGAAATCTAAATTGGTTAAGATAGTTAACAATAAGAAGAAATATTAAAGTTTAAATTATGCTAAGTAAATTATTTCATAAACTAGATTTTAGAAAATAATAAGTTTCAAAAAAAGTAAAAAAGAAGTGAATTCTATCTTTGAACATGAATGTGTTTTAATATACTTGAGTTAGTTTTATTTCCAGCCCTTTATTTAAATCCAAATAATTACCTACCCATGTCTACATCCATCCTATTCGATTATAGTCTTTAGTGTTAAAATTTGTATTCTCTTTGTTTTGCCCTGCCTCGTCTATTAGCTTTCATTAAGGAACAGCATTGGAATCCCATGTTTATACACTATTGAGTGTTGTGTAGACCTTATAGGTTATTTATATTTATTTATTATTTGCTTCTATAAATTATAGGAACGGTGTATGGAGCGTGTCAGTAATAATTTGCTCCATTAAATATTATAGATTGTACTATTAGTGATTGGTGTTATATTATTGTTGGAATAATGTATATTCTGGCTTCTTATTTGTCATTTGTTAGCATTACATATGGTAGGCATTTTGTATATTGTTTTTATCTTTTGTAAATATATCATGCATTGTATATAGTTGGTTTGTATGTTTGACTTTGTTATACTATGTATGATAAAAGGAATTGTAATAATATGTTCTCTGCTGGAACTGCTGGAACAATATGTTGTAAAATGTAATATGTTTTTTGATGAATAAACTTTGATAATTTGTTGGGGAGTTTCAGTACAACAAGGTATGGTTGTTGCTCAGTTTTGGGGTTTGCCCGCTGGGTAATAGGAGATTTGATTCGGCACAACTGGGAGCGTTTGGAGGAGGGTTCCTGTCGCTCGATTGGTCGTTCAGTTTGTCATGCGGGATACCACCGGATTCGGGACTTTTGTAAATGCCGTGAATTACGTGAACCCCTTCTGTACCAGTGGATCCACGTATGGATCAAGGACGTGGATCCACTGCTGACAGAACTGTAAATTAACTTTTTTATGTAATTTTTATATAAATCGATGAAGATATCGTTATATTTCTAAATGTATCGATTTCAATATCGTTATATTTTTATGTGTATCAATTTAGATATCGTTATAGTTCTATATGTATCGATTTAGATATTGATATATAAATATATATCGATTTAAATATCGATACCTATGTCTCTTCTTATTAATACGAATAAAAGCATCTCATTTATCTGAAAACTACTACTTCATATTTTAAATCTAAATACTCTAAAAACTGGTCTTGCATGTAATCTTCATATACATATCCTGGTACGGAAGGGGTTAAGGTACGGGAGGTTTCTTTGTTCCTGGTATTTGTATTACTCGAAGAAAATTTAACCTCATGTTGTCGTTTGGAAGATTAGTTTGGATATCTACAGCCTCTTCAAGCCCAAACCAACCTTAGATATCAAAGTGGTCACATTTAAATTTTAATATTCATATAGTATAATACGTCCTACAATTTAACAAAATAAACAGGGCTTAAAGGGAAACAGACGTGCTGTTATATTTTTATGATTGTCAAGTCACTAGCCGTAGCCTTAAACCTTCAGTCTACATGAAACCGAATATCAGTGTCTTATTCTTTCAGTCAAGTCATTGTTAAATCACTAGCCTTAGTCTTAAACCACCAGTCTACATGAAATCGAAAATCAGTGTCTTATTCTTTCAGTCAAGTCATTGTCAAGTCAATAGCCGTAGTCTTAAACCATCAGTCTACATGAAATCGAATATCAGTGTCTTATTCTTTCAGTCAAGTCATTGTTAAGTCACTAGCCGTAGTCTTAAACCATCAGTCTACATGAAATCGAATGTCAGTGTCTTATTCTTTCAGTCAAGTCATTGTCAAGTAACTAGCCGCAGTCTTAAACCATCAGTCTACATGAAATCGAATATCGTGTCTTATTCTTTCAGTCAAGTCATTGTCAAGTCACTAACCGTAATCTTAAACCATCAGTATACATGAAATCGAATATCAGTGTCTTATTCTTTCAGTTATTATACAGAGTGTTCAGACTAAAGGTATGAAAAAGTCATGACTTATTTTTATTGTAGTACGACAAACGTCTAAATGGTAATCCAGTTCTCTCGAAGTGTTTCGAAGCATATCAGGAGTTATTACACGAACTGCTTGAATGATACACTTCTTCAACTCATCCACAGTTTCAATTTTTTGTTTATACACAACAGATTTAATGAATACCCAAACAAAAGAGTCTAACGCCTGGTACGCTACGAAACACTTGAAGAGAAATGGATTACCATTTAGACGTTAGTCGTGCTACAAAAGGGGCACACATCGAAATCTATGAAATGTAAGGTCTACATAAGATTCGATTCTCAATAATCGAACTTTTAGGTGAATAAAATTAAAGAAGCCGCTTAAGATATGCTAATTGCGGCATACGCAGTTTTTATATGTACCAAGCAGATAGATTAAAGAAACGTAGTGAGAGGAAGTGAATGGAGGAGTAGAGCTGACGAAACGAAGTATAGAGCTGGAGCTAGGCTTAGAGTCTAGTTTAATAATAGTTGAGTTTTGCGAGCAGCCGCTCGAGGCATAGTTAGGTTGCTTCAAACGCGAGTTCTTGTTAGGCTCAAAGTGTACGTGGCAGCACTGCTGGTTGACTTTCAAAGTATCTGTGAGTATTGCAAAGTGTATTTTTCTTGAATGAGTAGTTATACAAGTGAATATATTGAATTGTATTTCCCTTGCATGAGTGCTATATATATCTCGTACTTATGCTTTATGTACTCGTAGTACTTATGCTTTATTTTGAAATTCAAAATCTATATGTGCAAATATTTAAATAAACATTGTTGTTATGTAAGAACTGTGTTTGAATGAAATTATTTATAGTGCCACTTGAAGATATACACACCCCAAGGTAGGGTAGAAGTGCAGATTCTCTATAGATACTATGATAGAAATCTATGATTGATATTAAAACTTGGTGAGATGTTCTTTCTATTTAAATATTTTTTTAAAATTCTAATAGGTAGTTCAGTAAAATAAGTCATGACTTTTGGAGTCATCACTTTCCTACCTTTAGCCCGGACACCCTGTATTTTGAAGTTATTAAATTTTGTAGTTTCTCTCACTTTTTTTTTTTTTGCTTTACCTCTCACTTCTTTTTACACTTGGGAATACTAATCTCATTTGTTCGTATAATTCCACTTTTATAACGAGGGTATTACGTTACATCGTCATGTGGAAGCTTACTTTAAGGCTGCTATGTAATAACCCTATTAGATTAGCCCACCTCAATGTTGACCTATGGAGAAAATGTGTTCAAAGATTGCCGACTTGGATTGAAAGATTTTTTTTTTAATTGTACTCCGTAATAGGGAAAAAAATCGTACATATTACCGCATTTTTGTTTAAAAAATGCAAATAATATTTTAAAATTTAAATTATTCCGGGAAAAAAATATGGTATAATGTCTTTTAAATGCACATCAATTCTTTTGGTGGACGCAATTTATAAAACGAATCGTGTTCAAGGTGCAAAAAAAGTTCGGGATTTCTGAAAATGCCATTTTTATTCGATTATCACCATTTATGTAGCTGTAAATATTAGACAAATTTTCTTCATAGGTTAACCTTTAAGTGAGAGAATCCAATAGGGTTAGTACACAGCAGCCTTAAGGAATAAAGACACCTTTGACCATGTATCTTTAGAAGGCCATACTTAAACTTTTATTTCTTTGATTCAGGAATATTCTAAAACCTCTATTATGCAACCTCGGAGATTTAAAATCATGCAAATTTCCTTTCAACAAGAAAATGACTTTGATTTACCAAAGCTGTACATCTCAGCCTCGCCTGGCCAACTGCCATCCAAATTTCAGCGTATCTTAACGAAACACGCAAGCGTAAACGCTTATTGTGATGAAGGACTTAATGAAATACTTGGATTCCTTTCCACACATACAACTAAAAAGTAGAACTACAATTAAAAAGGAAAGATCTGAGATAAATACCTTTTAGGTTGAAAAACGGGAAGAGTTTGAAGTTTAAACTTGTACGACTATTGTAATGGACTGGTGGGACTATTGTAATGGAATGGGTGGGTTTTCGGTACGAAAAAGAATTTATGTTCGTTTTTTACTAATCACTTATGTTAAGGATGTATAACAGCATATTTTTATGAGTGTTTATATAGGACAAAAATAAAGTAAATATTGATAAATAAACAATGCGTGATTTATAAAATAAACAGATTATTTTCATCAATATTCTATTCATCTTTCAATTCGGTTTATAACATGCTCATGTAGTGAATTATATTTGATACATAGGTAATTTGATAAGCATTTTTAATACAATGTTCTGATCATATTTATAAAAAATATTCAATTTTCTTTATTTGTCGAAAGGAAACCCGGACTTTGAAAAATAAATATTTTTTTCTTCTTAAAATAATCCTGTAAAAGTAAAATAAACAGTTTTTCTTCCCTAATCGTTCCCCAAATTTTTTAACATGCAGCCAAAAATTTAAATTTAATTATCTTAGGATTGCAGTTTTATAAAAAAAAAATAGTTGCTTTTCTTTGAAAACGTAAATGGCTCTGTATCGTTAGGCATATTTTAACAATGTGCTTAAATTAGATTTTATAATATTAAAAAAGGAATACTTTTTATTATAATTAAAATTCTCCTTTGGCCCCCCAAAAAACTTTAATTCATATAAAACCGATTTTCGATTACGTTTGCTATAAAAACAAAAGACACGAAATTAAATTCATAAGATGGAATTTCTCTTTCATACGAATAATGTTCATGAAATATCAAATGTGAATTAATACCTATTTGTAGAAAGCAAAAAAGTAAAATTTTATTTTGAACAGTTTTATTTGACTTTTTGCATTTGAATTTCTAATCCACATTCAAGGAAATTCTAGGAATTCTTTTGGAATAATAAATCCATAGTTTAGATAAAATTTGAAGAAAAAACTGAGAAACAAAATTCTAAAAACATTTCAATGAATAAATTTTTCATTTACCAGATATAGTTATTAAATAATACACTTTCTGAATTTAGTGTAATAAGAAGTTCAAAACTGAAAATAAAGTTGAAACCCCGTGTTATCCTCATAGTAGTATTATTTTGTAATCTATAACCTTAGAAAAAATAATATAAATTTTTAATAGTGTGAGATTATAAATGCTTTCAAGTGTATTCTGGTTTATAATGTATTTATATTTAAATATATATATATATATATATATATATATATTAATTATAACTGATGCTTACGAAACAAAATAATCTACGTGTTACATTCACTGCGTTTAAATTTTTGAATTTCAGAATTATGGATTTTTACATATCATTGAAATAGCAATTTTGTTCATATATTTTTTGAGTATTTATATTCTTATACATCTGAGTCAGAGAACTAGTAAAATCATTGACAAATATCTATTTAAAATCCTTTACTGTCGTCTATTTTCAGGATAACTCAAATAGATTTTAACAATAATTTCCGCGAATAATTTGAGTATTACAAGCGACAGATTTTTTTTTTTTGTTCCGGGGTAAGTAACCATGCGTAGGTAGCGGGGATTATTCTACATATTTCATGTAAAAATAATAATGGAGTTCCTGTAATTACGAAACAGTGCTAAGGCTATTAAAAAAATATTGCTGATTCTTCTCTATTGAGCAAAAATTGGCTTGAAAATTACATTAGTTGTTAGCATTCCTTTTCAAGAATTATCCGTAAGTAAATGCTAAATAATAAGTTATTAAATACTTTTAATGAATGCAGTTCAGTAAAAACCTGTTCTTGGTCATATATGGAGAATGGTATAAACAATTAATTTTTTTTTTGTTTTCTAAAGATATATAAACGGAGACAGAAATATCTTTTTACACTACTGAGATATGGGAGTATCGCAAGTGACAGTTTTTAATAAAAGACAAGATCTATTGCTTGCATTTAAAGTTTTAAATATATTACTTTCAATTAAGTTTTTTCCAGACATCTGGTTTTCTTATAAGATCTGAAATATTGTTTTTAATATTATTATTATTTTACGAATTAACAAAGAGTAAATATAGGTCTAAAAATATATATTTATAAAACGACATGTAAGGATTTACCAAGTAATTAACGGGTTTTCTCAGTTCGATTGTGGCCACACTCATACTGATATATATTCGAAATAATCTCTTGGGATTTTCATCTTTCTTCCAGATCGAAAGAACAGATTTAATTCCCTATATCCCAAATCTCATTTAGAATACTTGAGTCTTCCAGAATTCTTGCATACATTGCAAACAATTGTTTGTTATTTCATGCATACAAAAGTTACTTCAACCTTACAGCTCCTCTTTCGAGTAAATATCTGGGTTCTGGATTCGATTTTCAGTTTCGATTAATGTCGAAAAGATTTTTACCCATGTCAGAACTTAGTTAGTTTGGAAAGAGTGAAAACTTGGAGAACAGAGAAAAAAACGATATGAAGCATCACTTCAGGAAATCTGCATATTCTGCTTTCTGTGGAAATAATACAGCTAACAATTAAAGTTTTGAGCGTACAAATTCTTCCTAAAAGGATTTTACACATTATTATATTATTCTCTATATTATTATAATTTTTACATTATAAATTTATTCTAAAATAATGTAAACACGCCCAATCAAATATTACTTTCTAGGCATATACTATCAGAATTTAATTAACCCTTCAGCGGGCTCACCCGTGTACAAAGTGCAACATTTTGGTAATTTTGAATGGTTTGCTTTTACGTGTAAGGTTTTAATGTTCTAAGCAGTTTCTATTTATAGCTAAGCCCTTTCTAATGCAGGTATGATTTTCTGACCCTTGTATTCCTTTCCATTTATTGTTAGTCGTTATTTAACCGTGGTAAACCCTCAATTATACTGGATTACAACACGACAAAAGCAAGAGTTCCCGTAGTCGTTCAAATGTGCAGCTATTACACGGTATCCCGCATATCACGAAGATAGACAATCTCATTGTTTTTTTTTTAGGTTTTTTGACATGATAGGAATGAATTCTCAAGTTGTCCTTAGATCCAATAAACCGGACAGTTTTGAAATGAGGTGATTGTATCTGCATTCTTTGGCCTTAAAAAAATATAAATATATATCAATATTATCAACAATTTATATCTTGTCTTAAAACGCAGTATTATTATTTTCAATTTCAAAAAAAAAAAAAGAATCATTACAAAAGGAATAATCAAGGTTGAAAGAGACGTTGCCCTTTGTGCCACGCGCGCCTCCTGGTGACCGAAAAATTGGCGCTCCCGCTGAAGGGTTAAACATCTTTACTCCTCTTTCCGTAGACCAAGGTTTCCCAAACTTTTCCTGCGATGGAACACTTCATTAATCCTGAAATTTAACGAAACACTTTCTTTATTTTGTAGGGTATGTGATAACACATAACCAATAAAGTTTTAAAAATTGAGATAAAAAAATTAATTGTTCATTTAGCATTTAGTAATTATGCATGAAAACTTAATTTTTATATATTTAAGAGCATTAATCCTTCAATCATGTTTGAATTTTTTGTAGCCGTTGCAGGATATAAAACAATTCCAGGTTTTCGCGGAACACCTATTAAATTTTCGTGGAACACCGGTGTCCCATGAAACGAAGTTTGAGAAACCCTGTCGTAGATGTTGTAAGTTGTAGGATTCTCTATGAATGAAGCAGTATACGTATTGTTTAAAGTTAAAAGACTGACAGCAGTTTAGGGTTTGACGGTTTTTTAAACCCGGTTTTAAAAAACCTTTTTTTAAAAATAAATTTGTCACATTTGAAAACCGGTTTTTAAATTAAGAAAACCGGTTTAAAAGAATTCAAATTATTATGTAAAAATTAATTTTTAACATATTTGATTTCTTGAAGACCCTGAAGAAAAACTTACAAATCCAAAGACACTGAAAGCTGAATTTTCATTATTTCAGGCAAAGAATAAAAGAACCAAAAACTTAGATTTGTTATTTGATACCCTGAAAACTATAAAACCAAGCTCAATAGCTAGTGAACGAGTATTTTCAATTTCAGGCAATATTGTGTCCAAAATGAGAACAAGACTTAGCCACCGTTCAGTGGATATTTTATGTTTTTTAAAATTCTATTTTCTTAGGAGAAATTAAAATTAGTGAAATAAATATAAATATTATTTGAAATTTGAAATTTTTGTTTGAGTTCTCGTTATTTCTGTAAGTAATGTGTAATTCTTAATTTTTTTTATATATTTTGACTTTGATATTGATTTCGTTTTTTTCTTATTTTATATAAATTAAATAAAATATTTTTCCCTATTCTATTTTTGCTTGACAAAAATTCGAAAACCGCCTAAAACCGGTTTTTTAGAAATCTGGAATTCGAAAACCGGTTTTTCAAAAGTAGGTTTTTGTATAAACCCTACAGCAGTTGTAAAGGAAAATTTTCTAGTTATAACAGGATTTGCATGTAAAACTGTACCTTGCCAAAAATATAGTGAATGGCAGTTATTATGTTAGTAAATTTTAAAGAAAAATTATTCCATGGTCTTAATATATAAAAACTTAAACTCACGGCGCAGTCCGATGTGGACCAGGGCCTGCGGTACTCATCTCCGCATTCGTGACCGTGGGCTTGGGGTGCCATACAGCATATGTTTCAGTCAGGTGGTCAACCTGACGTGGGACCCCCAGAGATTAGTTCCCAAGCATGCTTGGTCCTCATTTTATCGATCCACTGAAGGGATGAAAGGCTGAGTCGACCTTGTCCAGTCACAGGGTTGAACCCTGGACCTGTGGGATGGCAGCTTGACGATTGGTCTTAATATATAATTATAGCAAAATTATTCCAAACTCATGATAGATAAAGAATTTTTTTTCTATAAATCTAAGGGAAAATGAAGGCAGAACAGGACTCCTTTTTCGATTTGTCTCTTTATACAGAGAAAAAATCGTCTACCTGTTAGTAGTCTTCACATTGAAATATTGGAAAAAGTGACAAGTGGAAGAAAAAATAGTTAGCAACGTAGAATAACGATTTTGTTTCGAAAATATCTGGTTTTCTCACACCGGTAGTTTTTGTCGAGATTTAATATTTAACCGTGGGAACACATCTCACCATGATTAAATCCTGATTTATTTGAATTAAAACGCACAAAAAATGTATTACAGACAAAGATGTCAAACAAAGACATCATCTCATGCCACATTGACTCCGGTACTCGTGGCTTACATTTGCCATGCAAAGATCTTTATCCAAACCTCCATTGATAATAAGTACAAATCACCACACAATGCAGGTTTCGTCTGTTTCCTTTTCAGAGGATACGCTTCCATTTTTTAAAAAATATTATTATTGTTATTTTTAATTTAGGGGATCTCAAAAATAGTTTTTGTGTGGTTTTTTCCATAGATAGAAGTCTTCAATTCCATTTCTTTTATGATGGAGGCCAATGCAATGTGGGGTTTTCAGGTACTTCTTCGAAAGGGGGAATGAAAAAGGATTTCTTTTTTAACTCTGAAGCATACTAGTATCAACAAATTTATTCTTAGAATATTTATTTCGGGGAAATAGTACATATTGTAGATCATGGATAAGCCTGAATTATGTGAGGTATTGAAAAATTAATCTATGCTTTCTTTTCTGTTGTCTTGTAATGTCTAGAAATCAGAGACTGGGCTTAGTTATTCTCACTGATGGAACGTAAAGAAGAACACAAACCACATCCCTGTTTAACAGGTAACCTCCCAATTTCTCAATATATTTTACAACAGCTTGCACCATCAATATTCTTAAAAATGCCTTGCTGTGTAGTCTTGCAATTTGGTGCATAATCAGACTGGATGTTTGTAGTATAATATGCCATTAAACAATCAATGAAGTGGATGCATTAAAGTGTGCAGGAAGGGTACAGAAGATGATGGCAAGAGCCTTTTGAGTGAGAGACGAGAAAACTCAATATAATAATTCTTTCTCTATTGAGGTTTTTTTCGATGAATCCTTTCACTTTCGTGATAGATGGTGATGAAATCGGGGTGGGTGGGGGTGATAGGATGATTTTTTTCCCCAGGAAAAATAAATATCGTGGGCATAAAGCTATCTGCAGCTATCATATGTTTCCCTGCAGTAACCTGATCGCTTCTTTCTTTGAAAGATAAAGAACCAAGTTGATTTGATAGTCCTTTTGATGCTTTGATTATCAATGCTCAGCCCAAAGGCACTATAAATGTTATTTAGTAAGAATAGATCTTTTTCGTCAATCGACACAAATATATAAAATTTACTGCTGCTAGTTAAACAGCAGTAGTGTTTAGGCCCTCCCTGCATTTCTCAAATTATTATTATTTTCCTGTTTAACGAATAAAGATTATAGTTTATTGCAGCTGCCTCAAATTCAGCTTTCCTAGAGTAAATTAATAGAACCTTTTTTTCTTTTTTTAGAGGTACTTCTTTTTTTACTAGTTCGGTTTCTTGAGTCTCTGTAAAAAAAGAGTTTCACAACGGCCTTTAACAGCATCTAAACGAAAAGGACTTTCTTTTCAATCTTTCTTTATTTTATTAACTTTGGACGACTGAGGATCTCTTGGGGAATAGTAGATTTTTCGCCATAACCTGTATTATTAGCCAAGTGTACTTCGATTTCTGTTGTGAGACTGATCTCGGACTTTTTTTATACTTGATTTTTTTTCTCTTAATTTTGAGATTTTCTCGATAGTTGTAATGTACAGCAAAGACTATTTTATTCCATTATATGAGCTGTAGGCAAAATGAAAAAAAATAAAAGTACGATGTCATATAAATGTAATATATTGTATAATATGTTAAAAATTCAATGCTGAACTAACAGAAGTAGATGCTTCTGGCAATATGGAGACACTATTTATCAATTGAAGGCCTTATTTGAATAATGGACCAACTCCACTTTTATAAAGAATGGAGTTAGCCTCACTTTCTTGTTCATACAAGCCAGTTCTATCTTATTTTTAAACTGATACACCTCCAGCTTATTTCTGCTGCCAACAGATGGCACTGCAAATCAGACTTCAACAGTCATTTCTCAGCACTCATTAGACTTTAAGGCTCCGTATCTCAAAATGAACAAGAATGGAGTAGGACCACTATTCAAATAAGGCCTTCAATTGTAACTTTTGACAGATTTTTGTTCTTAACCCAACATTTTAAAAATTTTGTGTTTAAATAATATCTCATAATGTTGATATAGTTTATTCTCGACTAATAACATTAATTGGCTACGTATGACAACACTTATTAGGAAGAAATTGAAGTACTCAATTGAAGTACAATTGAAGTACTTACTGCCAGTCTGGTTTTATTTAAATTTCTTCTATTAAATACAGTTCCATGACATTAATAAGTATGGATCTGTAAATGTATAAAAAAATTTATTACTTCTCTATATCATTTAAAGTACATATAATTATGTACCAGTGTAACTTCTTTTCAAGTTCAATGAGACCAAAGATTTCAAATAGTGCTTTTAAAATAACAAACATTCAGAATAATTAGATGGTTTTATTACAATAACTATTATATTATTCAAACTATTGAAAACAGATTCGTAATATTTTCTACGAAACTTTAAACTGAAAACAAGCCATAAATAAGTCACTGCTGTATGTAAAAACAGATGAATGCTCGAATAAATTTTTCATAGAAAAATGTAGGCCCAAAGACCATTCAATACAGGCACCAATAAGATGATAAAATTATCTTTACATTAATGCATAAAGTATCGCAAAAGTTAACCCTTCAGCGGGAACGCCAATTTTTGTAACACTGGCAGGCGCGCGTTGCATAAAGTGCAATGTCTCTTTAAACCTTTATTATTCCTTTTGTAATTAACTTTTTTTCTTGGAATTAAGAATTCTGCATTTTATGACAAGATATAAAATGTTGATAATATTGAGATTATTTATAATTAAAGGCTAAAAATAAATAAGAAGAAATTTTCATTAAAAAATTAAATTTTTAAAAAAAAAACAAAATAATTTGTTGAATTCTCTTCAGTTTTCTTCAATTTCTTCACATCTCAAACATATAGTACAGATTTTGCAATGCTCCTTCCATGAAAAACTATCACATTTATCAAACTTTATCTAGGAAGTTACATTATTTAGCCGTCCACATATATATTACACTTCCTTCTTCTTTTTGCCGACACATCTGGTTCTGCTTTTCGGGAAGTTTCCACTTTATATTTTAGTAAGAATCCAGTCATGTCTGGAGGAAGAGATAGAATATTTGCCCGGGTCTGCAAGTGGCTTTCGAGAAGTTCTAAAGCCAAAGAATGTAGATACAATCGCCTTTTTTCAAAACTGTCCGGTTAATTGGATCTAAGGACAACTTGCCAACTGATTCCTATTATGTCCAAAAACCTAAAAAACAACGAGATTGTCCATCTTTGGGATATGCGGGATACCGGGTAATAGCTGCATGTTTGAACCACTACATCAACTCCTGCTTTTGTAGTATTGTAATCCAGTATAATCGCTGGTTTACCAGAATCGTCATTCAGTGTTGCATCATCATGCATTGTCGGCAAAAGCACCACTCCCTTATTTTTGTTTTGTAGAATATGAACATAGTGTTCCTATGCAACGAAAAGTAAAATTACATTTCACATCGGGAACAAAATTATTAATAATTATTCAGTATTTAAAACTTCATCAGGACATTTATTTCTTTAGCCTTTTTAAATTGATAATCATATATAAGCACCTTTGTAAATGCTTAGAATTATTTTAGCGAAATAACCAATAATAAAAAAAGGAATATTTTCATACATGACCAGGCGCGCTGTGCACAGAGTGCAACAAATAGAAGTATCCTCTGTTGGAATCACTATTAAAAATGAAAGGAAATGAATACAAAGGTAAGAAAATCAGACCTGCATTAGAAAGGGTGTAGCTATAAATAGAATCTGCTTAGAACATCCAAACCTTACATGTAAAAACAAACCATTCAAAATTATGAAAATGTTGCACTTTATACACGGGCGCGCCCGCCGAAGGGTTAAATAAGCGAAGCTAAGTACTATATACTTAACACATTTAAATATACATTATAAATAATGAATATATATTTCAATTCGCACAGACTGGAATTAAAATTAAGTTTTTTCTATAAAAATCACCTTTCCAGAAATAAGGATATATTAAGTATATGATTATTTAATTTATTATAAAGACCAATCAGTCACGAAACATCTAAATAGAAAAATCATGGCATTTTCTGTTAGAAATAATTCAACAGTTTTTTTTCTTTGTCTAGATCACTTAGAAGTTAGTATAAAAATACATATTTATATATAGGAATAAAAAAGTTAACTACTTGATCGTTCGGAAATAATTTGACTCTTTAACCTTTGAAGACGGGAAATGTCAAGTTGCTAATAAATAAAAATGAGGATTGAGGTGACGGTACCCAGTGCAATAGACGTGAACTGTATATAAATTATAAATAGCAGTAGTATTTCAGAATATAGGAGACAAAATCCACATTTATATACGTCACATTATTCTGAATTATTAAAAGCGTTTCTTCACACCTATTAAACTGAGAGAAAGATAAAGATAAAATTTTCGCGCTCTTATAAGTTCTTATAGTTATAAGAAATATAACTATATGTTATGAATATTTAAGGTAGGGATTTTGTATTTATTTTCTTAATTTCTCACTCGAGTATTGTTCTGCAAGTGATATCAAGTCAAAAATATAGTTTTTTCGTTTGATAGCTTAATAGGCCATGCACACGTAACATTTCTAAATTAAAATTTTTAGTTTTATTGTACTTGTCTCAGGTATTAAGTGCAATTATCCATATGTCATTAGATAATGTTCTAATAAATGCAATATTTCCCACTATTAATCGGACACTTATTGGTTGAATGTAGACCCCCCGATTAGAAATAATTTGTCAAAAAATATAAAATTGTTTTGTCTCTAATAATTAATCTGAAAATAATTAAATTTCCTACTCTTATTTAGTTATGAAAATTATACATTTATGATATTAATGGAGAGTGAATTGAGAATACAAATGACGCATATTAAGATAAAATATTCGAAAAATGTATATGGAAAAATCCTATTCAAGCTAGCAAAACTTAAAAAGAACAATCTGCATATAACATTTCTACTAACTGGATTATTATTAGCTTATAAACAGGCATATTTTTCATATGTCTTCAATTAAATATTTTTATACACACAAATAAATACCAACACTAGTTTGAGAATTATCTTGATTATTACTTCTATTTTATGATGATATGAATGATATTAATGAAATTAGAAAAAAAAAAACCTAAAGAAACATTCAAATAAACAAAACATTTAAAATGAATAAAATAGAAAACTATATTTTTTCTCATATTATTTAATCTAATACATGTTTTGAATGAAAATAGCTTCTAAATTAGCTTGTTCTTATTTATTTTAAAATTTTACATCATGTAAATATTTTCTGTGTTTTCAATTGCATATTTTCATGAAATAATAACTATTTCACTATACATAAAAAATCCTGAATATTAATTGAATTTTGTTCAAATGTCTCCCTTATGTGTAATATGTACTAAATGATATTGCTTGACACTCATGAGACACGTTAACAAAACATTTTTGCAAGTGGTAAATAATGCTATTGAATGAAATTTCATTTCATAAGAAAGGGAAATGGTGTGTGATACTATTTAGCGACACCTTCAAACTAAACAGTTTAAGATTTCTTTAAGGGATTATTTTTGGTTTGCATGCATTTAATCTACATAATATATAAATAAAGATAAACCAAACTACGCAATTTAATTATTTTGGTGGAAATAATTATTCATTTAATAAATGTTTATATTTAATAATTATTTATTTACAAATTTTGAAAAAATGGGGCCTATTGTGTTGAAAACAAAGTCGTTGACACAGCATTTTTTTCTAATTAAATTTTCTTTAAGGATTATTTTCGGGAAAAGATTTAAAATGCCCGAAAGTTTAGAGAAAGAAGCCTAAAATAATCTAATGCAAAATTTGCTCACAAATATAAACACATTCCCCTACTTTGGCCCAATCCAAACTGGCAGGATAACCGATTCATCTCTGAATTGAATTTTTATAAATGCATTGACACTTAGAAAGAAACCTCTTTTTGTCACATGAGGTGTCTAAAATCTGCAAATTTATTAAAACCTAAAGCCGGACTTTAAATTTTCAAAAGAAGCATATTATGATCCCATATAACAGAAAGCTCTATATAATATAACATTTCTACTAACTGGATTATTATTAGCTTATAAACAGGCATATTTTTCATATGTCTTCAATTAAATATTTTTATACACACAAATATAGTACACGTTGTTTTTAGCTATTCAACAGGACCCTAGCTTTGCTGTTAAATAGAATTTTTTGTATTTATTTCCATTATTTTCATACAACGAAAGAGCATAGAATTCTTTATGTGGCATTTAATAGGATGTATATATATAAACCTCTTAACTTTTCTGACCTCTCTATCTCTGCCTATTATCATCAAAATGACTGCCTAACATCTCAGAACTGAAAGATAAACACCGCAACATAGTCCTCGACTAGCTGAAATTTAGTTTTAAATATAATGCTATAAGCAAGTGTTGCAGCTTGCGACATATAAATTATAAAAATACATAAAAATACACAATTTAGGTGGATGATGTTTATATATATATATATACACTCATGGACAAAAAAATTAGCGCACCAAGAAATAATTGCGGGATCGTAACGAAGCTTGCAATGAAGGTACATGTCGGGGAGATATGCAAATGATTAGAAATGCAGCGTGATTGCGCATTACGTATAGCCGGTAGAGGGCGTTGAACATCGTACTCTGTGGAGTATAAAACAGGTAACCAAAGCTTGTTTGAGTGTGCTGAATCAGTTACAAAAGAAAAGCTGAGATAGACATGCCATTACGCCGTGTTCGAAGACAATATAAGCAGTTGTCGCAGTTTGAGAGGGGGAGAATCGTCGGGATGATGGAAGCTGGGTGGTCAGCTAGGCGAGAAGCTCGTCAATTAGGCCGCTCTGATTGTGTTGTGAGGAGGTGTTGGGACCAGTGGACCCGAGAGATGTCATGTACACGAAGACCAGGCTCAGGACGCCTCGACAGACCAGTCGTCGAACAGACCGCCACATCGTAAGAAATGCACGCGTACAGCCAACTGCTTCATAGGCCGCCATCCAAGCACAGGTAGCACCTTCACTAGGGGCCTCTGTGTCTTCTCGAACCATACGAAGGCGCCTGGCTAAAGGACAGTTGCTATCGCGGCGCCCTTGTGCTGTCCTTGACGCCCACCCATCCACGCCTCCGTTTGGAGTTTTGCCGAGCACGAGGAATCTGAACTGCAGCGGAATGGAACCAGGTCGTCTTTATAGACGAATCCAGATTCAATCTCGGCAGTGATGACAATTGTGTTCGTGTGTGGAGAGCCCGTGGTGAACGCTTCAATCCTGCCTTTGCTGTACAGCGACACATCGCTCCCACAGCCGGTGTGATGGTATGGGGTGCCATTGCCTACTATACACGGTCACCCCTAGTATTGTTCCGTGGCACCATGACAGCCCAGGGGTATGTTCATGAAATCCTGCAACCACATGTGTTGCTACTCATGCAACGGCTCCCAGGAGCCATTTTTCAACAAGACAATGCTCGGTCTCATACGGCAAGGGTGTCACAAGACTGTCTCCGCACTGTTACTACCCTTTCTTGGCCTGCCCGATCCCCAGATTTGTCTCCAATCGAGCATATCTGGGATCATTTGGGACGACGAGTTGGTCATCCCACGAGTTTGAACGAACTAGAGGCAAGGTTACAGCAAATATGGAACGAAATGTCTCAAGACATCATACAGAACTTGTATGACTCAATGCCCGATCGTATCGCATCGTGCATTCGCGCTAGAGGGGGTCCAACGGAGTATTAACTCCTCCGTTCTTTTGCCTTTTTCTCTAAAATAAATTATCCTTTTTCTTTGATTTTCTTATCATCTACTTAAATCAAAGTATTCATTACGTATGTAAAATTTCATTTCATTTTGACGACTCCTTCTTGGTGCGCTAATATTTTTGTCCATGAGTGTATATATATATATATATATATATATATATATATATATATATATATATATATATATATATATATATATATATATAGTAGACGCTCGTTAATTCGAACTCAAAGGTTCTCAGAAAAAAGTTCGAATTAACCGATGTTAAGAGAAAATATATAACTTTAAAAGTGTATCACTGAAGAAGAAAAATCTCCTAGTATGTATAACCCCAGAAAACATTATACTGTGTTATCTAAAATTAAACATATTAAAAAGCAATACAGATTTACCTTAATCATAAAATGAAGCAGAAGATATGCAGCAGAAAGTAAACTTTAATTAAAAATATGAATTACACTTTTGAGAAAAGTTGTAAAATGGATGTTTGGTTGTGTTTATGATGTTTACATTGTTTAGCCAGCTTCTCGATTTGAGGCAAACATTTCAATTCATTTTCAGAGGAAGGTTCCATCTGAATAAATTGTTTCAGAGTTTTAATAGAGTCTATTATGACTTGATCATTAGGACGCTTAACAGTCTCTGCATTGTCATCTGATTTCGATAAGGTCTCTTCTTTTTCATCTTCTCGGATAGTTTTTATTATGTCATCATCGCTCAGTTTTCCACAGACTACCACGTCTTCATCTACCCTTACATATTAAGAAAAAGTAACGTTATCACCGTTAAATTTTTTGAATTCAGATCATCTTTTTCAAATCTGTATCAATATCGTCACATTCTTCGATATGATTGTTCTCTTCGGCGTGCACGAATTTAGCATGATGAAAGCGATTACTAATTTTGCTTTCTTTAACATCACCGCATGCGGCGTATAGATCATTTATAGCTGTCAGCATAGTAACGTCGTAATTTTCACCACAATCTAAACAAAAATACAATAGCCACTAACGTTTAGTGGAAATACAATAGTCTAGAAATGCAGGCATGTGCCTCTTTACACAGAAAAGAAATACAAATGATTTTGACACACAAAATAATAAATACAGCGTGCATTTTCTCCTTAAACGAAGAAAAAGAAATTTAATTTGTCAAATTTTTAGTTCTAATTAACCGAAGTAATAAAAACTTAGTTTGAATTAATGAGATATTTTTAACATTAATCCCAATACAAGTTTTTGGGGGCCTTTGCATTAGTTCGAATTATATATATTTATATATATTTTTTTTGGGGGGGGTGGGACTTATGGAGCTTTTGTCCCAAATAGATCATTTATCACTTTGACATTTGCTATTGCATAAAACACGTAAAATGTTTTTGATATTTTCACTATATATTTTTTGATAATGCTTTAGATGATGCATTTCTTAAAATTAAGGATCAACGCTTGGTACTCTAGAAAATTTTAATGAAGAATTTTTCACTTAGCCGTGATCACTTAGTATACAGGCAATTTTTATGCTATAAAAGGGTTTCTGCATGTTTGAAAAGATATTTCTTCATACATGGCATGGCATTTATATTTTTAAAAATTTATAACTGTATTGGTCAATAAAATTGTATTTTATTCATAAGACTAGTAAAATAATTATTGTTTCTTGAGCTTATACGGGGAACTACTACATAAAAAGGAAATTTTATTTAATACAAAGAAATATTAATTATTTTATAAAAGTGATTGGCATTAAACATGAATATTTTACCAAATTAGACTTTACAAATTATGTTAGAAGAGAAAATAATCTAAAATTATGTAATAATAAACTTATAAATTGAATACTAGTTTTTCATTTTAAATTCCCAAAAGCCAAAATTTGTGGAAGCAAATACATTTTCAAAAAGAGCTAAGTTAATTGATAAAGGTAAAAATAAATATTTTGAGTCAGAGCAATAGAAAAATTTAGGATCCATTATCTTTTTCATTAGCTTCTTATAGAATTAATTAAAGTTTTTACATAAATAAACGCCTTTCTCTACTCAAAAGGCATAACAGTTAAAGAAAAATTTTCCACATAAAATATCTTTTATATGGAATTATTTAAAAGATTTTGGTGCATTAATTACATACCTTAGTTCATAACAATTGGTTTCATGATATATTATATACTTTATTTTTCAAATTTGCAATAATGACTGAGAAAATATTTGGACTGCGAACAGGAATTTTTAAATCAGTAAGTTTTTTCAAAGAAATGAATTTTTTGAAAGGATAATTATACGTTTTCCAAGGTGTTAATAAAATATTTCACTGAGATCCTGAAGTATTATTTTCAATGTCGGAAATACCAGTAAAATGTCATATATTCATCTAGACAATTATATTAACATTAATATGTTGCTCGTAATTTTTGTTATCAATATACTTGAAAGGAAGAACGTTTTTATTCAGTTAATTACCTAAGATAATAAAACCTCATTTTTCTAACGTTAGTTGATAACACTTCTTTTACGAAATACGTGTTAAATTAATGCTTAAGAAAAATCTTATTTCATATTTTCGTAAAATATTCCTATTTCATCTCATCTATTACTTATATGAAACACATAAGTGTAAATATATAACAACATTACTTAATAGAATGCACTAACCCAATTTATTTGTGGAAACCTTAATCTTTAGAGTAGTATCAAATTTTACCTATACACTTCTTGCTAACGTATTAATTCTAGCCGACATGGGGAATTCCAGCGTTGTATCTGATTGATATTCCAGAGTGTTCTGTTCATTCCGCATCATCCTGATTCTATTTCGACGTGTCTGTAACTTCTTCGTGTTGATTAAGGCATCGATGACATCACTTAGAGGAATATACAGCAAAATATATAATCTGATATACATTTCCTTATCCGAACTCGTGGTGCAGAATAAGTATATGTGTGAAGTAGGAAGAAGGGAATTAGGAGTAAAATGGGACGAAAGGCTTTGAAGTGTTGTATTAAGAAGAGATTTTTTTGAGAAGGCATATTAGTAAATGGAAGGAAAACAGATCTAATTGGTTTAAGCATCCGTGCCTTTTGATTAAAATGCGGCAAGAATTTTAAACAATGAAGCGTGAGAAAGTGTGTGAAATATGAATCACAGAGAAATTTCTTCGGGCATATTTCTAAAAAATTTACCGGTGAGTAAAATTTGCTTTCAGATTTTTTTTTACTTTTAAGTATTTTATTTTAGTTGTTAAATTAATCACTAGTACATTAACTCTAACAGCTGTGTATAACATGAGCATTATAAAATAATCAAAATCATAGGAAGAATTTAATAACACCATCACTTTTTATGATCTGATACTTGAATCCCTGATCTCAATCATTTGGTGTTATCTTTTACTTAAATATTTTGTATACCGAAAACTAATTCATTGTTGTAAAAGTTTACACCATATTATTCTTAGTATATAAAATTATTATTTGTATATTAGGTAAATCAAATATAAAAATTTGGAAATAAATTAACCAAATGCTTTTAAAAATGCATAAATACGTATATCATTTTTTATCCCATTTTTCAACTGCTGCTGTTGTAATTACAAATCATTAAAAACAATCAAAACCATTTATTTTAAGCAACAAAATGTATAACAAAATTAATTAACTAGACAGAAAAACAAAAATTGTAATAAAATAACTACCGTTTTTTATGATGTCTGTAATTATTTTTTTTAACGAAGCCTATGAACGCAAGATTTTAAAGCATTTTCAAAGTTTTGTTAAAAGTAAATTTAGATCCAAGTTATAAGTATCTCAGATAAATAGTATCAACTTAAAAGAGTAACAAAATAAATCTTTCTTGAAATAGTATATATAAGATTTATAAAGATATATTAAATCGTTATTAGCTAAAAACTGTTTTAGAAATTTTTTTTAAAAGTATTCTTTCAGGATGTATTTTCTCAATTCAGTCCGGAAAAGACCTTGAATTTTTATGTAACTGAAAAATTCCCTGATAACTGGTCTAAAGAATTAAGTCTACTAACATTGAAAGTACCGTAAAATCTTCACTATACTTCAAAATACACACACGTGTATAATACACATGCTTGATTTTGCTCTAAATTTTCGGAAAAAAATTAAAATTCGACTATAATACGCACCCTTACCTTTTCAATATATTTTTTAAAATTACACAAACACTTATTAACATAAGTAAAAATTTGTAATAAAAATAAACGAAAACGTCAAATTCGGTAGCAAAAAAAAACTTTAATTTTTATTTCAAAACAAACAATACTGTGAAATTTTCAGTCTTAATCACTTTCACGAGAATACAGCTCATCTATTGTTTGTCATTTATTCATTGTTTAAAACTACGTTTTTTCGTAGACGAGTATAATACGCACAGGGGAGTATAATTTTTGCGGACCAAAATGTGAAAAAAAGGGCGTATTATACTCGAGATTTTACGGTATGTCTTTGTTCTTAAAGTCGCAACAACTTCGTTCAACGCTGGTAATGAGAAGTCACTTTACAACTATACATATATTAATAAAATACTCTTGTTAATAATGATGTCTTTTAAATTATATTATTACTAACCAGAATACACATCAGGCGTATATAATCAATTATGCGACTGTTAAACATTCAGCCTGATTGAACAGTGATAATCGTTGGAAATAATGACTTGCAAGTCAGTTGCGGTCGCAAGATTCTTTGGCACAACTATGTTATAAAGTAGATGTTAACATCGTGATTGTCACCTGCGTTTATCCTTTACCCAGGTGAATATATTTCTCTCTATACACGTGATGAGTTACGTAGAGAGTCGCGATCAGATCTGCAAAGAATTTCATTATTAGCGAAGTGAAATATTATACAATACTCCTTCAAATATTAACTGTCACATTCTTAATATATTACTTATATTAAGAATGTGACAGTTAATACTTTAAGGAGGGAATCCTTTTCTCCATGTTTTTATTAAATCGCTTTCTTGTTTGTTTGTGTGTTTGTCCCGTACAAATCTTGCAATCGATTTTTTAACTAACTTCCCGACTAGCTAGACATTTGAAACTTTTAGAATAGCTCAGAACACGATGACAATGCATTCTTTTGATACTTTTAGCCATCTTTAAGCAGCAGGGAATTCATTTTCAGTTAATTTTGTTTTGTAGACTGGTGTAGCCATCTATCGACCGGTATGGGAACGAAAAGTTAAACACAAGTTAACTTCCAATTAACTTCATTTTCTTTCAAGTTGATGGGATAAATCATCAAAAACTTTTTGAAAAAATATTTATTAATACATAGAATTGTCAAGTTTATATGATTCACCAGAAAATTCAAAAACATGGTACTATATAAAAATTTCTTTTTATCTTATAATTATTTTTTTCCTGACAGCACAAACCACTATACGCAACGTAAAATGTAACAAAGACAAATTCAGTTTAGTGTAAACCAATGATTCTCAACCGCTAGTCCGCGGAGAAATTTGACCGGTCCTCGGAGATTTTACCTGTCCGCGTTTAAAAAAAATTATTAGAAATAAGAATAAAATTTTGTACGATATTTCTTACTTTAATGCCGCAATTTTAGGATCTAGAATCCATAATTTTCTCTTTGACCGTTGGCAATAGTGGAGTGTTCTCACATTCATCATATGTTACGTCTCGCATTTTTTTTAAACTGGACGGAGTGCTCACAACTGAGAAAGGGATGCAATAATAATATGACGGTAAAAAATAAATAAATTTAGAAATAGACCTTCGGTTGTTTCGCCGCTCCGACTTAGCTTGACTAATTTTGAACCCACAATTGAAAAGTTAATTGAAAAAGAGCAGCAACAATCTTCTCATTAACATTATGTGCTAAATAGTCAAAAACTATAGATATTTAATTTTGTAGTAATCAGAGAACTGATTTTTTTTGTTTCTATATGCAATGATTTTGTGATTATTGTTTTATAATTTTCTGTGATTTTTCTCAAAGGTTTATTCACTTATATATAATAATTACAATAATTACTTATCCCCACACTTGAATATTATTGGAAGTAAATGATAATAAAAATGTTTCAATTAACTTATGTAGTAGTTCTTTAATACCTAGTAAATTTTTTTTGTTAATAAAAAAAAAAAACACCGGTCTGCGAAATTTTTTCGCAAATTTTACCGGTCCGAGGGCCGAAAAAGGGTGAGAAACTCTGGTGTAAACGATATCTTTATCTGACTAGGTAATTATATTTTTTCCCGTTATAATGACAGACTACAAAGAAAGTAATTCAACACATGTCCTTTCACAACCGAGACGGTCACTAGCCATCTGGCCAAACCGGAAATCTTGATTTTGCTCTGTTTATAAACATCCCCCCCCCTTTGTTTTATAATACCAACGGGCATGGGATATAGGCTGTACACAGTTATTTTTATTTAGTTTTAGATGTATTTTCATTATCAACTTATCATTTAACAGCATAACAGTTTTTATGCCTCTTTTCCAATGTGTGGAGGCTACTATAACTCCTACCTTCATGGAACAGGTTGGTTTGGTTTGTTAGGGTTTATTGATGAAAGGTCCAGAGAGGACAATCTGCGCCAATCTTCATGGAACAGAGACTGAACTCATCGATTATCACATTTCGGAACGCTTTCACTTTCCTTTCATTTATCCAAAAAATTTTGACGAATTATTTTCTTTTATCGCCCTTATAATCTATATATGTAAAACAGTTCCGTAACTCACTGACATACAATGCACAGACCAAACCGCTGGACCTAAAGGGCTAACATTTTGGATGGTGATTCTTCTTATAGTGTAGGGATGCACTGAGAAAGGTTTTTGAAAAATTCTTCTTAGATTTTTTTAAAATTAATTTTTTGAGCTTTATTAGTAACATTCTTTAAAGTTTGTATTTAAAATAACAATCTGGGGGAGATTTTTTTAAATTAAATTTTTAAGCTGTTTTTGTAACTTTATTTAAGTTTGCATTCAAAATAATAATTTGAGGGTTTTAAAATTTATATCACGAGAAAAATCATAAAAATTCCTTTTCGAACCTTTACCTCAATTTTCTGATTTTTGGTGAATTTTTAAAGATTAAATTTTAGAATTTAATTTATTAAATGCCTATCACGTGATTTCTTTTTCTGGTACTTTAAATAAATTATCGTCACGGGCATAACAACTAAATAGACAAAAAAATATTATTTTTCTGTCTAATGAAGCAGACGATTGGATATTATCCCAAAAAAATAAGTATCCCTTACGATTTTTTATAAATATATATATAAAGTGGCTCCCAAAAGTGTTCGTACACTTACGAATTTCAATGAAATAGGGGTCTATCCATTAATTAAAATGAATATTTCAGAATGGGTATTTAATAATAAGATCTATAATCTATTCTTAACAAAACTACATGAAATATTTTGAAAACATAGTAAAACTTTATTTTTAAGAAACCAGTAATCAAAAAGTAACAAAAACTTTATCTCACAAAAGTCATCGTACACTGAAATATTTTCGGATAAATTCATAATTAAAATTATCGTCTGGCGCTTTATTTTTATTTTAGAATTGTGGTGGCATTTAAAATATCATTTGGCTTTAATTTTTGCTTGCCTACTCCGTAATATTCTATTTATTATTTGTAAATGCCTCGTAGTCGTAAAGAAACAACAAACAGCATTCGAAAATTTGATTATTTTTCATCATAGTAGTGGTAAATCAGTTCGGAATATTGCTAAATTACTTAATTTATCCCATTCTACTGTGCAGTATGTGAAAAAACGCTTTAAAGAAGAAAATTGGATCGAAAACAAGGTAAGAAAAGGCCGTCCGGCAAAGTTAACAAAACGTGATCAGAGATTCATAATTAGAAAATTTGTGAAGAATTCACGTTTGAGTGCTGTAAAAGTTTCTGCAGAATTCAATGAATCATTTTCTACTTCAATTTCACCTGAAATTTTTTGACGAGTTCTCAGAACAGCTGGATTACATGGGCGTTCTGTCCATAGAAAATTTTTGTGAGTGAGAAAAACAGAAAGTTTAGGCTTCCCTTCGCACTATCAATGATAAATAAGCCCCAAACTTATTGGAATAATGTCTTATTTGCCGATGAACATTTTTGGTGCTGATGGCGTATAATTGTATGGAGAAGGAAAAAATAAGGAACTTAATCCCAAGAACTTAGTAGGAACAAGCATGCCGGTGGAGGTATCCCTGTGTGGGGGTGCATGTCAGCATCAGGACTAGGAAACTTGGTATTTATTGATGGCATAATGAATCATGCTGTTCTTATAAATATTTTAAGAGACAATTTAAAATTATCAGCTCAAAATTTGGATATTGGAAACAACTTTGTTTTTTTATCAAGATAACGATCCTAAGCACACGACTCTCAAAGTTCGCATCCGGTGTCTCTATAATTGTCCACAAGTTTTGAAAACACCACCTCAACCGCCAGATTTAAACCCAATAGAACATATTTAGAGAGAACTGGAGGTTCGAGTACGAAAACACGACATTTACACGAAAAGCGAACTAAAAACAATTTTGATGGAAGAATGGACGAACATTGATGCAAAAATTACAAAAGAACTAAAGCAATCTATTCCCAGACATTTAAAAGCTGTTGTGGATGCTAAAGGATATCCTACTAAATATTAATTTAACGAAAAATTAGAATATTTTCTAATATGTAGAGATTTTTTACAAGTGTACGATGACTTTTGTGAGATAAAGTTTTTGTTACTTTTGGATTATTGGTTTCTTAAAAACAAAGTTTTATTATGTTTTCAAAATATTTCATGTAGTTTTGTTAAGAATAGATTATAGATCTTATTATTAAATACACATTCTGAAATATTCATTTTAATCAATGGATAGACCCCTATTTCATTGAAAATCGTAAGTGTACGAATACTTTTGGGAGCCACTGTATATATATATATATATATATATATATATATATATATATATATATATATATTTGGGTGGCCCTTAGCATATAGGCAAAAAATAAATTTTATATTTTTATAAGTCTCACCCCCTATTTCTTTTCCTTTTGGGCTAGTAAGTAACTGGTAAAATTTTTAAAATTTTATTTAATAATAACACGTGTCGCAAGCGGGGTGAAAATTGAAATAAATGAGTTAAATTCCAAAATTTTCGTAATAACACTTTTAATAATTCTGTTTTAATTTTAAAACTAATATTTAGGAGTAAAAATAACGGAAATAATGCCTAGAACTGCTTAAACACAAAACAAAATTTTATAACATTAAATTTCAATAATAAAAGGTTCAATAATTTTTTTGAAAATGAATGCTTTGAGCAAGATGGAAAATGGCTCCGATAGTCTTTTACAACTTGCAATAGTTATTGTTTTTGCTCCTCATCGTGTGTTATAATATTGTTATATTCTTCCATAAGCTTCACACATCTTTCTGCGATATCATAGATAACTGTGAGGTTTCTGACTACTGATAATCAGGAAGAGAATTCCAGATCGCAGGATCATGAGCAATAAAATCGAACGATATTTTAAACCGCTTAAAATATATGGATGTGCTTTTTGACACAAAGTTATGTAGTTCTTTGTGTGTGAATTAGGCCATTTCATTTGAATCAAAATGGAAACGCTTAGAGTCACAAGTAGTTGATTTTTTTTCTTTAAATGCTTTGGCCATCTTTACTTTTTGTTCGATAGGAATTGTGTCATCAAAAAATGCTAAAGCCACTATTTCTTCAGTAAGATACCACAAATGTCCACAAAATTTTTTTGTTGTTTCTTGGGAAATTTTTTCATTTATTTCATTGTAAAAATAAAGATCTTTTAAAACCATCCAATCGTGGTATGGTGCTTTGCAGGCTAAGGGAGCATTGTACCAAGCTTTTATGTATATTTTTACAATAAATATACAAATATCCCTTATTCCTTGCAATTCCTGCTGAGTGAAATGAAATTGATTTCGAAAAATAAATATTTTCAAGCAATAAATAGCTTTCGCCATCCACCTGGCATGGTGAAAAGCACCAGGTAATCGGAATGTAATTTCATTTGATTAGTGTTCTCCTAAAACTATCATAACTAACTGCAGCAGCTCTTTGTAATCGTCCGTTGTCTGTTTATAAAAAAATATGTGCTTTGTCAAAATGAAGTACAATTTCTATGTCTTTATCGATACTGTTCACAACAAATTGATCATCAATTCCAACAGTATATTTAGAATTATCTATATTGGCCCAAGCTTGTTGAAAACGTTTAAATAATCCTGTTTCGGGTGCAGGCGACGTACCAATGCATGCTTCAAAAGCAGACTTTAAAACCAATGCATATATATGGTGTCTGCAAGGTAGGTATAAGAGATCTTTACCCAGTTTTTGTTCTAATAAAACTCAAGAACATTTTATTCTTCCAGTATTTGACGCAGTAGTGTCACAACACAACGTTTGCACTGTATCCAAAAGTTTATTTTCAGCAAGCAAGTTGTAAATAGCTTCTGCCATATCGTCTCCACTGCAAGAATCTAATTGAGGGACTTCTAAAAGATGCTCTTTTCCGTTAGCGGAAATAATTACTGGAAGCCTGTCAAGCATTTTGTTTCTAATTATTGATAGAAGCAGCTTTCCATCCCAGTGGACGGTAGTGAACTCTAACTGAAACGTCAGACGTTCATTTCTGATTACTGAAGCACGCTCGGCACGAAGTTTTTGACGGCATCGCTGTATCGAGGTTCGATTTATAATTAGATCTTCAGTATTGTGTCCCAAAGCTTCTGCAGTAGCCATTAAAATGTGGACAGAGTTTCTGTCACTTAACTTGCATTTATCAAGAGCTGCTACCAACTTGGTGTTAATAAAATTAATGTTCCCACGCTTACATTCTTTGGTTGGACCTGCCTGATTTGTCGGACACAACGTATCTTCACGGTCAATTTCATTTTCAGATGAACTCTCCTTTTCAGACGAAACTGGCACTAAAATAAAACTTTTGTAAATATACTACAAAATACTGCGTGAAGAATGTAATAATTGGACAAAAGAAAATTTCAAAAGTACTTAATGGTTTTTACTTACACGACTCTTTGATATCCAAGTCCATGTCCTCCATTGTTGCACTCAATTTTGTATTTTCTTTAATTTTATTTCGTCACTGTTCTTCTGCACTAAGATGTTTTAGAACTCATTTTTTCCTTTTCATCAGTTCTTTTATCAATGCCTCTAAAACACCAATTCGTCCTTTCTGCCTCTGGGAAATGAAAAATTGTCTGTCTTCTTCTATTGTAATAATTTCCAAGACATTAGAGTGAGCAATATCAAATAGGTCCTCTAGTTTTTCTTTGAAATTTTGTTCTTTTTGCTCCTGAGTTTCGCTCTTTCTTTTAGAACGTTTTTGATGCAGTCTCCATTATATAGGGCTTCCTGTTTAACAATGCAATGTTGAGGTTCTCTAACTGATATTCGTGCTTTTTGCCAAAAAATTACAGTTTCAGAAATTACTAAACCAGCACTTTCCCGGAGGCTTAATTTTACACATCTCATATTATAAAATAGCACTTGCATTACTTGTTTGTTAGAAGGTAATTTGCTACCTAATATTTTATTTGTTTCTCTTTCAATCAAATATATATGATTGCGAAGTTTACTCATTAGCGCCATTTTTAACAAACCACGTCCTACCGCTTCGTTTGGAAGACAACGCAATACTGATTATGACTAAGTGCCGTGGTCAGTTTTCCCAACAACCAGGACTGCCGACGCCGCCTGCACAGCGCCCCCTATCGTGTGTCGTACGTGCTGATGTGTTATGCAAAACTATGTTTTAGTGTATATTTGATATTATTTAGTTTATTAACTCGCATAAAATCTTATTTCCTTTTTTCTGTAAAACTTGTGGGAAAACAGTAATTTTTATGTAAATGGCGACATTCACAGCCTCTGCGGCACCACTTAGAATTATGCGAATGACCCGATGTTTTTTAGGCATTAGTTTTAGGCCAGTTAAAATAAACTGAGGGGGTGAGACATTAAAAAAAAAACAAAGTTGAAAAAAAGGGCCACCCTAATATATATATATATATATATATATTTGACATCAATTGTATACATTGATCGTCGCATTTATTATAAATATATATATTTATTTTTTTGGCATTAATTGCATACATTGACCGTTGTATTTAATTTGAATGTACTCCGTAGCGAAGCGCGGGTTTTCAGCTAGTCTCAATAAATCTTCTTAATGAGATATCAGGATTCATGTCGACAGTAAGAAAACCGTTCGTCATTTATGATAATTTTGGCAGTGTTACATTGGTCAAAAATTGGTATAGTTTCCTATTCTCTCTCAGTCTATTAAAATATTCAACACTTAGATAAATAAAATCTAAAAGCATTTTCATCTACCTCTTCATTGTGGTTAAACATGTTTGTTTTGTATATGAAATACCAGTGATAGATGTATTTTATTGTCCATATAACAATAATGGACGTCTTTGAGAACTTGTTGAGCAAAACAAACTCATCTCGGAAAGGTGTAAGTTTACATTTGGATGGATACCCCAGGGACGCACTTATAGGGATGGGGTTGCGACTTGAACGGATAAAAGTATTTTTAACGCAAATTAAATCAAATTCATTAGGTGATTATAAAAATTTATTTAAAGAAAAATCCAATTTTCATTTCTTTTAACAAAGATCTTGAATTACTTCAGCCATGGTTACATAAATTTCTCTGTCTATGTATAGCAACGAAGTCCGCTTTATCGTGATTGTGTCGTGTATATCCTTAATAGGTTTTTAAAATGCTCAAGGTAGAAAATGACCTTTCACTGACCCATGTTGCTACCGGAAATATTTTAATAAATTATAGATGTCATGATACATCATTTTGTCCCACTTCGGAACTGTATCAATGGTTTTTTTTTGATAGAGCTATTGCAAAACGCTTTTCAAATTTTTTATAACACAACTTGAATTCGGAGTTCAAAACTGCTGGATTTCTAGACGGCAAATCCCGTGCATAACACTCACTCAACTGACGGAAGTTTTCTATTGCACTTGCTGTTGGAGCAACTTTTCCTAATCGTAGAAGAACTAAAAAATGTTTCAAAATGTTGCTGTGCCGAGATAAACGTTTATGAAATTGAGTCGATATCTGGTCATAAAATGGAAAAAAAAACACAACAAAACAACAAAAAAAACAGTGCATTTGAAATATCGATTTGAAAATTGGACCTTGATGTTTGTAATTCTCCAGAGATAGAAACCTAAGTTTCAAGTTCAACATATGTTTTTCAATACACTCAATGCCAACATAGCAGAGAATGCGAACGCTGAGTAGACGAGTTGAAAGTACACGCTTATGTATCGGTTACGACCTACGACTCAGCATCTGCAGTGATCGCCAATTCATGATACCCGTGATCTCCGTTCGCCCGAGAACTACTTCGTTTACGTTGCGTTCACAGCGGTCGAGATACCCGATAATTGTAGGATCCCCCCCCCCCTTATGTGACTGCTCATTTATAAATAATTCAGAAATATAATACAAAACTCTGCATAAATAAAAAACAGAAATCTAACTAGAATTTATTTTCGAATGTTTTCTCGTTTTTTCCAGTATTCTTTGGGGGGGAGGGGGCAGGATCTCTTACTCCCTTCTAGGTGCGGCACTGGTGTGCCCTAATTTAAGTTCATATAAAAATATCTTTGAATGTCTAGAAACTGCTTTAACCCCTTCCTTCTCGCTCCCGTGAAAATCACGGGGTGAGTTTTCTCCTTCTATTTCTCGTGCCCATGATATTGCCGGGCTGGAGTGTCCAAAAGTAACGCACCAAAAAGATTAAAACAATACATTTCATGTACACTGAAAAAAATTCATTTCTTATTTTGCATACCAGATGGCAGCACCAGACTATTTATAATGTAATTGGGGATGGTTTATTTTAAACTAGATATGACAGATCAAGAAATGAATGGAATCCTCCGAAAAAATAGACACTTTTATTACCGTTTTATTGAAAATTATGCGATCGTTAAGGGGTTAATATTAAAAGCTTATACCGGCCCTTAAAAAAATTAATTTTTAATATCTTCTAGGATTTCTGCTTTCATTCAGAAGTAAACGATCCAACTACCAATTCTGGAAGCAATGAAAAGTTTGAATTATTTTCTTCCTAAAACAATTTTATCAATGAAGTATCAAGAATATTCAAAGAGGCCGTTGTTTTAATGTTCTCAACATAACAATGTTAAGCTCTCCACTATTAAGTCTCTCAAATATAAAATTTCTGTCAAATGGGAAAAAAATAAACCTTGCAATCTCTTTCAATAGTAACAACTCTTTCCATTTGTAACTTAAAATCAGTCTAAAATGTTTACAAACCTGATGCGTTGAAAGATTGCAAAAGTTATAAGAGTTTGTGTTCAGTTCGAACTTTTGTCATTTTAAATTACTTCGCAGAGTAAGGAAAACTATCGCATGTTACATCCAGGGAAAGTTAATTTAACAAAAGGCTGAAAATGGAATAGGTTTCAAAAGACTTCAAATAAAAATTAACAAAAGTCATATAGCCTCTCTTAAAATATTTATCATTATTATTTAGTAAATTATAAGTAAGTTAATAATACAAATATGAGCAAAATTCGATAAAAATCCTACTTTTAAAAAAAAGGTACAATATATTTTTCTTAAATAAATTTAAATTGCAGAAAAGAGTAAAAGTACTTTTTCCCAATTTTACACCCTGAATGTAATGTTTTATCTATATAGTTTTATTTAGTAATTCTTCTTTTAGGTATTTTCTTTTCCACAGGGGTTCATTTGTTTCCTCTCTAACGGTCTTTATGGAATTTTAAAAAATGACGCCAGAACTAGCAACAACAAAAAAATGGTCATTTAAAAAAAAATTTGGAAATGTCTGGAACAAATGGGAGCTTTAACCTCTATTTCCGTACTCTATATGCAGATCTTTTATGGGTCAATTTCAGTCAATGCGTATTTCTTTTCGGAAGCACTTTTTATCATTTTACTTGTTCCGTTTCATCTAATGTCCAGAGGAGAGATTTATTTCCAGAATTTGTTTCGGAGAGTGCAACCACTGAAGTCTGTCGTTCCTTAACTAGTAAAAGACAATTTTTAATTTTTTTCTGCATTTAAAAGACATGCTACAGTGATCAGATAAGGCACTTTAATGTGCTAAGGAAGTGATACCAAAAAAGAGTTTGATATCTTAAAACGGACCAACGTTCCATGGTAAGAGTGAAATGTATTTATTTCTATAAATTTTCTTTTAGATGATACATGAAATAGAAGTATGTTACTATATTTCAAGAAGTTAAGTATACATTTTTCCCGTGAAATGTCATGTTATGCTAGATAGAATCTCTGATTTCAGTGAGATCTTTTTGTACAATCTTTAAAGGTATGAAATAGACTATGAATTATTTCTATTTTTAACCATTAGAGATGTTGAATTACATATATTAAACTTAATAGTATGCATAAATCGAGGCTTTATCGGATTAATTCAGTTCTTAATGAATGAATCCTTATAATGAGCCCGTTTAAGGAAATAGATACATTTACTAAAGTGAAACGTTTCCTAAAATCTATTTCAATTTATACTAATTTAATATAATAGTATGGACTTGGGTTAGTAGTTACATAAAAATGCTAATTATAAATTTTTTGTAACTCATTTTAATGTTACGAATTTTGTAAATATTGCAATTTGTTTCGTTAAAATAGCTTCTATGGAAGAGCTCTTATAGCTATGTATTTAATATGGGAGTCTATGGGAATCTCGCCAAATATGAGAGTTATCGCCATATTGGCGATGGATTTTGTGACTTAATCTGGTCGCCAGATTTGGAGATATTTCGCCCACTTGCCGACTAAACTTTCGGGAAGCTTCTAGAAATATCTACCTGTGACTGACCTATAAAGCGCGCTTTTGAAATCTATAAATATACCTGGCATTGGTATCGGAACTTAATTTCCTAGTGAGAATTGAATGTGTTGTAACTGCGTTAATTGCCGTGCATTGTATTGAAAATTCTGGTATATAGACTTGTTTTTTTAGAATTTTCTGCTGTATAGAAAACAGTTGTTACGTCTTTTATGTTTGAATTTGTGTATACGCATGAAGAATTTACAAAATAATAAATTTATTTTGTGTGAACTTTCTGAGGAGATTTTTATTCAATCCTAACGAACCCAGGAAAACGGAACAATATTGATAATGCAGTTTTCATTCACCACCTATTGATGAATGAAAGAATTTATTTAGAACTGATAAACTTTTGCAAATTAAGCAAGGACAAATATATTTTTTGGAAAAGGATTCGTTAAAATCAATAGAATATATAAGACTCTAAAGATAACGAAACAAAAATCTATATAATCAAAGAATAGGGGAAAAAAGGCATTGTTGCAATTTTCCAACTGGAAGTTATATATTTCTAACTCATAAAAAAGTTTCGAATTAAATACAAAAGATTGTGAATAGCCTTTGTATAAGGAAAGTAGCTTATTTCCCATGCAGCGGGTGAAGTGGAACTCAATTCTTTCGCCAAGATGTTACATAAGAGAAACAAGAATTCAAACAAGTACAAACAACTGAACCACAAAATTAAAAGGGAAGAATTAAAGTGTTAAACAAAGTAAGAGTTCCCTTGCCTCCCAGTAACGGGAGTAAATAGAACTCTCTTTCAAGGCTGGGTAAAGAGGGAGATGTCCGCAGTCACCACAGCGTCGCCGCGGCAGAGGGGGCAAGTAGGCTTGTCGACGACCCCAAGTCGATGAAGGTGGGCATAAAGGTACGTTGCACACACGATGGTTATATCCGTGGCGGAAATTTTCCGTCGACGTCGTTCCAACAATAGACAAAACATCCACCTACGCACAGTGGCACTCGACAGCTGTACAAGCTACCGTCGACGGAAAATTTACAGATCGTTTTTTTCCGCCCAGTGTGCAAGCTCCAATTGACTCCTGTAGTCTACTGTTGTAACGACGTCGATGGAAAATTTCCGTTACGGATAGAAACGCCGTGTGTGCAACGGGCCTAAGGCAGTCATGCCTAGTCGTCATTCGGAAAGAAGCAACCGCACGATACCTCGGGTAATCCGGGAGCCTGAGGATGGTTTCACACCGGGGCTTCTCCCTTGTTCTTTCCTTTAGTTAGGATATATATTCAAGTCTCTTATGGCCAGATTGATCTTTGAAGCAGCAGATCCATCAAAGACTTCCTCAAAAGGAGACTGATAGATTGCTCAACCTTTTATTGCCAATTTATCTGCAGTCTCATTTCCAGGGATCCCACTATGGGACGGGATCTATTGCAGGACAACTGCTTTGTTCCTGTCGTGGAGGTCTCAAAGAAGGGACCTACATCGTTTTACAGACGTAGAAACAGGAGCTTGGCAGCAGTTAGCAATAGCCAGGATCGCAGCCTGGGAGTCAGAGAAAACTACAGCTCGTTCAAAGATAAACGGATACTCCCGAGCAATTAAATGTTGCAAAGTGACTCCCACTGCTGCAACCCCTCTGTCAAATGCAGTTTTCTCAGATCCCAGGGAAAGGGAGTGGCAAAATCTTCTGACTAAATAACCGATCCATAAGGAGAGTAGTAGTCTGCATTAAATCATTATGTAATGTTATTGAAATACATAATTAGTATATTATCCTGTATAAACAACTGTTTATGACGTTGATGTAACTGTTGATGAAAAGTGTCGCAGAAGAAGCGTGAATATTACGAAACAAGTCTGAAAATCCCATTCTTTACATCCTGATAAGAAAAAGAAATTTAATTTTCCGTAAAGTTTTGTGAGAAATGATAGGTTTAAGATGTTGTGTAAGGCAGATATATAAGAGATTTTAGAAAGATACCGGTGTATCGAAATTATGACCATTCACCAGTAAAATGAAAAAAAGCCTTCTGTTAGTATGAGTTTTAAAATATGGATCGTGTATTCATATAAACATTAACTATTGTAGACTTAGGTCTAATATAGAAGAGTATTTTTAGAGTTTGTTAGTTTCTTCCACCGAGGAAGTCTAGATGATTAAATTTTGAACCATCATTGAAATAAAAATCTCTTTCATAAGAACCCAAATCTATATGAAAAAATCATCTTTATCAGACTCTTGTCTATATACACACTCGGTTCCCAATACACTGATTATTAAAATAATAGGTGATTAAAAATAAGAAATTCTGGGAAATTGGATCACATTCTTTTCTGGAAAATGCAAGTAGTACTGCCTCTGACGCTTGGAGCCGAATGTGTTTACAATAAATTTTTATTCAATCTAACTCCACCAGTTTGAAGAAAATGCTGCAAATACTGCTAAGTTTTTAATACTTTTAAAAGTCAGAATTTAACATTTTTTGTGTTCTGAACTCAACGATATGTTGGAAAATACATTCTCATTTTCTGCATTAGAACTGTTGTTGACGGGAAAGCGAAAATGACTATATCCATACCCACGGGAAATGCAATACGACTTCAATGGAATGGGTTTATTCAATTACAAACTAATATTTCAGAATACAAGTAAACAACGCTTGTAATTTAGCAAATACACGATCTAAAATTAGTTAATGCTAAGAATAACACATCGTAAATTACAGTCAACATTGCACCAAAATTCAAAATCAAAAGTAAAGAGAAATAAACAATAATGATTGAATATGCCAATATAAAGCAATGAAAAATGTTGCTATGATCGAAACAACTTCGTATAATGACACTATTGCCTGGGTAAATATATAAGTAACGGTAAATTACAAATTTTATAAGATGGGGAATGTTAAGCAAAAATTGACACAAAGAAAAATGTCTATGATTGAAGATCGAAAAATGTTCATATTGTTTGATATTTGAATTTTATTTTACATCGAGTATTAGCTAAAAATATATAACTAATTTCGCTGTAAAGTAATACATTATATTACTTTATATATCTGGCTTATCTATTTTTTTCTAGAGAAATTATAATTTTTATTTCTGCATAATTAATATATGTACATTGAAAATTTTTTTTTAATATACTAGAAAATTTCCTCATTTAGTTTAAGAAAAATCGAGATCTATATAATTTTTTTCATGAAATTATATAAGACGACACGGATTCTATTATAACTTAAAAATGGAACATTGCATTTTACGATTATACAATAATAATTGGTAATGGAAGCTTGAATTTATATGAATAACTGGAGAACGAAATAAATGAAATACTTTTACATATTACATGTATCATTACACGAAACGTACTTTCAAATTTGAGAAAGCAAACTATTTCCCTAAAATTAAATTTTATAAGGACAGTTTTTTTCTCAAACAGTAAATCAAAAAAAAATACTCCAGTCCAAGATTCTACAGTTTATCTGTGAGAAATTAATTTCCCACTCCATTTATAAGAAACAGGTTACCTTCCTTAAATTTTTCGAACTATCTGATAAAAATATTTTTGCCATTAATTGCGAAGACATCTCAAAAACTCAGTTTCAATCAATGTACCTTCCGTTTCTATGGATGGAATTTCCTTCTTTTTAGGGAAAAAAATCATTGCTTTATCTTTACAAAAATGCTCAAAATGCAATAAAAACCATTCAGCGAAGATATAAAAAAAAGCAATCTCATTATTTATTATAGGAAGAAAAATGGAGAAAAAAATACGATTCCATTCAGAAAGACTAGAAAACAAACAACTTTCATTTTAAGTATTTTTTATTTTTGCCATTGATAATAAAACCAATATTTTGTCCAAATCGTCTTAAAATATGTATTTAGTTTCTCTTAGTTAATTTCTATATCTTTAGATTTAAAGTCTGTTTTTGAGCGAATATAAATTGTAAATTTAGTTAAAAATTTTTAATAATCTTGAAAAGTGTGTGCGATGTTAGTATTCAATACATCACATATTAGTTATTCTACAAAAATATTTTATATGATTAGAAAAATTATTTAATTTAGTTTTCATTAGTATTTTAGATTTTTAAGTCAATTTAATTCCCAATTTTGAGCCTCCGAATACAAATTTAGTAAATTTTACGTGTCTCGTAAAAAAGTTGGTACCCCTTTTGACGTGACCGATAAGTGCGGCTACGCTTGTGCTATCGTATCCATTTGTAAGTTTGCCTGTAGAAAATATAACACAGTGTTTCCAAACCTCTTTTAGACTCGCGACCCCCTTAAACCCTTCAGCGCCCGTGTACAGAGTGCCACATTTTCGATACTAAAAGGGAGACATTTTGTTTTAAACCTTCAGTGGTCGCACCCAGATATAGAGTACAACATTTTCGTAATTTTGAATGATTTGTTTTTACATGTAAGGTTTGAATGTTCTAAGCAGTTTCTATTCATAGCTACACCCTCTCTCACGCAGGTATGATTTTCTGACCCTTGTATTCCTTTCCATTCATTGTTAGTCGTGATTTAACCGTGGTACGTGAGCGATTATACTGGATTACAATACGAGAAAAGCAGGAGTTCATGCACTCGATCAAATGTGCAGCTATTACACGGTATCCTGCATATCACGAAGATGGACGATCTCATTATTTTTTAGGTTTTTGGACATAATAGGAATCCCTTCGCAAGTTGTCCTTAGATCCAACAAACCTGACAGTTTTGAAATAAGGCGATTGTATCTGCATTCTTTGATCTTTATTTATAAATATATCTCAATATTATCAACATTTTATATCTTGTCATAAAACGCAGAATTAGTATTTTCAGTTTGAAAAGAAAAAGTCTATTACAAAAGGACTAATCAAGGTTGAAGGAGACTACACTCTGTACCTCGTGCTCCTGCTGGTGTTCCAAAAATCGTAGCGCCCGCTGAAAGGTTAATAGTTTCCACGCATCCTGCTAACTCCCCACCTTTCCCCTGCATATTTTCATTTAAACGTCTCCAAGAAAAACTCTAAAATGAATTTTTCCAAAATTTAATTCTAACTTAATTTTAATTATATAAAAATAAAATTTGTAAGAAATTGAGAACATTAAGAGATCGACCATCTTTAAAATATCGATTTTAATGAAAATTTCGAACTTGTTTTTTTATCCTTTTCTTTAAAGATTAGAAATTTTTGTTTCTAAATCTGATTTTATTTTTTCTGTACTATCATTAGAAATGGTATTAGAGCGATTTAAAGATCAGCAGCAGCTATAAATTTCAATGCAAGTTGAAAACTGTAACCGTTTTTTTCCGAAGAACTTACTTTTTATTGAAAATGTAAACAACTCTTGTGATACCTCAAAATCCAACCACGATATGTCTATGAAATTTTTCATGTATGATTTTATAATACTTAGAATGTAATGCACTACATATTTGGTTCTAGGTATCATATTTGTGGATTTATAGCTGCATTTATAAAAAAATATTATGAAAAATTACTAAAATTTTACACGTAATTGCATATAATGACTTGTATTTCTTTTTTGATTTTAAGATATCGATAAGCTTTTAGCTCATTACACTTAGAATGTATTTACGTACATATAACAAAAAAATTAATGTTATAGGTATAATGTTTTTTAGACCTAGAGCCTTTTTGTAAAAAAATATTAAATTTCGATCCAATTTCCTCAATTTTGTAAAAAATTTGCATAGTTATTGTCTAATTTTTCATCACTTTCGAGTTTGGATGTTGTATTCCTTCGAAAAACAAGACTGAAATTTTCGCAACTGCAGCTTTTCAAAAAGAGTTCTCTGTACGCAGTCGGATACCTTAAGACACATTCATTTCTTAGACAAAGGTGTGTCAAAGCAGGAACAGAACCCCAAGAAATATAATACACTTACCAACATTGGTTCAGCATGATATCACAATAAAAATAGAAAAACTCTTTCCTAAATGAAATTCATTTATTCCTTTTCGAAAACTTCTATAGTAATGCCAAACGTGGCAGCACAGTCTGATGAAAGAGAAACTGACTTTTACATAATATGTTACCGAAATTTTCATTTACCCATATATAAAGACGATAAGTTTCTAACGAACTGAGTTTGTGCTTTCAAATAGGAGTTTTAACGTACTATTGCGTTCCTCCATAACGGTCTTCCGGAAAGCAAAACTTCAGACGCTAAAACCGTCCGTCCGTACCTCGCGAGTGAAATTTTAGCAGCGCGCCAAACCCAGTCTGTATCACTTGGACAAATAGAAAATAGTTAAACAGAAAAAGTACCAAAATGAGTCAAAATTTTGACATACATATCTATATATATGTATGGCTCAGTTCACTTAACGTTAAACTTAACTCTTACTAGTAGAAACTAACCGAACCACACAGCAATTATGGGATAAAAGATTCTAAGACAGCTCATAAGGTCGCTGGGTTTTTCCTATGACTGTATTCTGGATACTAAGAATTCAATGTTAAACTGGTTGAAAACCTTCAATGATGACAACTTGACAATGCTCAAACTTGTTAATGATGACAAGCATGTTGAAACAAACTGACTTTGATGACAAGCATGTTGAAACAAACTGACTTTATTGAAAGACGAAAACTCAGCTAATACAAGACAATGTTTAGATACTCACACGGAAGAATGTCGGCATTTCTACACTTGAAAACTTTAAGAAGCATTCCAACAGAAATTCGCATGAAAGGTGCTCTCGCAGTACATCATTACAATCCATAGAACGGCGAGCAAAAAACACCACTCTTCCCTACAAGACTGTATGCAAACTGATTAGATCGCGGGAAGGAAGGTTAGCGATAGCAAAACTACAGCAGTATCGCCATCTAGTGACAATTAAACGAGTTATTTAAACTTCTACACAAAAAATGCAAAAATAGAAAATCAAAATCCAACATTCTCCCGCTCTTGAAACCCTTTAGGGGTTTCAAAACACTGAATTACACATAATCTAAACAAACAATATTAACAACAATTGAAAAAGGTTACAAGACATAAATGAAACTTGGTAAATTATACAAAGTAAACTAAATGGCTACATGGAGAACCAGTCTAAAGGTAATCTACAAAGTTTGGTGATGGGACGAGTAAGTTGACCTGAATCAGTTTTTAAAGTAACAACTCGAACCTTCTCATCTTTACCGGGATGTAACTTTAACACGCGTGCAAGTTTCCATTTTAATGGAGGTGCCAACTCATTCTTGATAAGGACAAGATCATCAACTGAGATATTTTTTTGTGACACACACCACTTAGGACGTTGTTGTAGTCTGGCAAGATATTCCTTGCTCCACCGGTTCCAGAAACTCTGAAGCAGAATCTGGACAAGTTGCCAACGTCCAAGATGTGATAATGGAATTGCAGTCAAATCTGGTTCAGGGATAGCTGTCAAAGCTGAACCAATGAGAAAATGGCCTGGTGTTAATGGCGATAAATCATTTGGATCTGGAGAGAGAGAACAAAGTGGTCTTGAGTTAAGACACGATTCTATTTGAGCAGCAAGGGTGAATAATTCCTCCAAAGAAAGCAGAGAGTTTCCCATGGTTCTTCTAAGGTGGTACTTCATAGATTTCACACCGGCCTCCCAAATACCCCCATGATGAGGAGCAGCTGGTGGATTGAATTTCCAGGTGATTCCCTCAGATGAAGAAAAATTTAACACATTTGAATTTTCATTCTGAGAAAGAAAAGATCTAAGTAAGCCCTTCAGCTCTCTATCATCTCCGACAAAATTAGTTGCGCAATCACTGACGATTTCCAAAGGCCTACCTCTTCTAGAGATAAAGCGTTTCAAAGCACCAATGAAGGCTTGAGTAGTGAGGTCCGTCACTACCTCAAGATGCATTGCTCGCGTGGCAAAACACACAAAAATCGCAATGTAAACCTTGAAGGATTTTTTCCCCCGGACATTTCTCTCCCTGGCAAGAAACGGTCCTGCAAAGTCAACACCTGACGTTGAGAAGGCCCTGGAAGGTGTGACTCTTGAAGCTGGTAAATCTCCCATAAGCTGACTCATAGCAGAAGCAGAAAGACGAAAGCAAGTTTTACAGCTTTTTACAAATCTACGGACCACATCTCTTCCACAAGGGATCCAAAATTTTTGCCTTATAACTGAGAGCAAGAGTTGAGGCGATGCATGCAAATGTGTTACATGAAAGTGCTGAACGATAAGAGTTGTCAAATGATGTTTCTTGGGAATGATAGCTGGATGTTTCGAAAAATTAGATAGACTGGAATTTCTAAGTCTCCCACCAACTCTTAACACATCCTCATTGTCCAAGAATGGGCATAGCGCAAGAATCTTGCTGGAAGTCTTCAATGCTCTTCCTGTTTTCAAGCAGTGTAACTCTTCTCCAAATTCTGCTTGCTGGACTAGTTTGACCATAGTTAATGTTGCTCTTGAAAGTTCAGCTGATGTTAAATAACTTATATTTCTTTCAGCTGAAGATTTTCTAGTATTGTTTAGGAAACGCAGAACCCAAGCAAAAACTCTACAAAGTTTGGTGAATGAGGAAAACTTGAAGATAACTGATGGTGGCTGAAATTGAGTAGCTGCTGAAATGAAGCTTTTCCTTTGCTCAATGAGTTGTGATTCTTGGAATGAAAATCTTGTAGATGATTGTTCATTAAAAAATTGCTCTGAAGGCTGCCTGAGAAAACTGGGACCCTGAGTCCAGAGGTCACAAGACAAGAATTCTGCAGGTAGAAGACCTCTGGTGCCACAGTCGGCAGGGTTATCCACACCTGGAACATGGTTCCAGTGTACGTCTGGTGCAGCTTCCTGTATCTTGGCTACTCGATTCGCTACAAAAGGGAGCCAGCGGCGAGGTTCTGAGGCAATCCACGAGAGTGCCACTTGCGAGTCAGTCCACGCAAATGTTTTGCTAAAAGGAATTTCCAATGTTGGTATAATAGATTCCAACAATGTTGCTAAAAGTAATGCTGAACATAACTCAAGTCTTGGAAGGGACTGAGTTTTGACTGGAGCAACTCTAGTTTTTGACGTTAAAAGTGATACTGTAATGTTATGATCTTGAGTGACTGAGCGAATATACACAACAGCACAGTATGCTTTTTCTGATGCATCACAAAACGCATGAATCTGGATATCAATAGGCTGTGTACACATGACAAATCTAGGCAATTTAAAGTTGACCAGCAAAGGAAGCTGTGAGTGGAATATTCTCCAACGTGAAGAAAGTGGTTCACTGAGAACATCATCCCAACCTAGATTTTGACTCCATAGTTCTTGTATGAAGATTTTAGCACTTATGACAACTGGTGCTAACCAACCCATCGGGTCAAATAATCTGGCAATGTCTGAAAGAATTTTACGTTTGGTCAGGTCTTGATGATTACAAATTGTGATGGACACACGAAAGGAATCTGTACCTGGATGCCAAACGATACCAAGAACCTTGATAGTTTCACTGTCTTCAATAGATAATGATTGGTTTATGGCTTTAGAATGGGCAGGAATACTCTTCAAAACTGCTGGAACATTGGAACTCCACTTGTGAAGTCTGAAGCCTCCCCGAAGCATCATCTCTGATAGTTGACTGGTTAGTTGTTCAGCCTTTAACTCAGAGCTCTCTCCAGTCATGATATCGTCTACGTAAAAGTATCTGAGGCAGACCTTAGAAGCTAAGGGATAGTTGATCCTCTCATCAAGTGCAAGCTGCTTCATTACCCTAGTGAATAAGTATGGAGCGCTGGCTGTGCCGTACGAGACAGTGACAAGACGATAAGTTTCTATGGGTTCACTGGGCGTGTTTCGCCAGAGTATCCTCTGCAAATCAGCATCCTCTGTGTGAACTCTGATCTGTCGAAACATCTTCTCCACGTCAGCACAAATTACAACAGGAAAGGTTCTGAAGCGGAGGAGAATGTGATAAAGCTCTTGCTGCACTCTTGGTCCTGTATAAAGTAGATCATTTAGAGAGAGTCCTGACGATGATTTGGAGGAACCATCAAAGACGACTCGCAACTTTGTCGTAGAGCTGCTCTCCTTAAACACCGCATGATGAGGTAGGTAGAACTGGGGATTTTCACTCCTCTCTGAGTCTGAAACTTTCTCCATGTGCTGAAGCTCTATGTATTCTTTAATGAAACCTCTGTAACGTTCATAAACCTCTGGTCTGGCAACAAGATTTTTCTCTAGTGACTGGAATCGACGCATTGCAGTCCGGAATGAGTCACCTAAGAGAGTTGGAGAGGTATGGCAAGGTAGTTTCACCGTGTACCTTCCATCATCGTTTCTTGAATATGTAGCTGCAAAGTAATCTTCGCAGGCCTGTTCCTCTTTAGTGAGCAAGTTGGCTTTCGGAACTTCATCCAATTTCCAAAACTTGCTAAGCAACTCTTCCGTTTCCAGTTGGATGTGATTGACATGGATAAGTGGTGGATCTGGAGTTTCCGTGTTTACATTTCCGGAAATGATCCATCCCAGTTTTGACCTGACAGCAAAAGGACAATCCTCAGTTGTTTTAACAATTTCTCCTTTTAGCATTGGCAAGGCAATACTAACACCGAGTAGAATGTCAATAGGACCTGAATGAAAGAAATTTGGATCTGCTAGCTTGAGATCACAGAATGGAATTGCTGTCCCAGATGGTAAGGAGAAATGAGGTATATCACCAATGATTTTATTAATGATAAAAGCTGATGTCACAAATTTAGGAGAGTCCTTGAAATAAGGAGTAAACTTAAGGGTTGTGACCCCATTAGTATGTGTGTTGGATGAACCAAGACATGATATCTGCACTCTTGCCTTGTTTCTGGCAAGACCTAAACGATTGAAACATGTCTCTGTTATAAAAGAAGCTTGGGAATCTGGGTCAAGAAGAACTCTACAGTGTTGATACTCATTTGTAGAGTCAAGTACCTTCACTATAGCAGTGCATAAAAGCACTTGATTCGGAGCAGCTTGAGATGGTACACAAGATGATACATTAGTAATGGATTGCTGCGGTACACCTGTTGATTCAGTTGCTGCATCAGAAGTGGGCGAAAATTCCGTGACATGTTGAGATAACACTGTAGAATGGTTCGATTTGGTTGACTCCAAATGAAGAAAGGTATTGTGTCTTTTGTGACACACTCTACAAGCGTAACTGCTAAGACAATTCGCTAATTTGTGAGCCCTAAGACAATTGAAGCACAAACGTTTGTCCTTTATGAATTGAAAACGTTGTGGGGTGTCCATTTTTTTGAAGTTGTTGCACTGGTGAATACTGTGCTCATTACTTTTACAATAACTGCAACAGATCTTGACTTGAGCTGTAAAAGTAGACACTTGTTGGGGTTTCCCTGAACTTGAGACGTTTGGTTGTTGTGGCTTGAATACTGGTTTATGTGGTGTTCGTTGCTGCAGTGTACGTGCATGGTGGATGATGAATTTTTGCAATTCCTCAAGTGTAGGAATGCTGTCATCACCAAGCCCTCTCTCCCACCATGCTCTTGTTGTTGGGTCAAGCTTTTGAATAATCAAATATACAATAATGCTATCTGCAAACCCACTTGGCTGCAGATCGAGAATCTGGAGAGAACGAGTAACTTCCTTTGACGTGTCAACAATGGATAACAATTGTGATGCATCTTCTCTAGTACACTGTGGTAAATTTACAATTCTTTTAATTAGGGTAAAAACTAATTGTCGCCTGTTAGAATACCTCTCCTTTAGGAGATCCCATGCAATCTGAAAGTTTGCATCAGTAATTGGGAGTGACTGAATAACCCGTAGTGCATCACCTTTTAATGCACCTTCCAAGTATTGAAGTCTCTGTGCATTTGATAATTTACTATTTTGCACAACTGAAGCCTGAAATAGATCGCTAAAGGACAGCCACTCCAAGTTGCTACTGCCAGAAAAACTAGGAATACGTAACTCCGGTAGTTTTAAACTTATGGTTAAAGGTTCCTTAATCTCTTTTGAATCCCCTTGAGAAATCCCCTTGACTAATTCACTGTTTCTAAGTTTTAGTTTATCTTCAGCATGGAGAACAATTAATTTATAACTATCAATTATATCTTGAATCTCTTGTGATTCAGACAAATACATATCAAACTCATCCTCCTTGCATGACTCATAAATTTTGCCGAAAATATCTGAACATTTTCCGTTTAAGTCAGAAATTTTATCTTTAAACAATGTGATTTCTGCATTATCCAAACCAAAAGTGTCTGATTCTAATGTTACTTTCAATTTTGTAACAGAGGATTTTAATACCCTTTTTTCAATTTTCAACCTTTCCATTTTTACAATATAAAAAAAATACTTAACCAAAGCAAGTGTAAAAATTCACTAAAATATGTATATCTAAAACTATGACAATAAAAACAATACTTAAATTAAACCAAAGTAAAAATTCACTAGAATATGTATATCTAAAACCAACATGCGTCACAATGCTATGCTTCAAAATTTACTTCGTTCTTATTTGTATGTGAACTCCAAACAACTTAAATTTTCAAAGTCAAAGTGTCAATTCGTCGCTTATTCAAATAAATACTTTCTGCATCTTCTATGGAAGTTGAATCAGTATTCAACGAACTAATTTAACCACAAGCTGTAAATTATTTCAACACCTTTTCAAATATACACATGAAAATGTCCTTGGATTTACTGATACTAAATTCACTGTACTAAAGTATAGATTACTTCCGCTTTCGTTTCACAATAAAAATACTTTCAAAGATAACACTTATACTAAATAGCCAGAAATGAAGAAATCACGAGAATTATTTCCTCTAGAACAATCTTACTTTTGTTGAACTTCTAAATACGCAATCTACCAGAACACAGTCTCCAGCACGACGGACCAAAACAGAATGTATGGCTCAGTTCACTTAACGTTAAACTTAACTCTTACTAGTAGAAACTAACCGAACCACACAGCAATTATGGGATAAAAGATTCTAAGACAGCTCATAAGGTCGCTAGGTTTTTCCTATGACTGTATTCTGGATACTAAGAATTCAATGTTAAACTGGTTGAAAACCTTCAATGATGACAACTTGACAATGCTCAAACTTGTTAATGATGACAAGCATGTTGAAACAAACTGACTTTGATGACAAGCATGTTGAAACAAACTGACTTTATTGAAAGACGAAAACTCAGCTAATACAAGGCAATGTTTAGATACTCACACGGAAGAATGTCGGCATTTCTACACTTGAAAACTTTAAGAAGCATTCCAACAGAAATTCGCATGAAAGGTGCTCTCGCAGTACATCATTACAATCCATAGAACGGCGAGCAAAAAACACCACTCTTCCCTACAAGACTGTATGCAAACTGATTAGATCGCGGGAAGGAAGGTTAGCGATAGCAAAACTACAGCAGTATCGCCATCTAGTGACAATTAAACGAGTTATTTAAACTTCTACACAAAAAATGCAAAAATAGAAAATCAAAATCCAACAATATATAAAAATGAATGTTTGTTTATTTGTTCGTATTGTATGCGATGCCGTACCGTTCGTCCGATTGCGATGAAACTTGGTCAACTTATCGCTTGAACTTGAGCGAAGGTTATAGACTATTTTCATCCCGCTACGACGTTCCATTCCCGAATTATGTTAGAACAAGTTTGCGTGGTATCAACGGATATTGAAAATCGCCAAAAAAAATCGCCAAATTTCCCAGCACAAGATATGCAACTTCTCCCCGGATATTTTTGTTCAAAGCCATTGTAACATTTCATTGTTGCAAATTAAATTATAACATTTCCTTAAAAATGAATAGACATGAATTAAAAACGTGATTTATTCATATATAGCCGCATGCAAGAATGAATTTGATATATTATTTTCATGTACGTGGCAACGCCGGAATATTTCTTTTTAAAAATGAAAATATAAGGATGGAAAGTCATTCATTTTCAATGAATGTGTTTTCTATTCATTTCATGAATTGAAACTATCCCAAGCTACCTGTTCAAACTCAAATATACTGAAGGACACGTTCACTTAGCTAAAAACACGTGTTTAGCCTTGACGCGATGATTTATATAACTGAAGTGACATTGAAACGTAGCAGATGATTTAGTTTTGAGAAAGAATTACAATCATGAAATGCGTGTATATTATAATTAAGAAAGTCTGAAAGTGGCATTGAAACGTAGCAGACGATATAGTTTTGAGAAAAAATTCCGAGCATGAAATACGTGTATATACTTTTCTATAATAATTATCAGATTTGCTGTGTTTTAATATTGAATGTGATCTCAATCCATTCAAACATTATTGATTCTTTTTCTATAATAATAAATCCATTCAAAACGTTATTGACTAGCTGTAAATTATTGCTTTAAAATGACCAAAAAGAGGAGAGCAACTTTTAATCCTGCAGAAGTAAGGTAAAAATGTCAAAGATTGTTGAGAAATGAGCAATGTGATGAAAAAAAAAACAGAAGATCGAGAAGCCAACATAATTCGAAATGCAGTTAGACGCACACAAGAATCTGAAGAAAAAACATTCCCAAGAGCTTGAAGGTAACAGAATTCGAATTGTAGTGATCCGAAGCAGTGAGACTGATGAAGAAACTTTTAACGCGCCGAACATACGATTGTCTTCAAGCTTCAACATCGAAAGGAGAGGAAAGCGATGAACGACGACAGCACCGACAACAAACTAATGCAATTTGCTACCACAAAAGAATTTTAGCGAAAAGTTTAGAACATTATAACATGAGGCTAATCATTGAAAAAAATAATAGCAGAAACTGAATCCCGATCGAAGCCGGGTAATACATCTAGTGTATATATATATATATATATACAAACATATATGTAGATACATATATACATAACACATACATACAAAAGAGGTACATGCCTAAGTAATCCTACGTTAATAACCTGCGGTAGTTTAGTAAGAAGCGACTATTTTTTTTCCTTTAAAAATATCACTGTCTTACGGTTTCATGATAAATAAATATTGCCAATTTTTTTTCGAAAGAAATTCACTGAAATTTAATTTTATTTGAATAATAGCGTTGTGCCCCCCCCCCCCTCCCTCAGTAAACACTTCTCGACCCACTGGTTGGAAAGGCCTTACACAACAGGTTTGTATTCAGCGGATTTGTTTTCAGTGACATAGATGCCAACAGTTTAGTATCGTGAGCCTAAAATTAACCTTCGACTGATGAGTTTTTTATTAGTGTTTGCTAACATTTTATAGTTTGCATTTGAATATCCTGTGTTTAGTTTCAATTATGAGGAAAAAAATATCATTTAGAATTTATTTTGAAATATTTATGCTATTTAAACTATCTAAAACTCGCTATATATTCTGTACATACTCGTAATATTGTAGTTCGGTATGCTACCTTTACCTTGGTCTTTTTGTGTGATTTTGGCGAATTTTGAAAACTTCGCCAAATCATGTCAAGAGGTACCCGTTTCTTGACAATTACCAATTTTATTTTTTAATTGTATTTCAGGTGATACATAGTTTTTCTAATAACTCTGATAGAAGACAAACATAATTTGCAGATGTGGGAAGTTTACTGTTATTTACAAGTCATGTATGTTTCAAGTTTATAATAAAGCAAATAAAGAATGCGAATAATATAGATAATATAGATAAAGAATGCGAATAATATAGATAATATAGATAAAGAATGCGAATAATTGTGATAGAATAAAGTAAAAGTAAAAAATGGAATAATATGCCTAAATATTATATCTTATTGAAAAACATTTCTGATATGGTTTAAGTCGATACATTTTACAAACTTGATTTAAAATTTGACATGAAATTATTTTATTAGGATACCTGTCCACAATTTGTTTGACATGGGAAAACAAAAGTTTTTTCAATATCATAGGAGAATTAAACTTACTCTCGGTTTTAATTATTGTAGAATATAGTTTAGCTGTCACTCTGAACAATATTGTCTTAATTATTAATTTTTACATCCTTATATGTTATTTTGATATCGAAATCTCATACTGGTTATAAGGTTTTCATTCAGGCATAACAGATGTACTACACGAGGATACTTTAAACGAATCACATACATTTTTAGCCGTGGCAAGTGATGTTTGATTTTCCGTTATCAAAATACAATTTAAGCATAAACAAATTTAACGATAAAAGTACTATAATTAAAATGCAAAAATGATGAGAAATGGAAACCCCGCTGCAAAAAGGCATTTATGCTGTCCTAAAAATGCTAATGCCAAAGTATATAATTCACAATACTATTTTTGTTTATAAGATTTTCATTCAGACATACTAGATGCGGCACTATAACAAGTAATTACTTTAATATAATTGCACACATTATTAGCGGGAATAGGTGATGTTTGATTTCCTATTATCAAAATCAATTTTAAATACCATAAACGTGCTAGGAGAAAAATGAAAAAATAACGGGATACGTAAACCCCGCTATAATTACGTGTTTATGTTGTCCTAATATTAATAATGACAAAGAGTATTAAAAACCATATAATAATTGCCTTTTTGTGTTAAAAAATTTATGTTATTTTAACTGTAAAATCAGGCATATCTTCAAATCAATTATTCCGCAGTCAGCATTCAAAAAATATTTTTATACGTATAAAAGTAAAGAATAATTTTTCTTTACATCTTATACGTCAAAAGCCACGTTTAAAGTCTCATTCATAAAAATAACGAGATCCGTAAACCCCGCTATAATTATGTGTTTATGTTGTTCTAATAATAAATGACAAAGGTGGTTAATCACCATATTATTACTATCTTTTTGTATCAAATATTTATGTGATTATAACTGTAAAATCAGGTATATATCCAAAGCAAATTATTTTGCAGTCAGCGTTCAAAAAATATTTTAATACGTGTAAGAAGTAAAGAATAATTTTTCTTTTATTCTTTACTTCTTATACGTCAAAAGCCACATATAAAGTCTCGTTCATAAAAATAACGAGATCCGTAAACCCCGCTATAATTATGTGTTTATGTTGTTCTAATAATGAATGACGAAGAGTTTTATCACCGTATAATTATTGTCTTTTTGTGTTACAAATAATTATAAATGTAAAATAAGGCATACCTTCAACACATTTATTCTGCAATCAGCATCAAAAAATATTTTTATACGTATAAGAAGTAAAGAATAATTTTTCTTTACTTCTTATACGTCAAAAGCCACGTATAAAGTCTCGTTCATGAAAAATCGAGATAAGTAAACTCCGCTATAATTACGTGTTTATGTTGTGCTAATATTAATAATGACAAAGAGTATTAATCATCATATAATTATTACCTTTTTGCATTACAAATATTTATTTTATTATAACTTTTAAATCGGGCATATCTTCAAAACAATTATTCCGCAATCAGCATTCAAAAAATATTTTTTTACGTATACGAAGCAAAGAATAATTTTTTCTTTACTTCTTATGCGTCAAAAGTCACGTATAAAGTCTCGTCAATAAAAAAACGAGATACATAAATTCTGCTATAATTACGAGTTTATGTTGTTGTAATATTAATAATGACAAAGAGTATTAATCACCATACATTTATTGTCTTTTTGTGTTACAAATATTTATGTTATTATAACTGTAAAATCAGGCATATCTTCAAAACAATTATTCCATAGTCAGGCGTAATTATGTTGTTCTTCAAAGCAATTATGTTGTGCTAATAATAAATGACATAGAGTATCAATCACCATATAATTATTATCTTTTGGTATTACAAATATTTATTTTACTATAACTTTTAAATCAGGCATATCCTCAAAACAATTATTCCGAAATCGAATGCAAAATTACGTGTTTATGTTGTCCTAATGTTATTAATGACAAAGAGTATTAATCACTATATAATTGTTTTATTTTTGTGTTACAAATATTTATGTTATTATAACTGTAAAATCAGGCTTAAAATCAGGCATATCTTCAAAACAATTATTCCGCAGTCAGAAGCAATTATGTTGTTCTAATAATAAATGACAAAGAGTATCAATGACCATGTATTTATTATATTTTGGTATTACAAATATGTATTTTATTATAACTTTTAAATCAGGCATATCTTGAAAACAATTATTCCGAAGTAAGTATTCAAAAAATATTTTAAGGTGAAGAATATATTTTTTTCTTTACTTTTTACACGTCTAAACCCATTCGAGTTAAAATACTGAAAGACATTTTTCATTATTAAAAATATTCAACATATTTCCCGCATAGTTTAAAAAATACGAAAGCATACCGTCGACTATATTTTACAACTTCTGTTCTCCAGAAAGGCAGAGTAAACGGATCGTGTTTGTGTTCACAGAGAGGAAAATGGATGTTCTTCATACGTAAAATAATTAATAAACATGAATATGTTAAAGGGTTCGTCTACAAAAGTATTTGTTGATATATTTATGCCCATGATATCACGTTTTTTCGGCGAAAATGTGTTTTCAAACTTTGTATCCTCCGCTGACAGCCTCCCAATAACTCAAGATTAGAGATGTTGAGAGTGATGGATGACTACAGACTTCCCATTATACCTGGAATGGTGATAAATATGGGAGGGAAAGTTTTAAGCTCCGAGATATAAAAAGGGCTAGTCAAAAAATTGAATGATGTTTGCAGTTTACAGGAATATATTTTAAAAGAACTGGTAATAGCGGATAAACTTTGAAAGAGGAGGAAGAAGTGGTAGTGAGTGTGCTTTCTTTACTAATTGTGTCGGTATGATCATTATCGACAGCATATTCTGCCAGCGTGTTCCTCTAAGAATTATCATAAAACAATAGCGAAAATTCTTTCTGGAAAGGAATTATGGAGAGTTAGTATTATGGTAAAGAATACTCATATAATTTATGTTGCCATCAGACAATGATATATTTCATTGAAAAAATGCAAAACACGTCAAATATTGCAAATTTTTTTAAAGGAAAATGAAATTTTTACAGCGTAAATTATTCTTTACTTACACGTATTAAATTCTTTTTTGAACACTGACTGCAAAATAATTTGTTTTGAATATATGCCTGATTTTACAGTTATAATAACATGAATATTTAATACAAATATAGAGTATTTCTAATAACATTATATATTGATATTCATTATAATGATTAGTAATTATAATAACATTATATATTAATATATATAATAATTATTTTATATATTATTAACATTATAATATAACATAATGATTAAAGTATATGTTAACATTTCACATATACTTTTTGTATTGTAACATAAATATTTAAAACAAAAAGATAGTAATTATAATAACATTATATATTAAATATATATAATAATTATTATATATATTAATATTAACATTATAAATTTATATATTAATATTCTTAAGAATTGGTAATATCCATCTAGCTTATGTAATAAGTACTTTTGCTATAGAGGAAATACAATTTTACGAACTTATTAATAAGCACGTATAAACAATAATAGGTAGAAAACAATCTTTAAAGAAAATTTCACAGGGCACATAGAATATGCAAAACTTTTCGAAAAACACTAATGTAATAATGCAAAAAGTGAGGAGATATGAGCTACCGCCTGAAGTACGATTTCCTAATGAATCAGATTGGAAGAAATTAATATATATATATATATATATATATATATATATCTATATATATATATATACATACATATATATATATATATATATATGTATGTATATATATATATATATATATATATATATGTCGGACTTAAGCGGGAACGAGATAATTATTCTAAATTTAAAGGGGGCTTAGTAATTAATTTATTGTCGTGGCGTAATTCGCCACTATTCTCATATCTTGGTTCGAAATACATCGAGAGAAATCGGGGGAATTCCCTTTGGATTGATTGACATCTGTGGCCACGCCTATGGTTCAACGCCGGTGTATGCGTCACAGAGATCATGTGGACATGCGCGGTGGCTTTGGATGGAGAAAAACAATAGCGTGTAATCAGACGGCGGGATTTAATTCATTGCTAGTGGACGCGTGTCAGCTGGGTCCCTAATTTGAAAATGGCGAGAGCTCAAATATGCGCTACTTGGATCAGTGGTTGCTGGAAAATGAAATAAATTGGAAAAGCTTGAACTATGTTTATTAATTGGATTTAGACTACTTACCACTCGCCACCAGTATTAACATGATGACTGCTAATGCAAACCACACGCCTGTCAAGAGCCGCGCAGGATTAAAAAGAACTACGCAGAAAAAAAAACCCGCCTCACTTTTGGATTAGCACGACAGTGCGAAAATTTATGAAACGACGATAAATTAAAAATAATAATAATAATAATAATAATACACCATGGCATCGAAGACTGAAGTGAAAACAGAATTCCACGAAATCATACTCGATGACAATTGGATTCAAGAACAAATGAACACCGGAAATGAAAATGTCGATCAAGCGAATGATGACAAGAAACCTATCTTAAAAAACATACCAGGCTGCACAGGAAAAATTCAAGAAGCAATATTGAAAGAAAAACCGTTCGAAAGAAAAAACATGCCTGAAATAAAATTACCAATACCACAATTCGATAACAGAAGTATCAAAAATATTTTTCAATGGTTCCAGTTGTTTGAAGAGAGTTGCAGCACGTTTGAATTAAATGAGAAATGGAAAAAAGAAAATTTAATGCGCTACTTAAGTCAAGATATTCAAGAAGTAATAATATCCACGGAACTATATAAAGAAGATTACATTAATATTAAAAAACAACTGCTGTCCATTTTTTCAAAGAGCAGAGAAGAACTGATAACAAGGTTTAGGACACTAAAATTAAATGACAATGATGACCTTTTTCAGTATTTCAAGGAAAAACTAGAACTGGGAAAAGAACTTCATAAAACAGACAGTGAAATCATAGAGACACTGTCATTAGACGCTCCAAGAAACATACGAACTTTGCTCTCGTTGCAAGAGATACGAACCCCTTTCGAATGGCTGGAAAAAGCGAAAAAATTACATTTGCCGGTACCTCGGTCCGCACCGCGTATCGCTCCGGAAAGAAGAACAGATTTCATCGCCGGCGATCGTCGAAACTTCGGTGACAGTGAGACAGAGCGCAGAAATTCGGAGCCACACTACAGAAGAAGGTGGATTAATTATGATCAACCCAGAAGACAAAATGAAGGAAATTACAGCAATACGTCAAGATATGATGAACAGAGACACTATCAAAGTGCAGAAGATAACAGAAGACACCAAAATAACCATAGAGGATACTATGCAAATAACAGATGACTTACGATCCAAGCTCGGGTGAGTGAACAAACATTTCAATTCTTATTAGACACCGGTAGTACAATTTCAATAATTTCACAATCATTACTTAAAGAGGTAAAATGTTTTAAAACATTAAATTTAAAAAATATGGTAATAAATCAAACTGATGGTCAAGTACCTGTAACAAAAATAATTAAAACAAATGTAACAATTGGCAAATTAACTAGAGAAATTGAAATGTGGGTCATTGAGAGTGACCTACCTTATGTATTGCTAAGTTTAGAACATATGAGACTTTTTCGTCTCGAAATAAATTTAAGAAAATTAAAGGTGTTCCAATGTAATAAAGAGATAATACTATGTAATAATAATAATAATTTTGTTAATCCATATGCATTGAATGTTCAAAGAGAAAATTGTAAAAATTATTGTGAAAACATGTATAATGGTAAAAGGTATTATGAAAACAAAACTATGTGTAACTTTAGAAATGTAAACAAAAGTGTATATGAAGGTAGAAATTTTTTTAACTATCGGGCTGAAAATAATAACAGAAGGTATCATAAAGGTAGAAATTTTGTAAAAAGAAACTATTTAAGATGTGATCACTCCCCTGAGTACTATGAAAGGACTGTTTACAAGAATGCTGTGAAAGATAATGTGTATAATGTTTCTTCCAATGACATTGAAACCCTAAATGTTGATAATAACCAAAGAATGAGAAATCCAGTTATAAATTATGAGAGTTCAAACAAAATAGCAAATACTAATTATAATGTTCAAAATTTAAAGGAGATATCAGGTATCCCCGATGATACACTGAAAACTCTATTTAAAGAGCCCGGTGATGCCTTGGACTTCCAAACACCAGAGCAAATACCCGAGGACTGGCCCCATTTAGAAAACATTCTAGAAACTTTCGACCATATCTTTTCAAAAAATAAATATGACGTTGGAAAAATAAAATTAGAACCCCAAAAAATACACTTAACTTCAGAGCTCCCAATTGCACAACGACCATATCGCACATCTCAAACTGAAAATGCTGAAATAAAAAAACAAATAGACGAATTGTTAAAAGCAGGTTTTATAAAGCCCTCACATTCTCCATTTAGCGCCCCAGTAACATTAGCAATGAAAAAAGGCCAAGGAAAAACTAGGCTATGCATAGACTACAGAAAATTAAATGTAATTACTAAAACTGATTCTGAACCTATTCCACGAATTGATGACTTATTAGATCAACTAGCCCATGCCAAATTTTTTTCAACATTAGATCTAACTTCAGGGTATTGGCACATAGAAATACATGACCGTGACACTGAAAAATTGGCATTCACAACAAACTTTGGGCTTTATGAATGGACAAGACTACCGTTTGGTTGGAAAAATGCACCAAGTGTCTTCCAGAGAGCAATTAGGCAAATTCTAAATAAATACCAAATCAATTATGCTTTGAACTATTTTGATGATATAATAATATTTTCACAAACCTTTAATGAACATATGAAACATTTAGAAGAAATTTTTAAAATTTGTGAAAAGGAAAATATCAAATTAAACCAATCAAAATGCCAATTTGCTAAGAAAGAAATAAAATTTTTAGGATATGAGATTTCTAAAGGACAATATTCACCTCATAATGTAAACATTGAAACAATAAAAAAATTACTACCACCCAAAATGTTAAAGAATTGCAGAGATTTTTGGGATCCATAAATGTCTATCAGAAGTTTATACAAGACTATGCAAAATTGAGACTTCCATTAAACAAATTACTTAGAAAGGATGTAAAATGGGATTGGTCCCAAGAATGTCAAAATTCCTACCAAAGACTAAAAGATGAACTCATATCAAAACCGATTTTAACCTTTTTAACCCAAATTACCCATGCCACCTTTTTGTCGACGCAAGTCAAGAAGCAGTTGCTGCTGTCCTAAAGCAAAAGCACCCTAATGGCCAACTACACCCAATAGCTTTTCACTCAAGACAACTGAAAAAACACGAAAGAAACTATGCTGTCACTGAGCTTGAATGCTTGGCGATTGTTGATTCTATTGACCGTTTCCATTGTTACTTACATGGGAAAAAATTCACAATACATTCGGATCATTCAGCCTTACAATGGCTCAAAAATATTAAACATTTAACTGGACGACTGTTTAGATGGTCTTTAAAACTTTCCATGTATGATTATGAAATAGTGCACATTAAAGGTAAATATAATTATGAAGCTGATATGCTATCAAGGAACCCAATAAGCCACTTTGTATCACAATATTCTTATTTTCTAACCACAGATGAAATTATTCAGGCACAATTAAACGATAATGTTAATAATGTAAAGTACAAAAAATATAGTGGAGTTCTAACAGTAAAAAAGAAAAATCTAATCAAAATTGTAGTCCCGCCATCATTAAGACTAAAATTAATAACCGCTGCACATGAAAAATTTGGCCACCCAGGTGTGAGAAAGATGTTACAATTAATTTCCCCTATTTACTATTGGCAAGACATAATATTAGACATTTCAAATTTTGTTCGTTGTTGTGAAACATGTCAGAAAAACAAGAAATCGACTCAGAGAAAGTATGGACTGATGGAACAAGTGCCAATTGCTTATGAACCATTTGACCTAATCTCAGTTGATACAGTTGGAGGTTTTAACTATTATAATTCGACAAAAAAATATCTTCATCTGGTGATTGATCATGCAACAAGATATATTTGGACTTTTCCTTCAAAAAGTGTGACAAGTGAGACATACACAAACTGTTTAAAACAAATTTTCAAAATTAAAGTTCCGAAACAAATATTAAGTGACAGAAATGCTGCATTTACTTCCTCAAGGTTTAAGAAATTCCTAAAACATCACAATACGAGACAACTACTTACCTCAGCCCACAGACCCCAGTGTAATGGCAAAAATGAGAGATGTAATCAAACGATTGTATCCAAACTAAGGTGTAAAGTTAATACTTCTTCGAAAAAAATTCCATGGACAAAAATTTTAGAACAAGTGACTTCCGAATATAATAATCAACCCCATAGAGTAACTGGATTTTCCCCGAACTACCTCCTATTTGGAAATTTGCCATATAACTCACCATTACCTAAAATAACTTCATTACATTATCCGCCAGTTGAAGAAGCAAGAAAGATTGCAGTGCAAAGAACAATTCAGCACCATAAAATTAATAAACAAAGATATGATAGAAATTTTATACAGTCAAACTTCAAAATTGGTGACTTAGTGATGTACGAAGAATTCAAATACCCAAATTCAAGAAAATTAGATCCACCCTATTCAGGCCCTTATAAAATTTTAAGCCAGATTTCTAATGTTAATTTCGAAATTGATAAACCAAACCAATACACTGGAAAAAAGAGTGAAATTGTGCACTCAACTAGATTAAGGCATTTTCATCCATATAGTGAGTTTAAATTACAATAATGTTGTTTCATCCACAATTTTGGGGAGGGGGGGGGGAAATTAAGATAAAATGTTGATACGAGTTACAAGTAAAAAATTGAAATTATAAGTTATGATTGTTAATGAGTAAATAAAATAATAACATTGGAACTGATGAAGTAATATTGTGAAAGTAAACTAGAAGATGATTTGTATTGAATTTATTGGATGTTAATAATTATGTATTTTTGAATTGAAATTTAATAACTAATGAAAGAACTTTGGCTAAACCTAAATTATTTTGAAAATTTTGTTACCATCTTTGCAATGTTTTGTTACATTAATGTGTGGAGCTGTATCTACATTTTCCCGAATATGACCAAATTGCCTATCCCAGAGATCCATCTCTTAATTGATTTTATATGTTGGGTGCCTAACACCCTCTTGACTCCACTTATGTGGTTAAACGTTGTGTACTGATCTCTTTTGAGCCTTTCCCAACCTAGAGTTTCAGTGTCGTGCACTATACGCACCAATTTTCACTCTGAATTTTGTTTAGAGTTGTCGGTTGTGGTTAAGACGGTGGGAAATTGTTGAACCTGCTCTCCTCTGACCCAACCATGCACTTGTTCACTCAACTACACAAACCCACACAAACAAAAAACATACACCTTGAATTAAACAGAATGTACACAGATGAAGGAATGGTACACCAGTACCAAAAGTGAATTGTTTTACTAATGAATCTATCATGTGAAATATTAAGGTGAATGAAGTGTAAATTATAAAATGTTTGATAACTTTGAATTGTGATAAATTTGAATCAGATTTTTGTGTTATGGAAAAATTTTGAAGTGTAAATAATATGTAGAGAATTTTGAATTTCATGTGTAATTTCATATGTTTGTATTTCATAAGTAAGTCGAAGGTATAACAGAGCTATAAAAAGATAAACTGTATTGTAATTGATGTCAAAATACATTTGTGTCGTTCGGCAAGTACAAGATACGAGAAAAATAATCCCATGGGAAATTGATCAATATTTATATTTTTTTTCAATTATTAATATGTTGTGTCTCTGAGTATTTTACAGGGTCAACCATGTCAAGGAGGCCTCCAAACAAGCCGGTCGACCGCATTTAGTTTTGTCTTTCATATATTTAAATATTTTTTTCATGTACCTCCATTTTCACATTACCATAATCTGTGTAAATAAAGTCATACTTGTAGAATTTTAAACTGGAACTGTTATAAAATTATAAGATGAGTGGACAGCATACAAGACTGTTGATTGCATTACCACTCAACGAGGCTGATGAAAGTATTCAAGCCTGGACTTTAGATTGTAAAATGCTACTAACATTCCACGTTAATGGGTAATAGTTATTTTGTGATTTTCAATTAATTTGTTCCTAGGTGAGTTTTTGAAGTGACATTGTTTTTCAGGTGATGTCCTATTGAGATTATATATTGGTATAATTAAGTGATATTTTGAATTTATAGTGATATATTTTGAGATAATGCTGTAATATTTTCCTTTTTGCCTTAAGTCATCAGTGATATAAAATTGTACAACTCAAGAATTTTTGTGTAACTTGAAAAATTGTAAACTGTGTATTTTTAACCACTGCTCCAAGTCTTACAGAACAGAAAGAATCAATCCAGGGGTTGTTAAGGGAACGGTTGATTTTTAATTAAGGGGGTTTTCACTGGAAACCTGTTGTGTAGAGAGACGTCCCTACTCAGCATGTTTTCCAGTCTACTGATGTAATGTTTTTTTTATCGTAGGGGTTGTTGCCACAGGGAATTAGCTACTCCTTGTGTGCACGCCTTCAAGGGGAGGGGGGAAAGTTGTCGGACTTAAGCGGGAACGAGATAATTATTCTAAATTTAAAGGGGGCTTAGTAATTAATTTATTGTCGTGGCGTAATTCGCCACTATTCTCATATCTTGGTTCGAAATACATCGAGAGAAATCGGGGGAATTCCCTTTGGATTGATTGACATCTGTGGCCACGCCTATGGTTCAACGCCGGTGTATGCGTCACAGAGATCATGTGGACATGCGCGGTGGCTTTGGATGGAGAAAAACAATAGCGTGTAATCAGACGGCGGGATTTAATTCATTGCTAGTGGACGCGTGTCAGCTGGGTCCCTAATTTGAAAATGGCGAGAGCTCAAATATGCGCTACTTGGATCAGTGGTTGCTGGAAAATGAAATAAATTGGAAAAGCTTGAACTATGTTTATTAATTGGATTTAGACTACTTACCACTCGCCACCAGTATTAACATGATGACTGCTAATGCAAACCACACGCCTGTCATATATATATATATATACCCACCTATTTAGCTTTATAAATAAGTAAATAAAAGAATATTTTAATTAAAACCGAGTGAAGGGTACTATTAAACGCTTAAGAATTAATAATAGTCATCTAGCACATACAATTAATAATTTCACTATAGTGAAAATATAGTTTAGCTAACTGTATCAAATCATTTCGCATTATAGAAAAATAAATATTAGGAGTATTCTAATAAAATTAAATGCTATATATAATAAAATTCTTAAGAATTAGTAATATCCATCTAGCTTATGTAAGAAGTAATTTCGCTATAGAGGAAATAAAATTTAACGAACTGCATCATACTCTAGGAAGGAAGTTGTCATCCATTTTACATTCTTATATATGCTAATTGCATTTAATGTGTTCCTTTGAAAGGATTACTATCTAAGGAGGAAGAGACTGAAGCACTGTCATTTAAAAACATTGATACAGAAATTTTTACTTTTAATCTGAACAGTGATTAATATATTTGCATTTAATCTATTGCATAATATCTTAAACCACCATTTTCTGACAATTTTCTAGTGATGTCAATTTAATTTGTTCGGTTATTTCATACGGGCCTAAAATATTGGCGTCAAATAATTTTCGTTGAAGATAACACATCCATTTAAACTGCGTTTATTTTTTCTTAATTTAAAAATTTTAAATGATATTTTACTCTGATGAAAAAAAATTACTGAATGAGTGAATGTAACAAAGTTCATGAATGATTTTTAATTATAAGAAATTGATTAGTATACCATAACAAGTGATGAAATATGCTAAGAGCTTTATGTTTTATTTGTCACATATTACATAGGATGGATCTTAATTGTACAGATAAGGGCATTCCATCTACTTAACCCTAAAATTAACTCTACATTAACTCTACGCTTATTTTTATTGTGCGCTATTCATTGAATATTGAAATCATATAATACTGTTTTCAAAAAATAAAAACATAAAAAATACAATGATTTGAGAAATCCTGTTATCAGTATTGTCATTACTAAGAAAAACTTACACTTTACCATCGAAACCGATAAAGTTCACTTCAATAATTGATTTCGTTTACTAATTAGGTGATTAAAATTTAGTTTACAGTCTTAAGAATCAATGATAAATTGATCTGAAAAGTTTACGAACATATCGGTAAGCGATACAAGTTACAAACTATTATTCAGTTAAGTTTTGTAACCCTTGATGCATTGTTTCAAAGAATTGCTGCTCTCATGAGAGGAGTGTTATACATTATCTATGAAATGTTTAGCTAAATGTAACTTCCTTCGTACTCTTTTCTTATAGTGCTTAAATATATGGGATCTCCATGGGCAATTTATAACACAGTATTGCTAAAAATAATGGCTCAATATAATTATACATTACATGTATTTCTCTCTCTGTCATATATATATATATATATATATAAGGAAACATTTAGATAAAATAATTAAGAATAATTTTGACTAATGGAGCGATGCACACAAATGGCCAGAGGGGAGTTGTGACCCCTCTACCCTGGTTGAACATGTTTTCTTTCCAAGGCGAACTCTCCCAGTATAGTGATAGGTGGTGTGTTGCTGTACGCGCAGGCGTACAGCAACACACCCCCTATGACATTATTTAGCACACCCCCTAAAGAGTATTTGCCATAAAATACCCTTTAATTTACGTAAATTGTCTTGTATTAAAATTATTTTTTATAATTTTAAAAATACAACTTAATTTCTAGACCTATAAATAGATACACACGATTCTAGTAAGAGAAGAAAAAAATCCAATATTTGTTACAACGTACTTGCTTAACAGTTTTAACATTTCAACTACAGGAAGGGAGCAAGAAAAAGTTTTCTATGGTAGTTTGACGTAATGAAGTTTTCAGGAAGCTGATTATACCTCTTTCAATACTAATAGCCTTAGACAAATATTCTACCTCTAGCTTACGTTCCACTGTTTGATAACGTGCTGAATCTACTAATGACACGTTTGCTTAAGTTATAGTGGACACTTCGCCGAAGATTTATGTGTTTCAGGGTCCAGGAAGCCGCAACCAGGATGTGGGAGGTGGGAAAAAAAGAGTCCCTATTTTTGTTTGTGAGTGGAGAAAAGTAAAATAGGATCTTGACGGGTAAAGATGCCCCTGGGTCAATCTGATAGGAAAGTGTTGTGCTAAAGCGTTTAGGGAGAAACTATTATGATATGTCTAACAAAGAAAGGGATGCAATTTAGGACTATATTCCATCCTATCTTATCAATATTTCTTATTTTTTAAAGAAAGAACTTCGTGCCTTTTTATATTTTAAGTGGCTTTTTTGGAAAAATGAAAGGAAAGCGAAGAGTGTAAACTGATTCTTAAATCCGGTGGATTGATTCTTCAAAGCGAAAATTTTAACATGGAAATAATACATTTGTTTTTGTTTTCGCGATATTGATTCTTATAAACGGTTGATTCTTATAACCACTGATCACTATAAGCGGTGGTTACTGTATATATATATATATATATATATATATATATATACAGTACGTGCAAAACTTTAAGGACAGTAAGCAATTGTAAAAAGTTTCATTTAATCTAAAATTAGATAATTCAAATGGAATTTTAATGTTGATCATAAAGTTGAAATACTAAAATAAAATTCAACAAAATGCATCGGCGAGCTTTTCATTGCGAAAAATAATAATTATGCAAACAAATACTGTTTTCGCTTGTGTAAAAAATTAATTGACACCGCTACTTTTTCATAGAAATGTTACGTAAAGCTATTGTTGAATAATACGTTAAAAACTCTTGTGTATAGTAATTTTTCTGACGTTTTCTATTAAGAGTTTTGTTAATTTTATAATAGGGCCAAAGGTATTTAAACGACTGAATATGAAAAACGTGTTGTTGAAAAGTAATGAGTTGTCGGTCTATTGCAAAAAATACAGGAAGATATAAAACTGTCATCAACAATTTTTAAGGTTAAAAAAAAGAGCACGGAAAAAAAAACGCTGGTGGCCTTGTCACCCAAAGATGGAAGGAGAATTTTAAAGTTAGCATCAACCGCAAAATACTTAAGGGGGCAAGGGACCTTTAAACACGAATTTTTCAATTTACAATTTTTAACTTTATATACAAATTGAGAATAATTAATTTTCTATTTATCCTCTAAAATTCAAAATAAGGAATTTTTGGCAGTATAATGCATGTTTTTCAAAATTTTTTTCAAAAGGGTTAAAGTTTTCCAAAATGCAGTATGCGCATTCTATAGTAATTAAAATCCTTAAATTTTGTATTATAAGTTTACCATATGTATATAAATATAAATGTGCATTTATTTTTTTGTATGAATCAAAAGTCGTAAATAATTTTTTTTTTATATTCTGGCTGTTAATTTTTCAAGTTTTTATGTTCCTACTTTAATTTATGGTCTATAAATTTGAAAAATATTTGGGATTTCAAATAATTATGCACAATTGTATGACAAACACTTCAGTTAACAATTCTGAGAAATTTGAAAGATATCAGAAGAAAATGAACACGCGTGGAACTTTTTGAAAAATTGTAGCATTTTCGAAGAATTTTTTAATAAGCAGGTCTTATTCCTCCACAAAATACTTAGTTGTGAATTCTAAGTATCTCCAGTATAGTATAAAAGAATATTAATTATACTCATGGTGTATATAAATTATGGTAATTGAAATTTAAAGAAGAACGATATTGAAGGTCCCTTGTTCCCTTATGTAAAGAAATTTTACGAACAACTGGGTTCAGTGAGTGCAATAAAACAATTTGCAATACAATTGATCGATCTGGGAATTTAAAATACATAGCAAAATTGTGTAAACCCTCTTTACTGACTAGACACAAATCACAATTTCCGCCTGTGTAAAAACTTTAATGACGATGAATATAAAAACGATATAGTAATGAAGAAACAAATACTTAATAAGTTGTGCATACTTGCGTTTACCGTTTGCAAGAAAAGTGATGACTTAAAACGACAAATGACTGCTGGTTATTTTCTCCGATGAAAAAAATGGAACTTTGATGATCCCGATGGTCCGAAGTATTATTGGCATGATTTGAGAAAAGAAAAAGAATTTTTTTCAAGCTGTCAATTAGGCGGTGGATCCATAATGACACGGGGCTGCTTTTCATTTAACGGCGAGGGGTCAATTGCATTTCTCTCGGGAAAAGTTAATTCAAAGGCATATCTAAAAACTTTTTTCTGACCATCTTTCACATTTTGCGACACTTTTGGCAGGGGAATAATACATTTATCAGCAAAATAATGCGCCTAAGCACGTGAGCCGTAGGATAAAACTCTGGTTCCAGATGAAAATTATTGAAGTTTTGCAATAGCCACTCAGTAGTCCTTATTTAAACCCTATAGAGAACTTCTGGGGAGATCTAGAAAGACGAGATTACACAAATGTAAGGCATTTTTCTATAGCTTCAGAACTGAGATATACGATTAAAGATGAATGGTGCAAAACCAGTCCCGAACTGTGCCAAAAAATAATAATGCACATGAAAGATAGAATATTTGCGGTCATTAAAAGCAATGACCGCAGCACCGATGGGTACGACCGATGGGTGAACAACTTATTAAGTATTTGATTCTTCATTACTGTATTGTTTTTATATTCATCGTCATTAAAGTTTTTACACAGGCGGAAGTAGTGTTTTTTTTTGTATAATTATTTTATTTTCGTAATAAATACTTACAGATAAATTTTGTTGATTTTTTATTAGCTTTTCAACTTTATGATACATATTATAATATACTTTTTTCATCTGATTTGAAATTCATCAAAAAAATTAATTTTTTTGCTGTCCTTAAAAGTTTTTACACGCACTGTATATATATATATATATATATATATATATATATATATATATATATATATATGTGAGTATACATATGTATATATATATATATATATATATATATATATATATATATATATGTGTATATATATCACATATATATATATATATGTATATATATGTATTTCTCTCTCTCTCACTCTGTATATATATATACTAGCATTATTGCTCGGCGTTGCCCGGGTAGATATAGATATACAAATTTTCATGCAATCCATAAAAAAATACTGGGCTGCACCCCCCGCTCTTCATGTTTATCTGGCCACACAGAATGCGCTTAGCGCGTTTCTACTGAAATGATATACAAACAATAAGAAAGAAAGAAACTTTGAGCCTGCGGACCTTCGTCTAATTATACGTCTGATTTTATTGAGACTTAATAGCACAGTGTTGCGTGATTCACATGTTTGGATTGAATACGTTTACTGTTTAATTATATTTGTTAGATACTGTTTAATTAGTTTTAATTAGATTTGTTTTATCCACTGTTTAATTAGAAATAAGTTTTATAATTTACATTTGTCTTTATTTTTTATTTTTCCCTTAACGCAGTTTTTTCCCATCACCCAAGAGGTAAAGTGCAAGATGCGTTATCCTCTTTATTTAATCAAGCTAAGGCGGGATTCTGCATGAAGCCTAGGCTCAAATTTTCTTTTTTGCTTATTGTTTGTGTATCATTACAGTAGAAACGCTCTAAGCGCATTCTGTCTGGCCAGATGAACATAAAAAGCGGGGGGTGCAACCCAGTATATTTTTGATGGAATGCATGAAAAATTTTATATCTATATATCTACCGGGCAATCATTCTTTAAAAATAATTTCATTAATTATCTTTTGCCTTTTTATAACTATTGGATTAATATTTCGGAATGAAAGTTATGTGTCGTTATGTTTCTCTGTTTAAAGGGCTTTTTCTCCCGCCGCTTAAAAAACCCCAAAACTCTAAAAGATTTATCTTATATGATTTCACGGAATAAGTAATTCATATACATATCGTATGTTAACTCTGCATCGCGAACTTAGGGAAAAAAACCTGTAGAACTCTTAAACTTCTTCCCATTTTATGATCCTCAAACGATTAATATATTTAGATCAACAGAAGGCTTCCAAAAACTGGCCATGGGACAGAACTTAATTTTTTTTCTTTCTTTTTTTCCAAACTTTATTAAGTTCTATTAGTTTGAACGCCATTGTCTAAAATTGTCTAAAGCAGCGGTTCACAATCTTTTTAGACCTACGACTCCACTAAACGCAAGATAAATAAAATAAACACTTCACCCCCCCCACACCCCCAGACCAAGCCTCTTTCCCCCGGCGCATCGAATTTGACTCTTGACGCAGCTGGTTGTGGGGAAGGGGTTTGTATCCACATTTACGTAGTACGCACACCTCTTAGGGGCACAAAAATCATTAAAAAATTAATTTTAAAAAACTAATATAGGCCCAAATTTAGTTTTTGCTGCGTTAAGTTTCTCGGGTCCTAAACATTAACTGTGCCGAATTTGGTCCCGGTGGGTGAAACAGTCTATGATTCTATAGCGGACAAACAAACAGCTCTTTTATATATTATATATATATATATATATATATATATATATATATATATATATATATATATATATATTATATATATATATATATATATATACATACAATGTATTAAGATGTGCATGTAATGCATTATGCCATTAAATAAGATTCTTATTTTGAGCATTTTAGTAAACTATAACAATTGAGGTACATACTTATAAATCATCTATTCATTGAAAGAACTTTCTTAACATCTTATTTAGATGCATGAAAATGCTTCGGCAAAATAGGTGCATTTATTCGATTAATTATTTACTATGCGTTCGTATTTATATGATAAAGTGAAGAAACTTTCTTAACACATCAGTCCCTGAAGTGTAAAATCACAGGTCACACACACAAAAAAGATGTTTATGGTACTTGCCGAATTGATTGTTCCGACTGGAATACTCCTTTGGGATTGGAATTAATCTGAGCTCAATAGAATCAATGAGACATTCCACAAGATTTGGAATAAGGCCGATTGGAAGTTCTATTATTTGCTATTATTGTACCACTTGTCGATGTGGAAAGCAATCAATGCGTCAAGGACTGGTAAAGGTTTCTGGGGGCTTAACCCTCTTCAGGCCATAAAACTAATTGTGGTCTGAATACGAATTAAAACGTCAATGAAATCTAATGAAAATTGAAAGAACGATCGCTGAAAGAGTAAACTGCGTATTTTTAGCTCAGAGAATTGAAAAAAGAATTATATATAGAATTTCAATTATTAATACAAGTGTTGATGTAATTATAAGTATATATGTACAGTTGTTATACGTATAAAAAAAGTTTAGTAAATATATCATACCTTTTCGGATAAAATAAATATAGATAATATTAAGTAAACTTATATATATATATATATATATATATATACAACGTGACGAAAATAAGAAATAGCATTCGTGGCCATGCGCTAAAACATCCATTAGCCACAAAGCACGGATACATCATTTGTCTAAAGTTTGCAAATACTATAGCCATATGCATGACGCAGCCTAGCAGCTAACACAAAATGAACAAAAACACAGGCGCATTAGCACCCAAAGATAGAAATATAGGTGAATCAACACCCAAAAGACAAAATGTCAAGCAATTAGACTGAAAAAAGTCAAAAAGATATCAAGAAAATCATCTGTCTTTGCTTGGCTCATCAGCCGTGGGTAAAGCAAAGAAACATAATCAAACACAAGTGGGTTCGCCATGGTGTCATATTCAAAGAAAACGTTTATAATTAATATGGATTAATCAAATGACAAAAAACTAAAAGTATTCGTTATGACACGACGGTCGTAGGTAGGTGCTAAAAAATAACCGCTTAAAAAAGCAACATATACAAAACGTTATAAAATAAAATAAAATATTTATTATGCATATTTATTATTGCATATGGCTATAGTATTTGCAAACTTTAGATAAATGATATATATATATTATATATATATAAATATAAATATAAATATACACATATATATATACATATATATATATATATATATATATATATATATATATATATATATATATATATATATATATATATATATATATATATATATATATATATATATGTCAAAACATAACTGAACTGTCAAAATATAGTTGAGGAGTACTGGGAAAGGGGGCTTAAATAATAAGAATCTAATATTTCATTTACAAAGCGCGTGTATTTTGCTGTGGGGAAAATCATCTTTTAGAGGCGACTTGAGCGCAAAGCGAATAATTCTAGGCTAGAAGATTTATTTTTAGAAATGCAAAGGTTGGGTGCGAAGTCAAAATTACAAGATCGGTGATTTTAAGAGTCCAGATGACCAAAGGTTGAGGTCTGCAGATGCGCGTACCGCAGGCGCTCGAAGGGAATTGGGTTTTTCGCGCCAGATTGGAGGCGAATTTCGTTGAGAGCGGAAGCTCGCGGCTGCGTGCCGAATAAGTTATGAAAATGGCGAAGCGCGGTAATCAACCTGGAGTGTGGTCAACTTATGAAATTCAATAAAGCTGGATTTATCACGAATTAGATTACTTCCTTAATGGCCTCGCCACTCGCCCATTTATTTTAATATACGTATTGACTGCATCAAATCGAATTTACACAGGAGCAAAAGACTCTGCCTGTAATATATATATATATATATATATATATATATATCTGTTTGTGTGTGTGCGTATGTGTGTGTGTATGTGTATGTGTATGTTTGTGTATGTGTGTATAACTAAAACCCGAGAAAATATATTAATGATAAATTATGTGTATGAGGATACTGAAATAAAGATATGAGCATTTTACTTCATATCATACTGAAAAATAAATGACATTGGTTTTACTGATAATATTTTGCAACGATATTTGAAAAGTGTTATTAGTTTTGTGCTAACTTATGTATTCTTACTATATTATATAACAGAATAAAGTATTTCAATATATTAGACAATACGATATTCAATATATTAGACGTATGAATATATTAGACAATATATATAGATAGACATACACGTTATTCCCTATAGTTAATCATTTTATCGCCTGCAGTTATATAACTTTACCTGCAGTTATATAACAGAAGTATTATAATGGGAGAATTTATACATTAAAGGTTGCAAAAGCAAATCAAATATCTGGAATTCTCCACTTATATACTCAAAAAAAAGTATTAGTTTATGACAATATTCCATAAATATATTCAGCATACTTTTCTTGTCAGATGGAAACCTGAGACGTGTTCACTCTAGAAAAGTGTTATCCGATTCATTTTTTTTTATCTTTGTGCGGATTTTTGGAAAAAAAATAATTAATATTATATTTGAGAAACATGATGCAATAATTCAGTTTCCTGTCGTAAGTCATCAAATCTTTTACTTATGCTCAGATTGAATATTTTATGAGGATATAAAAACCCATCTCAATTACACGTAAAAATGTGATCCTTGTATTAATGGTTAATACATATAAACTAATATATTCCCTTTTCAATGAGCAAATTGTTTGTTAATCACAGTTTTTCCTTACATATCCTCCTGTGTATGTTTTGCTCTTGTTTGTAAAGAGATAAACTATGTGTTACTTAATGAGCTCTGTTTTGTCTGAATTTAAAGTGTTGATGACATTAAAATATTGCTAAGGAATCCAGTTTAAATATTTGTTAATGAGGATTAACGAAACCAATACAGCAGATTGTAAAAAAGGAAATTCGCCTTTTCAGAGCCGCGGAATCCTGCCGGAGGTGTTTAATAATAATAATGATTATAAAAATTTCTTTTTATATTACACACAAATACAGCCAATATTTTATGGATCCAGAATATTGACAATACATTCAATATTTCTGTAAAAAAACTATTTTTATCATTCCTCCACGGATATCATTTCCTTGTGGTCTTGACAGTACTGAGTAATCGAAAGAGAACCTCCAGTTATAGTCGTTATAAACTCTTACTTATTCCTGATTCTATTGGATATTTGGGCAGAGTTTTTTTAAAAAAATTCCAGTGGTGAGTTGCAATATTATATATATATATATATAAATATATATATATATATATATATATATATATATATATATATGTGTGTGTGTGTGTGTGTGTATATATATTACAATATATAATAAAACTTTTAACCACTTCTAATCTTTAATCGCCTGTAATACGAATTTTCTCTCTATGTAGTAATCTTTCCGTCCTTTGGCGATTTATCCCGCCTTTCCAATACTAGCGTACCTCGCCAACTTCCTGCAGTCCATTTAGAGCTACTTCGGTATGCTCGCCAGAAGAGGGTTGGACGCGGCCATTGTAAGATGATTTTTTTGATGGAATAAACTGCATTTGTTCTTTGAATTGGTATCGAATTGATTTCGGCCACGATGTGTGGTCTATGAGGAGATGGCCATTCGGGTCATTTCATATATATATATATATATATATATATATATATATATATATATGTGTGTGTGTGTGTGTGTGTGTGTGTGTGTGTGTGTGTAACGCTTCTTGTCCGCGTCATTATAAAATCCATTTCTTAGTTACTAGTCCGGGAAAATGCAGTCGGGGCTGGACTAATGACTTCTGGAACTCTCTTTGGTAGTGCAGTCGTCATGGCTAAGCAAGGCAAGACACATCAAAGTCCTACAAATTCTTTTATTTGCCAATAAAAACGCCTCTAGCTCCATCGTTCGTATTAATATTCTATCCAATGCTTAACTTGCTACACTAATCCAATCGTTTAATTACTTTCAATCCCGCACATTGCAACCGCGCGAAGCGACGCGGCGGACAACGTCTTTCCAGTTCGACTTTCCTACATGCTTCTGAAGTTATTCCTTTGTTTAAACCCCACATAAACCCTTTCTACAAAGTTCTCGAACATCGCTTTGACGTCACCATCCGGCGATGAGGCTATAATTCCCCCACTGTTCAAGTAGTCCAATTCTATTAATAACTTCAATGCCATTCATCTCGATACTTCCTTGTTCATTTTTGCGCTATCTAGTGTGATTAATCTGGCGTTTAATGTTTTAATTCCGATATTCTCTAGAAAAAAAAATCCTTTTGGACCCCTTAAGGTTTAATCCCTTAATAAATCTCTGACTGACTGACACACACACATACACACACACACACACACACACACACACATATATATATATATATATATATATATATATATAAGAAAAAAACAACAACAAACAAACGAAAGCGAACTAAAACGTCCGTGAATCCAAAGGTCTCCTGGGCTATCCAATATATCTCGTACACTGGTGCTGGAGGTAAAGCGGGGCAAGACAGAATATGGGTAAAATCCATGTACTCTCATGGATAACATAGCTTGCAATAGGGTTCTGGAACGATACTTATATGGCAGAGATGTTTCAATAGGCAATCATGGCCTGTCACTAGTCAAAACAAGGCGATTCCTTTCTGTCTTGGCCATTTTGGGACTTCAGCAATTTTGCTCCACCATATCTAATTTGAACTCCTCGACAACAGTTCTTGTGAAAGGGAGTTCCCAGAAGCGTAGCAAAGGAGGGCAAGGGGGTCTATCATGCCCCGGGCGCCACTCGCAGAGGGGCGCCAAATGGTTCTTTTAACTAATTCAACTATATTATACTAGAAGGTAACCCGTCATTTTGACGTCATAATACTAATAATGACGTCATAATGGAAAAAGTATATGAAAGTTAAAAAATATCCCGAATTATCTAACAATATTGCATTTAATCCACACCTTGTAAAATCAAGCCCTTTCATTATTTTATATTTATTTAGTTTTTCTTGCGATTGAAGTAGTAGACTGCCATCCAACCCGTCATTTTGACGTCATAATACTAATATTGACGTCATAATGGAAAAAGTATATGAAAGTTAAAAAATATCCCGAATTATCTAACAATATTGCATTTAATCCACACCTTGTAAAAGCAAACCCTTTCATTATTATTCTTTTTATTGATTTAGTTTTTCATGCGATTGGAGTAGTAGACTACCATCCAGTTTTTTACAGATCACTACGCGATATGAATACTTGAGCTATTTGATTCATTCACATTGAAGTTTGTTTACTTTCAGAATTCATCGCAAAAGTAAACAGATTTTTAAAAACTGTTAAATATACAGCTAAAAGCATCATTTTTTTTTTTAATTTCTGAATGTTGTATAGAAAAATAGGCTGAACAAACGTGATTTGATGGAGAAGATATTAGTTTTTAGGTAAGAAAAAAATCTGATCCATATCTGAAATTGAAATTAAGCCTAACCGGCCGTTTGTTTACTGAGGGCTTCAATTGAAAGATGAGTACAGCCCGGAAGTGTTATACAGAGACAACGGCTATTCTATATATAATTACTATATGTTTTTTCGGGGGGGGGGGTGCCAAAAAGGTATCGTATCCCGGGTGCCAGTTATGTTCGCTACGCCACTGAGAGTCTCTCTAACAAGCAACTTTAGGGAGTTGAGGCAGAAATATAACACACTTTGGATTGAACTTTTATTGTAGATCTTGAAGCTACCGTAAAATATTTAACACTTCTCAATTTAAACTATGAAATTTCTTCAATATTAAGTTCCTCTTTAGCCGATCTAAAAAATTTAACAACTTATAGCAATGCTTTGCGTTTATAATAATGATAATGTATTGGTATTCTATAGGATTTGCACTGGTTTCCATTAAGTTACATAATTAGTTTTACTACCGACGCAGACAGTTGACTTATATGTTTAAAACTTTTACTGTAATCCTACTGTTGGCTGTTGATTTTAATTAACGGAATACTATATATATATATATATATATATATAAACTTTCAAAAGCTGCTTTAAGATAGAAAAGGCTAAAACTATTTACATCAACTTAACCGTTAAATTGTATTTTAAAATTACATTATAGCCGAAAAATTTACAGCGGGATTATTTAAATCTCTAATGACACATTTAAAAGCGTACTTGCAATTTTTAAGTTTTGTAATATATTCATTCTCTGTGTTATTAGGGGATCATTTCAAGCATAACGTTCATATTTCAAACAAGGGTTTAGCACTGGGGGTTTCCTATGAATAATCGAAAAAGATTGCATTTAAACTGCAAGTATTAAAGGATCTCGCAAGAGTAAATATGCGTTCAGTTTATGATAGAACAATAAATGTATATGCATATGTTATTTAAGGTGTCTACAAGGTATTAACTTCTACATAGAACAAAAGACATAGATTCCGAGGAATTTATATTATTAAGGTTTAAATTTATTGTGACCGTAAACTATTATTATGTTTAATCCATTATTTAATTAAATTAATATCTAAAATTAATATACTGTTAATTTCATTTTTTTCTCAGGTATGTTTTGTTGCTTTTTGGAGTGGAAGAAAAATTATATGGATAACAGACTTTATATTTAGTGTTTTAACATCGTGATAAAAGTAGAGATGTTAAACCATTAGTTTAAACTGCAACAAGTTAGAAGGCCTACCATTAAATGTACTGAAAACTTTCCATAAAATTTAATTTCACAAATGTTAAAGAATATAGCATTTACATGGTTGTCGATATGGTACAGTCTTCAAACAGGTTAATGGACAACAGTATTCGGTTCAAATGGTCTTTAGTGTTCAAACATCTTACATTTAATTTTACATTAAATATGTACCATGTCGACGGGTCACTTACTACTTTAACATGGAATTTAAGGCATGTATACATTTCTTAAAGGACTAGTGAGAGGAGCCAATATCCTTAGTTATACCATTAAAAGTTTATTTTTTATGTGAAGTTGATATATATGTCAGAGATATAAAGGGCGCGGTGGCCTGATTGGACAACTCAGTGGGCCAGAGATCTGAACGTTTCTGATTCGATGCCGGTCGTTAAAAAATCCACCGCCGTGTTCACTAATGGTTGCTGGTGCACGTGAAATCTGTCGTGACTACAATGTCTGCCAAGTTCTCAAATTACCTCTGGGGTTGCTAGATCAGGTGGTCTGGTTTCGCCACTTGACTCGGTTCAAAATTCGCCCACCATCAAACGGCTGCATCGGGGACATTAAATTTTCATTAAATGTGCAACATGACGACGGGTCACTTACTACTTTAACCTGGAATTTAAAGCATGTTTACATTTCTTAAAGGACTAGTGAGATGAACTAATAACCTTAGTTATAACATAGAAAGTTTATTTCTGATATGAAGTTGAAAATAAATCTGATTATATTCAATATTTTGCTAAATGTTTCATTTACGTATATAATGATGCCTCATTTAAAGTTCAGAATTTTCCCTGTAGCTGGATTTTATCAAAACTCAAATATGAACTCAAACATCACAATACAAAAAGAAAAACTTAATGTGGATAATCGAGTCTGTGTGACTTTTAACATGTGGCGTGGTATTCAAACATATTAAACTTAAATTTTTATTAAATGTGTAACACGACGAACGGTCACATACTACTCTAACCTACAATTTAAAGCATGTACAGTCGAACCCCGTTATAACGAACTTCAAGGGACCAAAGGTTTTGTTCGCTTTATCCGGTGGTTCGCTATATCCAAACCTTTAAGAAAAATGCACAATGTTCACAAAATGCATAACTCATTAGTTGCAACGTGTATTCAATATTGTGTATTAAAAAATGATAAAATCTATTAAAAATGATCATTTATGAATTAAATCGACTAAAATCTATTACATTTAACTGGCACAATACTAATTAAATTACGTACAATGGGAAAATGGAGGGACTAAAACTTTTGTTCGTTATATCTGTGAGTTCGTTATATGCGTTATATGGTTCGATACTGCGGGATTCGACTTACGTTTCTTAAAGGACTAGGGAGATGAACTTATTAACCGTAGTTATAAAATAAAAAGTTTATTGCATATATGAAGCTTAAAATTGATCTGATTATTTTAGAGATATTGCTAAATGTTTCAATTACGTATATAAGAATGCCTTATAGTTAGTTCAGAATTTTTTCTGTCTCTGGATTTTAACAGAGCTCAAATGTGAATCCAATCAGCACTATATAAAAAGAAATCACCTAATACTGGATAGTCAAGTTTGGGGATTTTTAACCTCTGGTGTGGTATTTAAACATTAAATTTTCATTAAATGTGTAACAAGACGACGGGTCACTTAATACTCTAACTACAATTTAAAGCATGTATACATTTTTTAAAGGACTTGTGAGACGGCCTCATAACCTTAGTTATAACATAAAAAGCGTCATGCATATGGAATAAAAAGTTTATTCCATATATGAAGCTTAAAATTCATCTGATTATCTTAAAGATATTGCTAAATGTTTCATTTACGTATATAATGATGCCTTATATAAAGTTCAGAATTTTCTCTGTCTCTGGATTTTAACAGAACTCAAATGTCAACTCAAACATCACTATAGAAAAAGTAATCGAGTTTGTGTGATCGATTTTAAGGTGCTATCGAAAAAAAAAATATATTGCACTCAGTCGAAAGTGACTTGTATCATTTAGCAGCACTCTTAGTGGAATACTCAGTAAGAGGGCACTTATGCGTAATAAGGGCCTACATATTTCTAGACCCTCTCGATAAAGCCTCTAGAAGCAATATGTTCATCCCCTACAGAAGCGGGCGTAATCTTATATTGCCAGAAGGACACAGCTCGGATGAGTCATGATCCATTTGGCAAATACTCCCCTCAAATATCGATATGAAGACATCAGCCACACACGTTCCATCCATCTTTTATCACTGACAGGGACATTAACTAGCCAGCGAGGTCTACACAGGGGGTGGGGAAAGTAATGTTCTCGACCAAAACATACTGCCGGGATGCATTTCAAGAAAACAATTTCAGAGGAAAATGGGAAACACATTATTTTCTTTCCATAACTTAGCGAGTTGTATTTTTTTCACTTTATTCAAAATATTCCACATATAAATAAGTATTTATTTATGTGGTTCTTGGTCAGATATTTTTTATATATTTTTTTGTGAAATACTTCTGACCAATTTGGGCAAATGGGAATGAATCTGTCTGTTTAAAAATGAATGTAGGTTGTAAATTTTTTTCATTTCAAGAAACGGGCTTTATAACAAAATGTAGAAATTATGGTTTTAACTAACGGATTTGTTCATGTTATAACATTTATATATAATTTTTACTAAAATTCCCCCATAAATGAATTGTAAAACATATAGAAAATACTTTTGTAAAACATATTTCGTGTATTTATGCTTTCAATATGTGCAAATACGTATGTTTAAATTCAATGAAATTAATCTATTATACATACACACATATATATGTATGTATGTATGTATGTATATGTATATATGTATATACATATTATATATTATATATATATATATATATATATATATATATATATATATATATATATATATATATATATATATATATATATATATATATATATATATGTATGTATATGTATATGTATATATGTATATATATATACACTCATGGACAAAAAAATTAGCGTACCAAGAAATAATTGCGGGATCGTAACGAAACTTGCAATGAAGGTACATTTCGGGGAGATATGCAAATGATTAGAAATGCAGCGTGATTGCGCATTACGTATAGCCAGTAGAGGGCGTTGGACATCGTACTCTGTGGAGTATAAAACAGGTAACCAAAGCTTGTTTGAGTGTGCTGAATCATTTACAAAGGAAGAGCTGAGATAGACATGCCATTACGCCGTGTTCGAAGACAATATAAGCAGTTGTCGCAGTTTGAGAGGGGGAGAATCGTCGAGATGATGGAAGCTGGGTGGTCAGCTAGGCGAGTAGCTCGTCAATTAGGCCGCTCTGATTGTGTTGTGAGGAGGTGTTGGGACCAGTGGACCCGAGAGATGTCATGTACACGAAGACCAGGCTCAGGACGCCCTCGACAGACCAGTCGTCGAGAAGACCGCCACATCGTAAGAAATGCACGCGTACAACCAACTGCTTCATCGGCCGCCATCCAGGCACAGGTAGCACCTTCACTAGGTGTCTCTGTGTATTCTCGAACCATACGAAAGCGCCTGGCTGAAGGACAGTTGGTATCGCGGCGCCCATTACGTGTGCTGCCCTTGACGCCCACCCATCGACGCCTCCGTTTGGAGTTTTGCAGCGCACGAGGAAACTGGATTGCAGCGGAATGGAACCAGGTCGACTTTAGCGACGAATCCAGATTCAATCTCGGCAGTGATGACAATCGTGTTCGTGTGTGGAGAGCCCGTGGTGAACGCTTCAATCCTGCCTTTGCTGTACAGCGACACATCGCTCCCACAGCTGGTGTGATGGTATGGGGTGCCATTGCCTACAATATATGGTCACCCCTAGTATTGTTCAGTGGCACCATGACATCCCAGCGGTATGTTCATGAAATCCTGCAACCACATGTGTTGCCACTCATGCAACGGCTCCCAGGAGCTATTTTTCAACAAGACAATGCTCGGCCTCATACGGCAAGGGTGTCACAAGACTGTCTCCACACTGTTACTACCCTTCCTTGGCCTGCCCGATCCCCAGATTTGTCTGCAATCGAGCATATCTGGGATCATTTGGGACGACGAGTTGGGCATCCCACGAGTTTGAATGAACTAGAGGTAAGATTACAGCAAATATGGAACGAAATGTCTCAAGACATCATACAGAACTTGTATGACTCAATGCCCGATCGTATCGCATCGTGCATTCGCGCTAGAGGGGGTCCAACGGAGTATTAACTCCTCCGTTCTTTTGTCTTTTTCTCTGAAATAAATTATCCTTTTTCTTTGATTTTCTTATCATTTACTTATATCAAAGTAGTTATTACGTATGTAAAATTTCGTTTCATTTTGAAGACTCCTTCTTGGTGCGCTAATTTGTTTGTCCATGAGTGTATATATATATGTATGTATATGTATATGTATATATGTATATATATATTATATATTTTATATATATATAAATATATATATATATATATATATATATATATATATATATATATATATATATATATATGCATGGGTAGTTGTATTTTTTGACCCTTTGAAAATATAGGTAGATTCGAATCGTAGAAAATGATTAAGCTTGGATATTTGTTTTAAGCATACATTGTAAAACCAAATGTTTGATAACTCTTTTGTAGCGAGGAAAGATTAAACTTTTAAGAGGAAATAAAGTCAATTAACTTTTGTTTCTTTTCAAGAGAACTCTATCGTTTCACTGGAATCTAGGGTTAAATTTAAACAGAAAGTACTAGAGTTAAAAAAGATTTTACATCTATTATGAAGGAAAACTATTACACTGAATGTGTCTGTTTAAATTGTATCCTATTCATGGCGATGGGGGTCATTTAGGAAACATCTTTTAACTGAACTCTTTATTTGTCAGTTGGTAAATTACATTCAATTCCTTTCAACATCTTTTTATTAAATCCTGACACAATAAGAACAACGCTACTTAATTGTTCACTGTTGAGCTATATATATATATATATATATATATATATATATATATATATATGGGCTATGGCACCGGGCAATGGCCGCTACCTCAATTTACCGTTGACACGCATTTAGCTGACTACTATCTTGCTAGTAAATGCAAATTTTCAACAGACCTAAAAGGTTCTATATGATAAATTAGATGACGGCGGCTTAAAGTTGCTGTGTACTAACCTATTGGATTCTGTCCCCTCAATGTTAAAAAATATGTCTAAGGATTACAGAGTTGGATTAAAGATTTTTTTTAAAATTGTACTCCGTAATAGAGAAAGAAATTGCCCCCCTTTGGACATTTTCTTTAGAAAAAGAGGCAAATAATATTTTAAAATTAAAATTATTCGGGTAAAAAAATCTGGTCTAGTCAATTCCTTTGGTAGACATAATTTATATAATTACAATATAAAAAGAACTCTTTATGTACCATGTTTTTAAATTTTCTGTTGAATCAAATAAACTTGACAATTCTATGTATTAATAAATAATTAAAAAAAATTAATGATTTATCCCATAACTTGAAAGAAAATGAAGTTAATTGGAAGATAACTTGCGTTTAACTTTTCGTTTCCGTCCCAGTCGATAGCTGGCTGCACAAGTCTACAAAACAAAATTAACTGAAAATGATTCAATTATGCTTAAAGATGGCTAAAATTATTAAAATAAGGCATTGTAATCGTGTTCTGAGCTATTCTAAAAGTTTCAAATGTCTAGGTAGTCGGGAAGTTAGTTAAAATCGATTGCAATATTTGTACTCGACAAACACACACACAAAAAAGAAAGCGAGTTAATAAAAACATGGTAAAAATGAATCGTGTTGCAGGGTTCAGAAAAGTTTAGGCTATCTGAAAATATCATTTTTATTGGATAGTCAGCTTTTTATGTAGCTTCAAATTAGTAGACTCATTTTCTCCATACGTTAACATTGAGGGGAGCAAATACAATGGTACACAGCAGACTTAGGCCAGTTCAAAAAATTTTTTTCTCTTCTTTACTTAAACTCATTCCTCATAACTACAATCGCATGTTAAAGTATCATCGAGAAACATGGATAATTTATAGAAATGAATAAACAAAAACAAACACCGTAATTATGTGAGTGATTGTGACGTGACAAGAAATTTCCACAATGTACCTTCAGCTAATAAAATTTAGTACCAGAAAGCTATATGTTCTCTTAAATTTGAATATTCAGGAAAACTTTTCAAACATCGACTAGCACGATAGAATAGGCTCTAAACTCTGAATAACTGAGAGTTTTACTGACCGATCTCTGGAATACACTTGTGGTGTACTGAATCTAAATTAACCCCCCTCCGGTTAAAGTAAATAACCTTTTAATTTAAATAATTTCAAAGAAAAAACAAACGCGAATGCAAATGAGCAACGATTGGCGTCACAGTCCTTTTGCTTACATATTTTTTCCCCGTATAAAGAGAACGCATCGCCCGGCGCTAGATGTACACACGACAGGAAGACGCCACGAGGAGAGACCGGAGAAACGCGAGGAACGAACAAAATAAATTGATCAAGTGAAGATTCGTTTTGTCTTACAGCAACTGGACGTTGTCAGGCTGACAGAACCCGTTTGTAGTTAGCTATCGTTCCAGCGACCTGGTGATACAGTTAAGACAGAAAGGTTTGTGTGGTGAATTTACTAGTGGCGTGGCTGATTTCTGGCTGGGTTTCTGTAGCACGCGGGATAGCTGCCGGGATTAACAAACGCGTTAATTTCCACGTCCTGCTAGCAATGAGTACTGTGATTATGCTGCCTAATTGTTACTGCAAATAAATAGATTTTAATTTTAGAAACCTCGTCATGTATTCGTTTGTGCTGAATTTATTGTTTAGTCTCTCTATATATAAAACATTTCCGTAACTGATGGACACACTAACTGACTCACTGACATACAACGCAAAGACCAAACCACTGGACCTAAACGGCTGTTATTTTGCACGGCGATTCTTCTTATAGTGTAGGGGTGCACTAAGAAAGATTTTTGAAATATTCTTCTGAAAATTTTTATAATTAAATTTTTAAGCTGTTTTTGTAACTTTTTTTAAGTTTGCACTTAAAATAATAATGTGAGGGTTAAAAAAATTATATCACAAGAAAGGTCCTAAAAGTTCCTTTAAAATGAGATATTTTTCGAATGAAACAGTTATATGAAACAGTTCCGTAACTGACTGACTCACTGACTGACATACAACACACAGACCAAACCGCTGGACCTAAAGGGCTGAAATTTTGCATGGATATTATTCTTATAGTGTAGGAGTGCACTAAGAAAGATTTTTAAAAAATTCTTCTTAAATGTTTAAAATTAAAATTTTTAACCTGTTTTAGTAAATTTTTTTAAAGTTTGCATTTAAAATAATAATTTGAGGTTAATAAAATTTATATAACGAGAAAGATCATACAAATTCCTTTAACATGAGATCTTTTATGAATCTTTACCTACATTTTCAGATTTTTGGTGAATTTTTAAAGATTAATTTTTAGAATTTAATTTATTAAATGCCGATCACGTGATTTCTTTTTCTGGTACTTTAAATAAATTTATCCTCGCGTGCATAACAACTAAATAGACAATTTTTTTTTCTTGCTAATGCGGCAGACGATTAGACATCAAAATATTTATTAAAATACAATAAAACATATTATGTTCCTAAAACTGTACTTTATTAACTGTACTATATTCTGCAGTATTTCCTATTACATTTTTGAATATTTTCTTCTACATTATTTTGTCTATAAAAATATGCCTTACTATTTTTTATAAATATTTCTTTTACATGAATTGTATACATTGATCGTCGTATTGATTATATATATATATATATATATATATATATATATATATATATATATATAACAACTGTTACGTTTATATAATTTAAAATTAAAAAATTATGCAAAATGTAAAGATAAAAGATGTCTTACGTGCCCTATGGCGAACAGTAGTCAAGTGGGGGTTGGTTCAGGCAATAGTAATCTATTTTGTAAGTGTAAGGGTTTAATTTACATTATAGAGTGTCAAGAATGTAATTTTTGCTATATTGGGCAAACGGGGACTGAGTTTAATAAAAGGGTTAATAGCGAAAGGTCTACAATAAAAAAATTTAAAGACGAAACTTCTTTTGGTTATGAAATTCTACACTTTCAAGTACATAACTTCGAGCAGGCTAAATTATATATTATTGATGATATTAATGATTTAAATAAAAGGTTGGATTTTGAAAATTTATATATTTGTAAGCTTAAAACACTATTTCCGTACGGTTTAAACAGTAAACTTAAAGGGGAAGGACCGGTGGATTTAGATAATAACTGCGTTTATAAAAAAAATCATGGTTATTGATAGGTTTAATTATATACATTCTAATTATAGGGGTAAAAGAGGAAAAGGTAGCAATAGTTTAAAAACAAAATTGAAACAGGATGATCTGCAAAGGATTTGTAATTTAGTTATTGATTTTAAGAACATTAAAATAATTAAACATTTTTATTCAACCAAAAAAATTCTAGTTTAAGGTGGGTAATTAAACATCATTTATGTTCAATTAAATTTGTTTCGAGGTTTACAAAACTAATAATTTTAGATTTAATTAAATACAAGCTTAATCTGACTAATTTGGATGCTAAGAGGGGAAGGGATGTAGGGGTAGAGTACTGTACTATTAACTTTCTAGATAAAGATTTCGAGCATTTAAAACTACCTACTATTGTACATAATAATTCTAAATTATTACCAATCAAGGATTATGGGAAAATCGCTATTGCTTTTAAATATCAAAAAACGTTAAGGGACATAATCTGCAACTATAACTTTTATCGTTATAACTTAGGTAAAATTTCTAATTCTGATTGTAATTGTCATATTGAGGAGTTTAAAAACTTTGTTAATCCAACTTCGGGGCATATTGTAACAGGGGATCTTAATATTGTTAAAGATGTTAGGTTGAGGGAAGTTCTACGTTAGGGCTCAAAATTTAGGGTAAGAAATAAGGTAAATTTAAAGCAAATTATAAGTTCTGTCACTAAAGATTTAGATTACTGCATAATAAAATTAGCAAAGAAGTACAATTGGCCTATTGAAGGTTTTATGGAGTGGAAGATGCATATTTTACAGGATATAAAAAGGAATTATGAGGAGTATGGTATGGAGGACAAGAGGTTTTTTTTTTTTTTTAAACAAAGATCTATACAGAAAAGTTAAAGGTTTAAAAAATAAGTTTATTATTACGGTTGTTGATAAGGCTGCAAATAACTTCGGTGTTATGTGTAAAGATGATTTTAAGCAGTTTAATTTCTAGGGAATACAACTCAAATAATACCTATCAAAAAATTAACCTTACCAAAAAAGAAATAGATAACAGGATTTTAGCTTTTAGCAAAAAATTTAAGTTTAAGATTAATAGCATAAAATACCCTTACCTGTTTCCTACCATAAAATTCCATAAAGTACCTACTAAATTTAGGTTTGTTACATGTAATACAAATTGTTATAACACTTTGTTCAGTAAAAAGTTCTTTAGCTATTTAAAAATTATTCTAAATAAAATTAAGGTTACAGAAAATAGCTTTATTATAAATAATAACCAAGATGTTCTACATTTTTTAAATAGTAAGAATATAGATAGCATATACACGTTTAATTTTGAAAACCTGTTTACCAGTATTCCGCATGATAATTTAATGATTATCTGTTCAGAAATTTATGATGCTTATTTAGGGGATTTTAGATGTACTTTAATCTTAAAATGTGACTGGATTGATTTATGTAAATTTAATATTTTTGAAAACTACCTCTTTAATGGCTTATGTTTCTTTAAACAGATAAAGGGTGTACCTATGGGAAATAGCTATTCTAGTGCATTTGCCAACCTATTCTTACATTTTTACGAAACTAAATTTCTTAACTGAAATAATGTTACCGGATTTAGATATATTGACGACCTCATAATTTTTAACTGCAACGATTTGGAATTTCTTAATCAAATCTACCCAAAGGAACTAACTTTAAACCGGACTAACGATAATAATCTTTGTGCGACTTATCTGGATTTCAAATTTAAAATTCAAAATAGAGAAATAAAAATAGGGATATATGATAACGGGTTAGATTTTAACTTCGGGGTTATTACGTTTGCCAATTTCCATAGCAACTTAAACTATAAAATTTATTATAATATTTTTTACTCACAGCTTTACAGAATAAAAAACATACGTAACAACGCTGGGAATGTTTTGGAGGCATGTAGCATTTTCGAGGAAAACTTAAGTAAAATCGATTTCCCTAAAACATTTCGGCAATTTAAAAGTTTTAAAAAAAGGGCATTAAGACTTAGGTTCAGTTCCGGCACTTATACAGAATCTTGCCGTTGGTGCGTGGATGCCCAGAGTGCTTGATTTTTGTTTGTTTTTTGTCTATATTCGTATTATTATTTTTATCTATCTCTGTTGGATTATTTATATATATATATATATATATATATATATATATATATATATATATATATATATATATATATATATATATATATATATATATATATACAGTGGAATCTCGATCTATCGTTTTTCAAAGGACCGATTGAAATTAACGATAAATGCGGGAAAACGATAGATCCAGAAACATTATGATCGTTGGCAGATATGATCGTTAGGACCGGATAAAATGAACGACACATACGGAAAAACGATGGATCCGAAAACGATCGATCGAGATTCCACTGTATATATATATATATATATATATATATATATATATATATATATATATATATATATATATATATATATATATATATATATATATATATATATATATATATATATATTTGGCATTAATTGCATACATTGACCGTTGTATTTAATTTGAATGTACTCCGTAGCGAAGTGCGGGTTTTCAGCTAGTATATATATAATACCTCAAAGTAAGGTAAAGCAAACGGTGAACTTCACACGGTGAAGTTTTTCTCTAGGGTCAGATGCTTGTCGAATGGCTAGGGTTCTGGCGTTCGTTAACAGAATATGTGGCTTCGATTTCCACTCTTGGCATGGACGTTTGTAACCGTTCGGAATCCGCTTTAAGCAGTAGGTCCCGGTCTATTTAACCCTCATGGCATTATCGCTCCAATCCAAACCTGTAGGGATAACTGAAAGAAAGATTAATCGATTGGAAACTTTGTACTCTGATTGGGTTTATAAAACCCACTCGAGAGAAGAAGAATACCCGCTAAAATCCAGCTTTAAAATCAAGACTGAGGTATGTCAGTTAATCCATTATACTAGAGGAGAACGTAAAGTGAATCACTGCGTTGGGTGTGATCTTACGATCTTATTTCAGTGGACTGAAATAGTTATGTAGTCATGACCATAGAAACATAGTCTTTCGAGTTTAATTAATGATAAAGTTTGACATTACAAGCAATATGCATTACTTAGAGTAACAATAGAGTATATACAGAGTATATATTTAGAATATATACAGTTGGAAGTAAAAATGAGCATAACAATTGCGGTAGTGCTATCTTGGCGAAAACTCCTTCGAGTAGTTTTACTATCGAAATTAGATATCCAGATCACAGCTCAGTTTTTCGATCGGAACTATTTGCAATTGAAGATGGTCTCAAGGCTGCAGCTTCCAGCACTGCCTATAAAGATATCTGGATTTTGACTGATAGCCGCTGCTCTATCCAGCACCTTCAGAACTGGTCTCATATTGGTGATAGAACTTCAATTTCTGCTCTGACTTCACTGCAAGAGCTCTCAATATACCATGATATCAATTTGCAGTGGATCCATCGCATACTGGTCTCAGCGTCAAAGAAGCGGCTCATGCCCTGGCTAAGGAGGAAACTACGATGGATTTGACTCCTAACACTTTAACTTTATTGGAGATCTGCTCAAGAGTTTAAACGGCCATCTCCCTTTCATGGCGATCTCTTCCAGCACATGACTGGTGTTGTGGCAGACAGCCGGGAGGAGCTCTGGCTTTTCTGGGCAATCGTGTTCAGCAGACTGCTTTGTCAAGACTCCTAAGTGATCACCTGAAGTGCCTTAAATTTTATCAAGGCAATAAAATCTTCCCAATTTGTGGAAAATGTAATATCAATCATTCCACCCCAGACCATATTGTTTCTTGCTTGGGGCTTGAAAAGGAGGATTTCACGCAGAGTCCACTCATTGTCTTAGGTTTTTAAATGATTATGGTTTCATTGATCTGGCCTAGCTTATCGACAAGATCAGATAGGATTAGTAACAACAATAAAAACAACTACAACAACAACATAAAATTACAAAAGTTAGCTATCAGAAAAGTAGTTATATACTACTATCACTAAGAGTGTGCCTAATGGCGTGCATACACCGCTCAAGTCAAAATTCAAACAGTTCACAATTGCGCAGCATAGACATGCAAATATACATTCAACTAAATGCTAAACTACATTGCACGGTGTCACGGTAATAGGAACCGAACACACTGGCAAAATGTATTGAAGCTATAAAGGGATCTTTAAATTAATTTTTAACATAAAAAATCTTCCTGCTTATGTAAAAAATTATATTTAACATAAAAGAGCAAAAGGTTCGTTATTATGATAAATGGGTAACATAGTCATACGCACAGTTAACATTCCTACTACTAGAATAATTTCATTAGAAACTATTAGTCATATTTAATAGGAAAAAAAACTGATGGACTTGACTACAAGTATGATTTTCATTTGACAGTTATGTCATATGATTCCCATAAAAGAACCCGGGCGCATATTTTATATGTTCAGCAGTTATTTTGAGAAAGGAAACACAATAAATTAAATCTTTAACTGTCAAGTTTCTAATACATTTTAACGGTGAAAGCGATCAATAGCACACTGATTCTGCTCGTAAAATTTATTGACAAGGACGTCATTACGAAAGCTCAGTTTCAAATAAAGTGAGAACTGTTTTTACCGGAAAAAAAAGTGTCCCCGAATCGATGATATGGAAACAAAGCCTTTTATGAAAGATGTGGGAATATAATATATAACGCCATTGAAAAAGTAGGTAAGTACCTCATCATTAAGATATAAACAAAATCATAATGAACTCGCCGCAGACAATTCTTTTGAAACATCGAAAATAGTTTACCGAGCGAAAAATAATGGGAAACCGCTCTAGATGTATTGTTCTCTACAAAATGTTTTCATAATGTGTTCTAATCAGCGTAAAATGTTAAGATTATTTTACAAAAACTCATTTTATAAACAGATTTGGTTCAAAAGAAGTTTCCTTATGTAAACTTTTAATCTCAATGCATTTATGGCTGCTACAGAGATTTAAAAAAATTAAAATTTAGAAAAAAGCATAAGGCCTATACTTTGCATGAGAGTTACTGATATGATCCTCACTGTATTTCCCTTCCTAGATAATATATTAAAGTGCTTGATGAGATTGAAAACACTAAAGAAAAAAAACTTACATGAAATTCAAAACCGATGGGGCTAAATTAATAACATGACTAATGTATGTCTTTGAGAAAGAATCCTTTTCCTAGGGTAAAGAGATAGATTGGGGTTTTTAAAACCATAGAAGCTTTAACTCAACAATTTGTTTTGATTTTGCTCCCTGAATGAAAGACCTGGAATTTGCCCCTGCAGCAAAGCAAACCAGTAACTCAAAAGTAAACTAACATTCGTCTATTTTCTAAAGTTAATGTTCCTTTTTAAGCCTCTATTTTACCTCCATGTACGAGGTCCTCCATGGCATTAATTTGAAATAAAAAGACAAATATTTTGAGACTGATAAAGACTGATAAAGACTAATAAAGATATATATATATATATATATATATAAGTCTAAATCACTACCATTTCTAAACAGCAGTACCTTAATATTAAACAAAATATATAGTCTTCCCCTGGAGCGAAAAATTAAAAAAATCCGTTCTAACTATATTATTCTTTGGAAATCTATTATTCTAAATTATTCTTTAAAAAGTTTCTTAAACTTTGTTCTGTTAAAATTTATTTTTAGCTCGAAGCAGGCATTTTTCTCCATGAACACATGCCTCTCATAATTTTGAGCCTGTAGATCAAAGAAAAAGACAAAAATAGATCTCTGTGTTTTTTCCCCCCTCTCACATTTTATCGACAAACTGCCAATATAAGAGTTCAATTTTAAATGGAAATAGACAGTTGTTATTTATTGATTAGCAAAGAAAAATATAGGTAGCGAGTTATTTAGAACATCCACTGTATTTTTTCTCTTATGAAAAAAAATCGATGGAAGGATAAAGGAAAACGTGTCTGATAGGTTTGCAAATTAAGTGTGGTTGTCAGAAAATCTATATATTATCAGATAATGCTAGTGGGGAGTTGATTTCTTTTTTTTCTGCTATGCGAGATGTTTTTGAGTTTATATTTATGGATCAATGAACTTATGTTAGTTTCAACTCTATACTGTACGTAGATTGCTTTTTTTCAGGATTTGAAATAAAAACAATTTTTAACAATTCTGGTAGACGACAGAAGATAAATTACTTGGTGATAAAATTACATGAAGTTTTGACTAATTAAATGATTGATGATAAGGGCTAGAAACAAGTAAAGAGTGCCTCTTCCTGATATAATATTCAAATTGCTAATAAATAATCAATCCATTTGATTAATGAGAAGAATTAAACGTCTTAATTTCAGTTAATCATTTATCAATATATCTACAATATAACTTTAATTATCTTATCTACGTACTTAAAACTAAATGTATGGTTATATTTGTATTTGTATATATAAATATATATATATATATATATATATATATATATATATATATATATATATATATATATATATATATATATATATATATATATATATATATATATGGTTGTTCAGAAGAGTATGAGATTTAACATTTAAGTTTCCAATTGAAATAATTTCAAATTGAGAGCAATAGATAAAAGAATATATTTTTGCTTTATGGTAGATGGGTGAAATCTACAATTAAGTTTTTTTTCAGATGCTAATACCGATATTTTATATTTGTACTCTATAGTGGACACTATGAAAAAAAGTGAAATACTCCAGATTGTTTTTATCGTTAACTAAAAGAAGTAATCATTAAAATTTTGGAAAAGTGTATTTTTTCAAAGCAACATTATTTTATGTCTGTATTTCTACATGAATGATTCTCAAACTTTTTATCTGTAGGTCTCCATTTAGAGAAACTGCAGACTATATATATATATATATATATATATATATATATATATGTGTGTGTGTGTGTGTGTGTGTGTGTGTATGTAATAAATTAAATATTAGGCCCTCCATTCTAGCATTTAAATTCCCGTTCCTAAATTCAATCCGCAGTAATCTTACTTTATCACTACAAACCCATAGCAACAGAGCTTCCCATAAATCGCATACCTTGCATTTATACACGTGGATACGTCTGGAGAAAGGCGTGGGTTCACATCGCCAGCCCCAAATTTTTGCTGACCCTTCAAAAATAACAGCCACATGTACCTCGCATCTCCGCATAAGGTTGAAAGGTGATATTCACTTCGCACGTATTTTTTATCACTTAAATAAAATGATTCGATCCGACTGCTTCTAAATTTTCAATTCCTTTCAGGCTGAGTCTAGCTCCGGCCATGTAAATATGAGCTAGTTTTCCTTTTCAGGTTGCATTTTAAGGAAGAATGTAATGGATATATTATATATATATTAATTCTGCACATTTTTTCTGGCCTTTCGCACCCCCCTTGAATATCCCTCACTTCTCCCCAGGTTGAGAACGTCTGTTCTAAGTTTATCATATCATATCTCTATGTAAATAGTTTAAATTGACCTAAAGCAAATCTCATTTATACTCTGGGTAATGAATAAAGGGTAGATTTTTCCTAACGAGGTTTAAATTAAAAAGAAGTCAATGGCTGCATATCGAGGAATTAATTGATTACCTTTTAGTCCATATTTCAAAAACTTATTTTTTTTTAAGGTAACAAAGTTTTAAGTTAGCTAAATCTTCTCTTCTGCTCTTTTTATCTTCATATTAATTAATAATTTTAGAATATAAAATCTGTGATTATTTTCTCTAAGTTATTTCAGTAACAAAACAATCACTTGTGTAAAATTAAGAACTTTAAATTAATATCTTGTATTTATTAATTTTACGGTAAATAAATGTAATAAGATATTTTGTTATATCGGATATCAACAACATTTAACAAAAGTTAATTCAAAATAATAAGTAAATTAATGAAGGATTTACGAAATAATAAAAAGACACGTTTGGAAGTAGTTTAATTTTGTTTGAATTATCGTAAAGTAATCTTCATTGTGAAAAATATTTACTTTAATTAATAAAACTTTTATGCATTTTAAAATACGTATATAAATTAAGAAGTACAGTACTGAATTAATTATGAACTATAAATAACATTTCTAATTTAAATACGTAATTTAAAACGAAGAAATTTGCTTCTTTTCCATAACTTTTGTAACCTGTTTAGGTTGAACAAGACCTTTTCACTCAAGAAACTTCTATGAGAAAAACCTTTTAAATAGTACTTCCAAGTACTTAAGATTTGCTGTTTAAAATAAAAGGGGTTCTTTAAGTTTCAGAAAGTAACATTTGCAATTCAAAAATATTTCAAACTATGATAAAATCTTAAATCTGTATTTCCAGGTGAAAAGATGTTTTCACTTTTAACTGCAGTTGAAAAGCTTCTCACTGTGGTAATAGTTCTCTTAGAGATTCTAAGAATATTTAAATATAAGATTTGTCTGTATTTTAAAAGTTCAGATATTAGATTTTATGGTAACGAATTCAGGTTCTTTGTGTTATTTGAATGCTTTTATTGCTGAGTTGAGTTATCTTAAAACAAATGCATTTGTTGTATTTGGAACACCGCTTTACATATAAGCATTCTTATGAAACCCGAACAAAAGTTTGTTTGGAAATAAAATATTATCCATGCTCTAAAAATAATCCTTTTATGAACTTTTAGCTGAATTTCGAATTCATTACACTTATGCTAATTAGACAGAAAAATAACCTGTAATTTTTACAAGGGAGCGTAAGTTTCAGATTATATATTTGAAAAACTGAGTCAGAGAATTTTAAGTTAGTAGATTCATTTATTATCGTTGAAAAATTTCTTAATAAACTTTTCAAAAATGTTGTATAAAGTCTGGCCCTTGATACTGAATATTGAAAAAAATATTAAAATAATTGACGAATATAAGAAAAGATTTATTGGTATGTGGTTTTATATATTAACATTACACCGTTTATTTAGTAATACTATTCTTATTAACCCTAATATATTTATAAACATACCTCTTTTAAGAATTTCGAGGGTTTAAAAATACCATTGAGGACAATTTGAATCTTACGCATTTTAATGGTAAGAATGTAAGTCTTAATGTTTAATATCCCTTACTTTAAATTTCAATAGAAATTTGAGATTAATGAAAAGTGATAATGCTAATAAAATGGAATAGTTACCATTGTAGTATAATTCATAAAATAGACTGAGCACTGGCTAAAGAATTTAACTAGACTGTAAGGATTGTAATTTTTTCTGCCAAAGTTTAGGCAGAATTTAATCAAAAGTCAGTTGTCTCTCTCTTGCAAAATAATGGGATTATCACTTGAATAATTAGATGGCCTTACATTGTAGTTATATGTTTCAAAATGCATTTATAGACTAGCAGAAATAATTTTGCTCTATTATTTTGTTTTAATGTCCGCATAGTGCATTTTACTGGTTCAAAGTTTTGTAAAATGACACAAGTTTTAGAAGTATACTACAAAACATACTTTGAATAAGATAATTTGATTGAAAACCCTGTAAATAATAATAAATTAGAGGCTTTTCAGTTACACGTAATGTTTTGGGATAGAGGTCAATTGTTGAATAAAACTGGTTCGCATTTTCAACATTAAGTCTTTTAAGACAAGGTATGTCAAAGAGATAGTAAAGTATGAATACAATAGTACGTCATCTAACATTAGTTTACAGCAGGGGTGTCAAACTCACGGCCCGCGGCCCGCGACGAACATTTTTGCAGCCCGGCCAATATATTGGCACACAATAATATATAATAAAATAACCGACGCAGAATTATAATAAGATAGGAAGAATTCGCTAAATGTTTTTTAATTATACTCTTTTTTTGCTATTATTAAACAAAATGCGTATATTTATGTTGAATATACTGTAATTAGGTAATATACTGTAATAAAACTACGTTTCTATTAATATTGCTTTTTTTGCGGCCCACCTATAGTTAAACCTTGCTTGTTTGGCCCAAGTTAGCCTTTGAGTTTGACACCCCTGGTTTACAGAGTTACCTATTAACTTACAAACTTTTAAACTTATATCAGAAAAATGTTCTTTATGAAATGTAGATTCTGGGAAATATGGTATCGGCAGTGCTTATAAATGCAATAAGGAGTTATAAAATTTACATAAATATGTAAGTTATCTGTGGTTGTTGTTGCTTATGTCCCCTGGTGGGAAATATTCCAGACCAGGCCCATATAGTTTTGCGGGCAGGGGGGTGCGTCTCCGGTTTATAATGGTACCACGAGTTTCGGAGTCTAACTTATCCAGGTGCCACCTCAATTTCGACAGAGCAACCCCAGGGGTGACATCTAGATAGTACCTTCTCCCACCCTCTCTGACCTTATAGAAGACATAGTGCAATTATTATTAAGGTTTTCGAGTCTTACTTCTTAGCTCCTCTTTACTTGACATGCCTTTGTTAGGGTTTGCGGCTACTGTCACTAAAAGTTTCACAGAATTTTAAACAAGGTACATTTCAGGGAAATCTAAAGAACTCAATATACGTTCAGTAGAAAATTTTACTAAGAATATTTATTTTAATTGAATAATTCGATTCTCGAATGCACTGATGCTCATCATCTAGGCGTTCTGTAGTTTTGTTAATATCTATATATATATATAAAACAGTTCCGTAACTGACTCACTGACTCACTGACATACAACGCACAGACCAAACGGCTGGACCTAAAGGGCTGAAATTTTGCATGGCGATTCTTCTTATGGTGTAGAGGTGCACTAAGAAAGATTTTTGAAAAATTCTTCTTAGATTTTTTTAATAAAATTTTTAAGCTGTTTTTGTAACTTTTTTAAGTTTACATTTAAAATAATAATTTGAGGGTTATAAAATTTATATCACGAGAAAGATCATAAAAATTTATTTAAAATGAAATCTTTTTCGAATCTTTACCTTCATTTTCTGATTTTTGGTAAATTTTTAAAGATTTATTTTTAGAATTTAATTTATTAAATTCTGATCACGTGATTTCCTTTTCTGGTACTTTAAATAAATTTATCGTCACGTGCATAACAACTAAATAGACAAAAAATATTTTTTTTTCTTTCTAATGCAGCAGACGATTGGATATAATCCAAAAAAATAAATATCCCTTGCGATTATATATATATATATATATATATATATATATATATATATATATATATATATATATATATATATATATATATATATATATATATATACATATATACATATATATATATATATATATACATATATATATATATTTTATATCAATTGTATACATTGATCGTCGCATTTATTATAATTATATATATATTTATTTATTTTGGCATTAATTGCATACATTAACCGTTGTATTTAATTTGAATGTACTCCGTAGCGAAGCGCGGGTTTTCAGCTAGTATTGTATAAAAAATGGGTAACTTTACGTAAAAAGGCTATCACAGAAATAATCACATTTTAGGGTGTTATTCTGGGTATTTTTCAGATAAACCTGTAGTTTTCGTGCAGTTATTATTAAGGAATTTTAGACCTTAATTCCAATTCCGGATTTTTTTAATATTTTATTGCCAGAGTAGTGCCACTAAGAGTTTTACAGAATTTTACAACAAGGTACATTTTAAGGAAACATAAAACTCTCTAACATTTTTACTAGGAAAATTTTTATTAGGAATATTTATTTTATTTTAATAATAATTATTTTTTGTTTTCTACTTATTTTAGTCAAATAATGTTGTCAGGTTCAGAAAATGGCTGAATGCAATGGCTGAATGCAAGAGAATTCGTGTAAGAATAATGTTCAGTCATAAACATTTCAGGATTTGCAGATTTTACAAGGTTCACACTTAGTAAGAAATCGAAAATAAACGAAAACTCGTATAGTCAGTGGGCAAAAAATGATTATTTTGAATCATGAAAATTAATATAACATTACAATACTTTAGTGGTGAATAAATGAAATAAGTTTAAACTAAATTGATAACGAAAATGGGCATTTCCCATTATTTTATCTAAAATATATCATTTTATAAATGGCTTTGGGTGTGGTTGAAAATGTCAAACAATATGAAGAATACAATTTAGAATGTACTAAAAATAAACTGAATTTCCTAATTTTGTAATACTAAAATGCAATTAATTCCTTTTAACACTCTTCCCCTTAAAGTATATATATATATATACACTCATGGACAAAAAAATTAGCGCACCAAGAAATAATTGCGGGATCGTAAAGAAACTTGCAATGAAGGTACATGTCGGGGAGATATGCAAATGAGTAGAAATGCAGCGTGATTGCTCATTACGTATAGCCGGTAGAGGGCGTTGAACATCGTACTCTGTGGAGTATAAAACAGGCAACCAAAGCTTGTTTGAGTGTGCTGAATCATTTACAAAGGAAGAGCTGAGATAGACATGCCATTACACCGTGTTCGAAGACAATATAAGCAGTTGTCGCAGTTTGAGAGGGGGAGAATCGTCGGGATGATGGAAGCTGGGTGGTCAGCTAGGCGAGTAGCTCGTCAATTAGGCCGCTCTGATTGTGTTGTGAGGAGGTGTTGGGACCAGTGGACCCGAGAGATGTCATGTACACGAAGACCAGGCTCAGGACGCCCTCGACAGACCAGTCGTCGAGAAGACCGCCACATCGTAAGAAATGCACGCGTACAGCCAACTGCTTCATCGGCCGCCATCCAGGCACAGGTAGCACCTTCACTAGGGGCCTCTGTGTCTTCTCGAACCATACGAAGGCGCCTGGCTGAAGGACAGTTGGTATCGCGGCGTCCATTACATGTGCTGCCCTTGACGTCCACCCATCGACGCCTCCGTTTGGAGTTTTGCCGCTCACAAAGAAAATGGACTGCAGCGGAATGGAAACAGGTCGTCTTTAGCGACGAATCCAGATTCAATCTCGGCAGTGATGACAATCGTGTTCGTGTGTGGAGAGCCCGTGGTGAACGCTTCAATCCTGCCTTTGCTGTACAGCGACACATCGCTCCCACAGCTGGTGTGATGGTATGGGGTGCCATTGCCTACAATACACGGTCACCCCTAGTATTGTTCCCTGGCACCATGACAGCCCAGCGGTATGTTCATGAAATCCTGCAACCACATGTGTTGCCACTCATGCAACGGCTCCCAGGAGCCATTTTGCAACAAGACAATGCTCGGCCTCATACGGCAAGGGTGTCACAAGACTGTCTCCGCAATGTTACTACCCTTCCTTGGCCTGCCCGATCCCCAGATTTGTCTCCAATCGAGCATATCTGGGATCATTTGGGACGACGAGTTGGGAATCCCACGAGTTTGAATGAACTAGAGGCAAGGCTACAGCAAATATGGAACGAAATGTCTCAAGACATCATACAGAACTTGTATGACTCAATGCCCGATCGTATCGCATTGTGCATTCGCGCTAGAGGGGGTCCAACGGAGTATTAACTCCTCCGTTCTTTTGCCTTTTTCTCTGAAATAAATTATCCTTTTTCTTTGATTTTCTTATCATTTACTTATATCAAAGTAGTCATTACGTATGTAAAATTTCGTTTCATTTTGACGACTCCTTCTTGGTGCGCTAATTTTTTTTGTCCATGAGTGTATATATATATATATATATATATATATATATATATTAAGAAATTCTGCCTTTTATCTTTTTAACTTTTATTCTGAATTTCCGGTAGCTTGCTGCACTTTCAACGGTTTCGTAACACTTGTTCTCTTACTTGTGCTTTTAAATGTACTTGCATTTAACTTCCTTTATAGTGAAATATAAACATTTCATAAAAATGCTATTAGCGGTATTTCTTTATTCTGTTAAATGAAATTTCAGAGCGAAAACGACAGCCGTAGTTTTTAAGCGCAATGGAAAAACTCTAATGCAAATACTACAATGATAATATTAATAAAAATAAAATGAAGCTTCTTATTGTATAATAATAGAATGCAATTATTTCCTTTTAACACATTTTCTCTTAATATGTGTGTGTGTGTGTGTGTGTGTGTGTGTGTGTGTGTGTGTGTGTGTGTGTGTGTGTGTGTGTGTGTGTGCGCGCGTGCGTGTGTGTGTGTGTGTGTGCGTGCGTGTGTGTGTGTGTGTGCGTGCGTGTGTGTGTGTGTGTGTGTGCGTGCGTGTGTGTGTGTGTGTGTGAGAGAGAGAGAGAGAGAGAGAGAGAGTAAGTAACTACTGGCCATTAAAGCTGCAACACTAGGAAGGAAAGCAAACAACAAAACATTACTTATTGTACGCATAGTGCAATTTCTTTTCTACAGCATAGAAGGAAGACCATATGATTAAATTTGTAGGCAATTTCGGGGTATACAGGGTCCAAAATTAGTACACACGGCTGCCGCCTATGATAGCTAAAAAGGCTCTAACCCGGTTAAGCATCGAGTCGAACTGGCCTTGGATGACAGACACGGGCAAGTCAATCCATGGCGCTTCAAGTTTATGCCACACTTCATCAACCATAGTGGCTAAAAAGCGGTGGCGGCCCATTCTCTCAGTAACCCATTACCATATGTTTTCAATGGGTGAGAGATCTGGAGAACGTGCCTGCCAGGGCAACAGTCGAACACCCCTGTGTTCGACTAGGTAGGTTAGGACACGGCGGGCAACATGCGGTCTTGCGTTATATTGTTGAAAGATGACGTCTGCCAGGCCTCGAAGAGAGGGAGCAGCCACCGGCCTTAAGATCCGAGAAATGTAACGCTGGCTATTCAGATTACCGATGACGCGAACAATAGGTGTTCGCGTCGTGTACCCAATGGCTGTCCATGCCATCACACCAGGTGCAGGGCTCGTATGACGATATCGAATGCAAGTAGGCCACGTGCATTCTCCCCGGTGCCTCCAGACACGAATACGTCCATCATGATGCTGCACGCAGAACCGGGACACGTCCGAAAAGACGACGTGATGCTACTCCTGTATCCAGTTTTGTCGTTGGGCGCACCACTGTCGCCGCGCGTCTCTATGCTGCAATATCAAGGGAAGCCCCAATAATGGACGCCGTGCAGACAATCCGTGCTGCTGCAGACGTCGTCGCATTGTCTGTGTGGATAATTGTCGAGCTGAAAACAAGCCCATGTCCTTACCCAAGTTCCGTGATGGGGCCGTACGAATCTCCAAAGCCTACCTGATAACATGTCTGTTCTCTCGGGCGTCAGTGGCGGGATGCCCTTCAGATCCTGCATGGCGTTCAGTATGACCCTCCTAAACCCATCGATTCGATATTCGCATGACAGTCGTTGGATTCCTACCAGATATGCGGCCAGGGGATTGCCGAATGGCTACGGCGCTGGCATTCGGTTCAGACCAAGCCCGCCTTCAGGGTAGGGCAGGGGGGACAAATTCTCCGGGGCCCGGGCCTCCAGGGGGCACGGTTAAAATTAGAGTTGACTAAAAAAATGTATACAATGTTCAAATATTGAGTGGAGAGGGTGGCCCGCTGTATTATTTTGCCCCGGGTCCTGGCTCAGTTGACGGCGGCCCTGGTTCAGATCCTGCGCGCTCGAGTCCCACTGTTGGCATGGTTGTTTGTAGCCGTTTTGAATCGGCTTTAAACTGTAGGTCCTGGTATGTCCTGGTATTATATATATATATATATATATATATATATATATATATATATATATATATATATATATATATATATATATTTATATAATTCTTCCATTTATCTTTTTTCTTTTATTCTGAAATTACGATAACTTGCTCTACTTCCAACGGTTTCGTAACAAGTGTTCTCTTACTTAAACTTTTAAATGTACTTGAATTTAACTTGCTTTATTGTGAAATATAAACATTTTATAAAAATTCTATAAGCGGTATTTCTTTATGATTTCTTCTCTTAAATGAAAATTCAGAGCGCAGAAGGCAGAAGTATTTTTAAAGCGCGAATGAAAAAACTATAATACTTGCTTCATTTATAGTTAACCTTCTTTTAGTTTCGTCTTATTCCTTCAGTATTGGTCTTGCTCAACATGATAAAAATGTATAGCAATAACTTCCTATATACGAGACGGGGTCTGCGAAGGAAATTGAAAACAAAAACATCCTGAAAAAAAAACTAATAAGAAAAATGGGAGTGTATTGCCTTTAATTTTATTGTTTAGTGTGTTCTTCTCAGTAAAATATTTTTTGATAACGTGTGTCAAAAAGATGCTTTTGAAAGACTATTATAGATATAGATAGACTATTATAGATATAGATATAGATACATTCTATTATAGATATAGATATCAATATTTCAATTTATACTCGGGATTTGCATACTTTCTTTGAAAGGAAAATTGAGACTAATGACGGAAAAATTTCTTGTTAATTGCCCCAACGCTAACACCATACCTATGCATTGTTTTTAATGAGTGATCTACGTTACATTTGTTTTTCTAGTCAATTTAGGTACCTTATTTTATTATTATTGTTGAGTAATTGAATATTTATTGACAAAAATGTGTATGAGAAATACAAATGGTTGTAGAATCCATGAACAATTTTTCAACTGCTTAAGGGCTCGAGGTAGCCTTCTGGAAACGCGCTGGCTTTGGGTGATGAGGGTGCTTGGATCGAATCCCGATACGCGTCTTTAAATACCTCCATGTTTAGTCCTGATTTGGACACATTAAATCCATAGATCGGAAAATCCCTCTATGAAGTCAGAGAAGGTGAGAGATTGCACCATCTCCAGAGATACTACCCCTGGGGGTGCTCGGTCAAAATTGAGGTGGCACCTAGCTAAGACTGACTGAAATCCTTGCGGTGCTGTATTTAAACCGGAACCGCACACTTCAGTCCCATGACTATATGGACTTGGTCTGGTACTGCGAGCCAGTGGCCATTAGAAATAACAAGAAGAAACACTGTTCAATATCCGGGTCGTCTGTGACACGTCAAGTCAGTATTCCATTTCCTGTTAAACGCTCTGTAGCATGTTATTGGTAACGAAAGCGGTACCGATTCCCTTCTTGAGTTCCTCTACGTTAGACAGAAGCGGTGGTTCATAAACTAGGTCTTTAATATACATCCAGAAGAAAAAATCACAAGGCATCAGACCAACGCACGCGGCCATAATATATATATATATATATATATATATATATATGTATATATATATATATATATATATATATATATTTTTATATACACTCATGGACAAATAAATTAGAGCACCAAGAAGGAATCGTCAAAATGAAACGAAATTTTACATACGTAATGACTACTTTGATATAAGTAAATGATAAGAAAATCAAAGAAAAGGGATAATTTATTTCAGAGAAAAAAGCAAAAGAACGGAGGAATTAATCCTCCGATGGACCCCCTCTAACGTGAAAGCACGATGCGATACGATCGGGCATTGAGTCATACAAGTTCTGTATGATGTCTTGAGACATTTCGTTCCCTATTTGCTGCCTCTAGTTCGTTCAAACTCGTGGGATGCCCAACTCGTCGTCCCAAATGATCCCAGATATGTTCGATTGGAGACAAATCTGGGGATCGGGTAGGCCAAGGAAGGGTAGTAACAGTGCGGAGACAGTCTTGTGACACCCTTGCCGTATGAGGCCGAGCATTGTCTTGTTGCAAAATGGCTCCTGGGAGCCGTTGCATGAGTGGCAACACATGTGGTTGCAGGATTTCATGAACATACCGCTGGGCTGTCATGGTGCCAGGGAACAATACTAGGGGTGACCGTGTATTTTAGGCAATGGCACCCCATACCATCACACCAGCTGTGGGAGCGATGTGTCGTTGTACAGCAAAGGCAAGATTAAAGCGTTCACCACGGGCTCTCCACACACGATCACGATTGTCATCACTGCCGAGATTGAATCTGGATTCGTCGGTAAAGACGACCTGGTTCCATTCCGCTGCAGTCCAGTTTCCTCCTGGGCAGCTCCCAGGAGGAAACTGGACTTGTTATTTCTTGTTATTTCTTGTTGTTTCTGTTATTTCTTGTTTCCTCCAGAACAGGCAAAACTCCAAACGGAGGCGTCGATGGGTGGGCGTCAAAGGCAGCACACGTAATGGGCGCCGCGATACCAACTGTCCTTCAGCCAGGCCCCTTTGTATGGTTCGAGAAGACACAGAGGCCCCTAGTGAAGGTGCTACCTGTGCCTGGATGGCGGCCGATGAAGCAGTTGGCTGTACGCGTGCATTTCTTACGATGTGGCGGTCTTCTCGACGACTGGTCTGTCGAGGGCGTCCTGAGCCTGATCTTCGTGTACATGACATCTCTCGGGTCCACTGGTCCCAACACCTCCTCACAACACAATCAGAGCGGCCTAGTTGACGAGCTACTCGCCTAGTTGACCACCCAGCTTCCATCATCCCGACGATTCTCCCCCTCTCAAACTGCGACAACTGCTTATATTGTCTTCGAACACGGCGCAATGGCATGTCTATCTCAGCTCTTCCTTTGTAAATGATTCAGCACACTCAAACAAGCTTTGGTTACCTGTTTTATACTCCACAGAGTACGATGTTCAACGCCCTCTACCGGCTATACGTAATGCGCAATCACGTTGCATTTCTAATCATTTGCATATCTCCCCGACATGTACCTTCATTGCAAGTTTCGTTACGATCCCGCAATTATTTCTTGGTGCGCTAATTTTTTTGTGCATGAGTGTATACATTGTCAAGCAGTGTATATATATATATATATATATATATATATATATATATATATATATATATATATATATATATATATATATATATATATATATACACTGCTTGACAATTGCTAAGGAACAGTCAAATTTTTCAGAATATTTCATAATAGACATTGATTGAAGAAATGAAACGTAGTACATATTTCGTAGAGACACTGTGCATTATTTGTTATGCAAAATGGTTCAGATTTCGCCACATGGAAAAAAAAAGAAAACGAAAAACAAAAAAGATGCTTTTTGGAGCATTTCCAAACAGCCACGAAAAATGGGTCTTCATGCCAGAATGAAACAGTTATGAGTACCTTAGTAAGGTGTGTGACCTCCTCGGACACATTTTGGATCCGTTTTTCATGCTGTCTACTAAAGAATTGAGGAGTCCTTGGGGGATATTATCCCACTCCTCTCTCAAGGCAATTTTCAGTTCTTTCATGGTTCGGGGAGGGCAAGTTCTTGGAGAAACACGTCTGCCAAGAGAATCCCAGAAACGCTCTATAAGATTTAGGTCAGGAGAGTAAGCAGGCCATGTCAAACGTTCAATATTTTCACTTTCTAGTGTGTCCGATACTTCGGCGGTCCTGTGTGGGCGCGCATTGTCTTCCACAAACAGAACATCTGGACCCACCGCACCCCTAAAAGCACGAACATGATCGAAAACAATCTCTCTGCAACACCTGTGCAATGTAACGATACCTCGCTCAAAGATGTGAAGCGGTGTTTTTTCATTGTGCATAATGCCTGCCCACACCATCACGCCTTGGCCATACCGATGACGTTCCTGAACATTCTGTGGTGCATAACGTATTCCCCTCTCTCTCTCCACAGTAACTGTTGGCCAGAATCACTTGTCACAGTGAAACGGGAATCGTCAGAGAACATCACTCTGGACCACTCTTGCTGACCCCAACCAATATATTCCTTACAACAACGTAATCTTTCTCGACGATGGCGTGGTTGAAGTGGGATGCATTGAACATAATTCCGTTAATACAAGCCAACCTGATATAATCGCCTAGAAATGGTTCTGGCTGATACATTTGTACTTGTTGCGGTTGCAAGGTCTGCAGCTATCTGACTAGGAGTGAGATGTCTGTTCCTTTTCACCACTAGGGATACATATCGATCATCTTGAGGTGTGGTGTTTCTTCCACGACCACCGGCATGCTTTCGCATAGCATTTCCACCTTCAGCGGCCTTTTTTAATCGCGATATGACACTTTTTGCCACTTCCATTACTCTTGCCACAGTAGTGACACTTTTTCCTCCTTCGAGCCATCCAACCGCTCGTACACGATCGTATGCACTCAAATGATGTCTTGCAGACATTTTGCACTTAATTATTGCCACACCACACTGGTTTTCACAGAAATAACTTCCAACAATCTACGATGCTATTTTCGTCAAACACCTAACTGCATGAACTTTCGAATGAATAAAGAGTTTTCGTGCCCTGCCTTTTACACAAATAACAGATCCTGCCCTATCACGCCCTCTGCATTTCATTTTACTGTGATTGGTCTGCTGTCGGGAACGCTAGTTTGAAAAAACCAGTTGATATATATATATATATATATATATATATATATATATATATATATATATATATATACATATATATATGGTCGTTTGAACGAACATTGGCTAAGTTATTAGATCGTGAAATGATGTCAAATTGTCTGAAACACCCTGTATAGAACTTACTTGGTCTAGAGATGATAGAGCACGTATAGGTTTGAATGGCTCGCAAAAGTGATATAATTTTACAGTGCGCAGATGTATAGTCCTGACAGGAGTTTCGGTTAACTGTAATGTTCTCATTCCTTGGATGTTATGAAATGCATATATATGAAATGTTTTTGTGTAAGTATTAATGGCATAGAAAGATAGACAGATATATATGACCTTTTAATGCGGGAACACCTTCAACTGATGAAATTTGCATGTGCAAGCTTTTTGTTTAATGTGTGGAAGTAATTTGCATATAAATTTCTACTTTTCTGTCTTTTGTGTCAACTCTTAATTTTACGTTTAAAGAATTACACATTAATCTGGGGCTCCTACGTATATATTTATATATACATATATATACAATACCTGTGACTCTTCATTTCCTATGTGTCATTTCCTGTGATTGGGTTGGGAATATTTATAACATTACTACCTATTTAAATACAGTTTTCATCTATTTTGACGAATTACGTTCCTACAGGTATCTTTATAACAGGTCGTTTAAAGTTCCTTTTTCCTAATAAATATACATTCCAATGCAGTACAAATAAAAACTGTTTATTATAAATACCAACGACTTGTTATACAGCACTCCATTTTACATATTTCCGCGACAAATACAACGGAGAATATTCCCGATTTATCACGTGCTATTTTTTGGAAATTTGAATAGTAAGATACAAAATTTATATGGTGGGTTGCATTTCATGTGGACAGTTGTCATCAGCGAGAATTCTCAGCGATATAGCCACTGATATTTGACACACGAAAAAGAGACATATAAAACTTTCGTCCACATTTTGTATGGGTATTTTTATGTTAGACTTTGAGGAAAGTTGGAAGAATAAAATTTTACTAGAGTATCAGCTATAGAGGTATGTGGAGGATATATTTTAGAAAGTGGGAAATGGAAATAAATATTCTTTGGGACTGCCTTTCACATTTATAAATATAAATGTCTGGGCTGTCATATATATTCACGTATAACAATTATGACTTTATAAAAGTACACTGAACAAAATTACATTACTCTTATATTTTGAAGAACTTTTCATCTAAAGGAATTTTTCTCCTAAAGCTCTGGAACGCAGCTGTGCCGAGGGTGTCACATATCATACTCTTCTTTCCAAAATTTCCCAGGGGAGAGAGGGGAATATTGGAAACCACTAAGCTTTCTTACACATATACGTGCATACATACACATACACACATACACACAGACACACACACAGACACACACACACACACACAGACACACAGACAGACAGACACAGACACAGACACACACACACACACACAGACACACAGACAGACAGACACAGACACAGACACACACACACACACACACATATATATATATATATATATATATTTATATATATATATATATATATTTATATATATATATATATATATATATATATATATTTATATATATATATATATATATATATATTTATATATATATATATATATATATATATATATATATATATATATATATATATATATATATAGAGAGAGAGAGAGAGAGAGAGAGAGAGAGGAGAAGGTGGGATTATGGACCCTGCATTTATTAAGGACCCCCTCAATATCTGCTCTTTGCGCAGGTGCAGCCACTAATTATAGCTGTGATCTAGAGCCCCTAGGTAGCTGCATTGGATAGTCAACTTCATTGACCCCAGTTCACTCGCGAATGACGATCTGTGGCCAATTGTTTGTTTTTCGAGTTTTTAAACTTTTTCTGGGGAAAGTAAAAGCGAATATTTTATATATCTACTACTATGTTTTGTAAAAACTGATTCCTGTGCCTTATTCTACACGACATAAAGTTCTTTTTGAGCTAGTTCGAAATTAAATTCGATGTAATTCATAATGTGAAATACGAGTTTGTTTCCAAGATGGCGATGTTTGAAATATGGACCCCATGGGTTCTGGTATTATGGACCCGGGTCCGTATTACCAACAACCGGTTTCGCTGATGTAATAATAATGATTCCGTGTGAGAAAATGCGATTCCACAGATGATTTCATTGTGATACATTTTATTTTCATGTTTCGTAATCCTTTTCAGTTATTCTGAAAGCTAAGAAATCAAGTTGAGAAGAAATCTCCCGCTAGCAAGGACGCTGTGGTGCGCAGAAGTTGGGATGGATGAGGAGAAATGGGACTAAAGGAGGCTGATAGAGTGGTTGGTGTATCAAGAATAACTTTGAGATTAATGGCTTCACAAGTTGATAAACCAGCAGAAGTTTTGGTTATACAAAAACTAGGGTTTGGTTTTGGTTTGGAGAGCTACTGTCAAATTTGGTTATTCGAGGGCTAATTACACCGGGACCTACAGTTCAAAGCCGATTCCGAACGGCTACAAACATCCATGCCATCAGTGGGACTCGAACCCACACGATCGGAACGAAATGCCAGTGCCCTAGCCATTCGGCCATCACCTGGCACAAAAACTAGGGAGGAAGCCTGTTTTACCAGATTACACTGAAAAAGAGTTAGAGGCCTATTTACTAGAGATGGAGTCAGTATTTCACGATCTCACTCGTCATGATGTGAGGAAATTGACGTTCCAATTGGCTGAACGTAATATCTCCCACACTTTCATAAACGAAACAGCAGGGAAAGACTGGCTAAACCGATTCCTCACTCGTCAGACATATTTCTATCAGAAAACCTACAGGGACGTCACATGCAAGTGCAGAAGGATTCACACGTGAGCAGGTGGCTGAGTTATTTGTATCTGCTGGAAGGCTTGTGTTCTGGGAATCATTTCCAGAATCTTCAATGTAGATGAGACTGGTTTAAGTGTGGTTCAGTCAAAGGTTTCCCAAGTCATTGGGTTGAAGAGAAAACGTCAGGTGAGAGTTCTGACTACAGCTGAACGTGGTTCTCTGGTAACTGTGGTTTGCTGCATGAGTGCCGGGGGAACATATTTTCCCCCAATGATGATATTTCCTCGTAAAATCTTAACGGATCATCTTATGAATGGAGCCCCATCCGGAGCAATTGGAAGAGTCCATCCCTCTGGGTGGATACATGTAAGAGCGAAACGCGTAATCCGATATTACTTTTAAAGCATATTCCCCTTTAAATAAAGCACGACCCCTTCCAAATTCCAACCTAAAAATAATGTCAGTTATAACTTATATTAGCTGTGCAGATCATTAAACAGGCATTTGAAATTTCTGAGTTCCATAACATCACCATACCTGTCCCGAACCGAACGCCTCATTAAAGTTGTATATAATAAAAATAAGTCCTGTTTTCAAGTTCTTCCTTTTGGTAAAACGCAAATTTAACAAGTGCGTGATCTAGCAATTAACTAATCCCCGTGAGAACCACGACGTGGACATGTGAACTCCAAGAGACTAAATTCGTCCAATTAAAAATTAAGTAATTTAGGCCCTCTACTGGCAATATCGACAAACACTCATTTAATATTTGCCTGAACAGAAGAATTTTTTCTCTTCGTACCTAATTCTCATAGATGTCAGATCTGATTTCCACTGACGCCAGAAGTTCGGTGGACACGACACGATGACTCTTCCCCTTACTCTGCAATGTAAGCATTGCTGTTTTCACGTCCCTTCCTGGCACGGAGGCCGGACAAGTCCAGTGGCCACTGCAGCCTTCGTAATGCTTAATATATAAATAAAAGTGATTTCCTGGATATAGTCTGTAATCTGTGTTCCTTTTCTGTGGCTCCGAATTTGTTTCTCTCATAACCCAACGATCGGGGGTGATGATATATATATATATATATATATATATATATATATATATATATATATATATATATATATATATATATATATATATACAGTTGGCTCTCTGTTTAACGACTTTCAAGGGACCGTGAAAAATCGCCCTGAAACAGAATTTGTGAAAACATAACATTTCCCATAACGTCGGAGGGGCGGGGACTGGGAAATATCGTCTTTAAATAGAAATTGCCATTAAGTAGAGCGTCGTTAAACAGAGAGCCAACTGTATATATATATATATATATATAATGTGTATATAGGTGTGTGTGTGTATATATATATATACATACACACAGACACACACGCACACAGACATATATATGTATATATATATATATATATATATATATACACACATATTTTTTTATTAGATTGTTAAATATTTGATTATAAGTTTGTAGTACAATTAATATTACAAAGAAACTTAATATTCAGGTAATAAATTTGTGAAATAATATCACTAGAACTTTTGTTCATCTGCTGTTTCACTTGCTATAGAAAATCTAGAGTGAAAATACGAAGATTTTGTATCAACTCGTATTTTACAATAAATGTTACATAAATAAAACATCTGAATAAAATTTTAATTATAAAGTAATATCATGTTACATTTTTAATAATCCTTTCACAGTAAAGCTTCAAGAAAATTATTATTTCTTCAAAAATTTTGTGCATAAATGGAACCAATTAGTTCCTGAAATAAATTAATCGCAATCACAATATTTTATGCTTATATTAATTTATGATATCAGAGTTCTCTCAAGCAGTTTTCGCCTCATAAATGATGGAAAAAAATATAATGTTTTATGATTCATATCCTGGGTGATCGAATCATAAAACTATCACGGTTGTTCTCATAAAATGGTTATCGGGAGTATAGAGAAGAATATCTTAACGATTTTCTACTTCTATGGTAGGTGTGAGTATTCTAAGATTTGGTCTAATAGATTAGAACATTATCTGATAACAAAATCTTGATTAAAATTTTAGGCATTCAATAACATGTTTTAATGTAAGTCTCTATATGTATCGTACATTGCTTAAATATAAAGAAGATAATTCACATTATGTTTGAGAAATGAACCTGATAATAATTTTAAAAATATGGGCCTATTAAGTAGCTTATAATCTAATACTTATATATAAAGACAGAACGGATTTTGCATGTGGAGGGTAATATCCAGAACCACTGCACCTATTTGAAAAATTCTTTCACTGTTTGAATTATTCCAGATGGACATAGGCTATATATTATGTATATCTGATCAGTAGAAATAAAGTTAGGAGCTTAATCCTAACAATCTCCATTGTTACCGCTACTGTCTTCTACCGCTTTTTGTGCCGAAGAATTCAACGATCCTTAGCATGGTGCTATCGCGGTGGGCTTCTGTTCTGACGTAGCGGTTCGAACCTAGCCGTTCTCCGGCACGCCTTTTTCTTTTAAAAAAATTATTAACTACATTCAAACTACATTTGGAACTATGCTTTTTATTGGACATTTAAGGTAAAAAAATATTTACAATTTATTGGCTATCAACTGGAAATTTATTGGTATAATATTTTGTTCAACCCGGACAAAGTCGGGACGGGCCGCTAGTTTTTATAATAAAGAGAGTTAAAAGAAACACTGGGAATAAATGAAATTTTGATTATGAAGATATCCTTTCAATAATCCTCAAAGCTTTGAGTCATGAAAGTACATTGAATCATAAAAGTACATTGATAAAAAAATAATAACCCCTTGACTGGTGATTTCTTGAATTATATTCAATTCATTAGGACACGTTGATATTTTAACCCAAAAATTTAATTTACAAGTTAAAATTTTACCCCAAATTAAATCAATGGATATCTTGTTAACCCTTCAGCGGGCGCTCCCGTGTACAAAGTGCAATATTTTCGAAATTTTTAATGGTTTGTTTTTACAAGTAAGGTTCTAAGCAGTTTCTATTTATAGCTACACCCTTTCTAACGCAGGTCTGATTTTCTGACCCTCGTATTCCTCTCCATTCATTGTTAGTCGTGATTTAATCGTGGTAAACCAACGATTATACAAGATTACAATACGACAAAAGTAGGATTTGATGTAGTAGATCAAATGTGCAGCTATTACACGGTATTTTGCATATCACGAAGATGGACAATCTCATTGTTTTTTAGGTTTTTGGACATAATAGGAATCCATTCTCAACATGTCCGTAGATCCAATAAACCGGACAGTTTTGAAATAAGGCGATTGTATCGGCATTCTTTGACCTTTAATTATAAATATATCTCAATATTATCAGCATTTTATATCTTGTTATAAAACGCAGAATTATTATTTCCAATTTGAAAAAAAAAGTGTATTACAAAAGAAACAATCAAGGTTAAAAGAGACGTTGCACTTTGTGCTTCGCGCGCGTGCTGGTATACCGAAAATTTGCGCACACGCTGAAGGGTTAAGGATATTATTTAGCTAGAACCACTAATTATAACATACATACTATTTATAGCAAGATAAACACGTGTTTTTGGTGTTTCGCACTTTTTTTTGTAATATTGATTGAATCGGGAGAACAAAAAGATTTTCAGGTAAAAGAAAAACTTTATTTTTTAATGAGAGCTAATTTAAAATTTATTCAAAAGACTCGAAACATCATTGATTTGTTGTCAACTCAAAGGTTGAAAAATTTTCTTTAGTGACACTTATTACGTAGAAATTTTAAAAAGTATAATAACAATAATTATTGGAATTTTAGTAACAATTATGTGTCCTTTGAAACCAAACAACGGCTACTGCAGTGCTTTAAGCAACAATTTAGGAGCCTATGAAGCAGATCCTGTTCAACTCTAAGATAGAAATTCTTATAAGGATAAGAAATTAAGTATCCGGGCAGAATCAAGCGCTTAGCGAACATCAAATAACGTTATGGTTAGTACGGAACACTGTTGATAATGTTTTTGCGGCTTTTACTTTTACAGTAGAGAAGATTAAACCTTTGTAAATTTGTATAAAGGAAAAAAAACAATCAAATAATAGTTTTATTTTATAAAGACTGTTGTTAACACTGATGTGACGTTTGTTGAACTTGAAAATATAAATTATCTGTGTTTACGTGATGTCACCAACAAAAAATGTCAATAATGAGTCATGTCAAACAAAACTGAAATCTTGTAGAAGGATAGGAATCAAAGTGTAGCTTCTCTCCTGTTGAATAACCCCAACCTCCTCATTGACTCGCCGGTAGAGGGCGCTGTGCAAAAACTGTTTTTGTTACCTTATAATGCGTAGTTAGAAATCAAAAGGGTGAACCACCGTTGCTGTCAGGTTTAACGATACCTACTCATGCTCTTCTTCTTGGGTTGAAAGATACCGCACCTGGATTACATTGTTTGATGCGGCACCTGTGAACATTAAAGCTTAAAAGACAAATTGAGTGTTTAAACGACTGAACATCTACGCGACATCACAGCTTTCGAAACCCCCTCACCCTCACCCTTTTTTTAACTTCTACTCTGAAATACTAAATAAAATTGTGGTATGAGATGGATTTTGATAGTTATACCTGTGGTAAAAAATTAACCTTTTGAGTTTTATCGTAGAAGAGCTTGAGTTTAGATTCATCTGCACAAGTAAGACCATCAAACTAAATGAAATATATATCACAGGGGGAAACTATGGTCAAATATGAATTATTTGTCGTCTTTTCGTGGGAGAAGTAAGTCTAGATTCCTCTAAAACAAGTCAAGACTATGAAAAGTTACTTTTTTACCTATAAGTAAAGTCAAATATACCAATGTTTTTAACTCAGAGGGAGGACCCTGTTCTAGAAAATAAAGCTAATTGTCATGCTTCGTATACCTTAATGCAATTAGTTTTAAAATAATTAATGAAGAGCTAGATTCTGCTGCTTAATGAAAATGATTGTTCATGTAAAACAATTACACTAATGATTTAGCTTCCATAAATCCTGCAAAAGTGGGTTAATGTAATATATCACTCTGGACTAATGAGAGGTATATAATATTATCGTTTTGCATTTTCTGAATATCCATAGACTCATATCCTTTCTTTAGAGGTCATACGACCGTTAAAACGTAAAAAAAAAATCGATTTAAAAAAAATGTATATGAAAGATTAACCTCTTTTGATTATTTTAAGACAATCTGCTTGAAAAAATTCTCATAATTACGGAAGTTATGACTAAAAATTTGTCCGGTGTTTACTGTAAACAGATTTAAAGGGCAATACTTCAAAGTGATATATCTCAAACTGTGTTTTTTTTTCACATAACGCACTTGCTATCTCTAGAACTATTTCATATTTTTGCATGACATTTTCACAGAGGATTCATATTATCATTTGCTTGAAACTGAACCTAAATTTGTTTACAGATGTATAGAGAATGAATTTTGAATGCATAAATAAAATTTTGTTTATTAGGATAAAAAATACACTATTTTCAGTTTCATGGTAAAAATAGAAATATACCTTAAATATATACAAATTTAGGTTCAAATTAAACTTTAGTTTCTGCAATATGTGTTAAAAGCAGAAATTTTGTCTTAAACTCAATTTGTTTGGAGTATTTATGTGCGTTAGTTTAACATCACATTTGTCCAAAGCAAACTGCTTATTATTTATGACTATCTAACACAAATTATTTTTAACTATCAAACAAGAAACAGGTATATATTCATAAATCAAACATTTTTCTATTAACACAAAAAAATTATAATTTTAAATCTCATACTTTTAAAGATATAGAATGTCGAATGTGACACAGTTTTTATACTTTTTCGACTTTTCACAGTCGTATGACCCCTTAATATGATTTTTTTTCTGTATTCAATTTTAAAATACCACCACTAGTAAAATGCCATCACTAGTAAATGCCACCATAATATAGATGGTCTCATAAACAATACGTATCTTATATTTACTCTTTATTGATTTTATGTCCCCGTTGTGACACACATACTATTATCTATATATATAAAACAGTTCCGTAACTGACTGATTGACATATAACGCACAGACCAAACCGCTGAACCTACAGGGCTGAAATGTTGCATGGCGATTCTTCTTATAGTGTAGACGTGCACTAAGCGAGATTTTTGAAAAATTCTTCCTAGATTTTTTTAAATTAAATTTTTAAGCTGTTTTTGTAACATTCTTTAAAGTTTGCATTTAAAATAATAATCCGAGGGTTATAAAGTTTATATCACGAGAAAGATCATAAAAAATTCTTTAAAATGAAATATTTTTCGAATGTTTACCTCCATTTTTTTGATTTTTGGTGGATTTTTAAAGAGTCAATATCAGAATTTAATTTATTAAATGCTGATCAGTTGGTTTCTTTTTTTGTGATACTTTGAACTATGTTTGAGTCAAGTGCATAACAACGAAATAGAGAAAAACAAATTTTTTTTCTTCTTGCTAATGCGGCAGATGAATGGACATTATCCAAAAGAAATATTAAAATACAGTAAAAGAAATGTTCCTGAAATTGTACTATATTATCTGTACTATATTCTTTAGTATGTTCTATTAGATTTAATTTGAATATTTTCTTCTACATTATTTTGTCAATAAAAATATCCGTTACGATTTTTTTATAAACATATTTTTTCGTTTTTTTTACATCAATTGCATACATTGATTGTTACCATTCTATTTATTATAAATATATATATATATATATATATATATATATATATATATATATATATATAATATATATATAGGCATTAATTGCCTACATTGACCGTTTTATTTAATTTGAATGTACTCCGTAGCGAAGTACGGGTTTTCAGCTAGTTTTATATATAGATTCAGCATAATTTTACATTTTTTTTAATTTAGAACAACTTATCAACTTACTTTACTTAAATCACTTTCTCCATTATAAAGCAATCAACTATCTGACCAAAATAAATCTCTTTTTTTTTTTAGTCTTTTGTTTTTCTTCGCTCTCTCAAGTATTCATCATTTGGCAGTAGGTCATACGGGTTGTTTATTATCTTAGATTCCTTCCTCTTTTATGTGCCCTCTGAGAAGAAATTAATTTCTGCCATAAAAATAGTGAGAATATTAGAATAATTGTTTTTTCTATGAACCTTAAATATTGATATTGAATAAGAACTGCGAGATTAATATCTTAGTAGGAAGCTAAGGTTGTTTTCAATATTTCCCTTAAGAAACCCTTCATATTCCCACGAAGGTTCATTGATATTTATATTAAATAAGTATTTAATTCTTCCAATTTCATATATATATACTAGCTGAATACCCGTGTTTTGCTACGGAGTACACTGAAATTAAATACAATGGTCAATATACGCAATTAATGCAAACGTAATTTAAAAAAAAATAGTTATAAAAAAATCGTAGCGGATATTTTTATAGACAGAACCATGTAGAAGAAAATATTCAAATTAAATACAATAGTCAATGTAAGCAATTAATTTGTATGTTTATTATCCATAAAACATACTAATTTGAATTAAATTCTTTAAAATCTTCCACCTCAATTAATCTACTAGTTAGATTTTATCCTTAAACGTATTTCAATATTTTATTGTCAATTTATTTCGTTGTTATGCACGTGATGCAAAATTAATTCAAAGTATCACAAAAAGAAAAGAAACCACGTAATCAACATTTAATAAATTAAATTCTAAAAATTAATCTTTATAAAAATTCACCAAAAATCAGAAAATAGATGCAAAGATTCGAAAAAGATTTCATTTTAAAGGAATTTTATGATTTTTCTCGTGATATAAATTATTTTATAACCCTCAGATTATTATTTTAAATGCAAACTTAAAACAAGTTACAAAAACAGCTTAAAAATTGAATTTAAATAAATCTAAGGAGAATTTTTCAAAAATCTATCTTAGTGCACCCCTACACTATGCGAAGAATCGCCATGCAAAATTTCAGCCCTTTAGGTCTGTGCGTTATTTGTTAGTGAATCACCGAAGTGTTATATCTATCTATCTATCTATCTATCTATCTATATATATATATATATATATATATATATATATATATATATATATATATATGAGAGTCTGGAGTTGGGGGGAGATAAACAAGCAATTTTTTTTAAATTGCTTGTTAATAAACAAGAACCTCTTTTTAGTACTCAACTATGCCTTACCTATTATATGCTAGGCCACTATATTATTCCCAATAATTTAGTACCCATTCATATAAATGCTTTTATATGTCCCAACAAAATACTTCATACACTAGTGTGAAACTAATGGCAACTTATGTATTCTGCTACGGAATTAATGGTGTTCTACTGGATAATTGTTTAAACAAATGCGACTTAAGTGGAAGTAGTTGCTGTAGTACAGTACAACAAATCAAGGCAATTATTAACTGGCATTACCAATTTCAGCAAGTCACTTTGTTGTGTTCGCACTTCCCTAAAATAAAGCTCGTTGCATTTATGTATTCAAAAACATGAATGACTATGTCCGAAATTACCGGCTAGTATTAGGTGCTTTTATGGAACTAAATTGGCTCTGTTAGACAACTGATGAACGGATTCCACTTTACTAGCATTAACTGTCTAGTTATAACAATTTAAATCACTTATTAAGTGTATCAACTGTTTCAGTACATTATAATTATAAGATTCTCCCTGCCCTAAAATAATATCCTTGATCTTTATCGTTTGCTACAACCCAAAGCGCCTCCCTACCTTGACATTTTCATTTTTCCCCCGCAGAAATATGCAATTATCTCATTACGAATTGTTTGACCCTAAACAGGGCTTTTTTTTTTTCTTTTGCTAAGCGCCACCTTATCCTAAACTTGTTAATTTTTTCATCTTTCCTTCTCTAAAATTTTAAGTTAACTTTTTAAACTTAAATTCTGATTCTTAATATTTTCTTAGTTTTTTAATCTTAAATTTTCTCTTCCGCTTCAACTATTGAAGGTGTTAAACTTAAAATTTTTGTACATTCATTGTAATAGTAACTCTTAAATTTAACCTAGGCTTAATATTTTAACTACTGAGCACATTATCTTTGATTACATGACATCTTGCGTACAGGAGTTAAAACCAGCTGGTCAAGGCACTTCGGTCATCATATCCAATTCTGCTCAAAGCGCCTAAAATGCAGATTTCATCTGAGTTGTACAATCGTTCAATGTATAAACGTATAACGAGCATCGCAAGCGGAAACGAAAATTTAAACTGACGATAATGATGCTAAGATATATCTAAATTACTAATGTAAAACTTTCCAAAAGTTATTTTTACATGCTCAGCAATAGTGAGATTCCTGTACTCATGAGACAAACGCATAAATTCCTGTGGTAAGAATATCCTGTGGAGTATGCAAAAATAGAATTAAATGCTGTCATGGGGATGGAAATTAATCATGTAATAAATGGAAATTTCTGGGTGTGGTTATTTGGTACAGTAGAGTTTCAATCTAACCATTTATCTCGCAATATTTATTGCAGAACAGCGTGAACAAAATGATTAAAAGCCTCATAAAAGCTGACGATAACTACTTCCCCAGAGTTTACGCTTGCAGTTTTAAAGTAATGAAAACATGAATATATATGTGTAAAATGTATGACGAGTAATTTCTCATTAATTGCATAATCCTCTACGTATTTTTTCCAGTGATTATAACTATTTGAAATTTGTGCAGACTGCGAAATGTCTTGAAATTTGTAATTTCTTAGCATTGTAAAAATTTACTAGTTAGTACCCATCAAAACATGACTGCTAGATAGTAAATAAATGTACAAATACACAAATTATACTAAACACTTCATTACCAAATGTTGAAAATCCTAATAATGCGCAGACACAAATTAATGTGTTTAAGCGGCCTCGTGCTTAGTGAGTATCTAAAGCTAGATTTTAAAATGTAACTGAACACGTGCAGAAGGCAATTTTTTTTAATTAATTATAAATTATCTCTAATTAAACAGCGCGAAATAAACAGTTTCCACCAGGTTTAATCTTATATTTCATAAACATAATTATCATAAAATAAAAATGGCAGAGAGAGATCTATAGAGACTCCTCGGAATAAGCGTGTTTATCATTAAAACATGCCACTGAGCATGCGCAGAAATAAATATTTAATTGCAAATTATCGCTCATTAATAGAAATTGCGGTTACAAAAACCAAATTTGACAAATCTACGGAATACAATCTTTCGTTTAAGACCAAAATGAAGTAAATTGATGCAGTGTCACGGACTGCCCAAAAAGTCGGCTTAGCAATATATAGATTACTCTAAAAATATTTTAGAAATTGTACGATTTCTGTATAAAACGATGACATCTGTTGCAAAAAAAGCCTTTATACAAAAAATCTGAATAACTTAAATATTAAACATGTGTGCGAGTGTCGCAAAAATTTTTAGCAGTCAAAATAACTTGATAACGAAAAGCAAAATTTGATAACGAAAAGCAAAAATTCCACTTTTAATAACCACTTTTCCACTTTTCCACTGTAAGTTTGTGAAACAGCTTTCAAACAAGATTTGCTATTGAACTTTACATATTCAGGCGCAAGAAGCTGATAAATGGGAATTTAGTCGTTCTTTTTTCAAAAAAAATCTTTTAAACCTCGTTAAATTATGTCGTGATTTTTGAAAAAAAATCACAGGAGCAGTCTTACAACAATTCGCCCATTACACCGTGAAAATTGTTGGTTTCTTGTAACGGAGAAATTGTACAGGTGAACCAATATTGCCCCCTGGTGCCCAATTAAAGCTAGACTGAGCACCACCAGGGTTGACATCTGGTGTCCTTGTATCCAGCTCCCACGCAAATACCGCAGGGAGGGTCTTTCGGGCCTACCAATTTAATGTGTCTATACCCAGGGTAGACACCAAAGTACTCAGTGACGTTTGTCTGCATTCGAAAGGAACACCGTAATGACCAAATTCCGTCATGTTAACCACCAGGAAGGCATGGCTCCGTTTCTGAAACACGTGATACCTTATATAATACAACAAAATCCTTTAAAAAATAAAGAAAATAAAAATAAACCATGTTTAACCCTTCGGGGGGGCGTCGATTGCACAGTGCAAACGCCTAAATCTAGTCCTTTTTTTTTCACTTGCATACAATGTATTCCAGTTAAATGAGCAGAAAAATGGTTAGTACTGCCATCTGTTATCAGTTTAAAGAAGCGGAAACATTTTGTAACCTTCAATTGGAATTTTTTTCAAGATTCTTTAGGTTAAAAAAAAATCGGGAAAAAATCTGCACCATGCAAACGGGGGAGGCTGTTGCCCCTGAATGGGTTAAAGAAGAACACGTAAATATTTTATACCAGAGTTTAGCTACTAGAGTGTGTAACTTAAACATTGTTATTCGCACAATATAATTTCGTTGAAAAAATTTCATGATCATGACAGATTTAAGAATTTAACTCAAACACATGCGATGTGCTTCTGCTATTAATTTCGTTCACGATTCTTAGTGGACATTTAAAGAACATTTGTTGCACTAATTAAGGTATCCGACTACGTTTAAAACATCGATTTTGACGAAAATTCTGAAATTGTTTTTATTCCTTTTTTTGAAGATTGTAAATTTATGTTTCTAAATCTGCTTTTATTTTTTCGATACGGTCATTAGGAATGAAATGAGGAATGATTTAAAGATCAGCAGCAGCTATGAACTCCAATGCAAGTTGAAAACTTTAATCGTGTTTTCTGAAGAACTTATTTTTCATCAAAAATGTAAACAACTCTTGCGATAACTCAAAATCTAACCATGATATGTCTACGAAATTTTTGACGTATGTTTTTCATAATACTGAAAATGTAATGGCCAACAGATTTGGTTCTAGGTATATTATTTGTTGATTTACAGCTACATTTATAAAAAATCTCATGGGAAATTACTAATATTTTACATGTAATTTCATATAATGACCTGTATTTTCTTTTTATTTTGAGATATCGATCAGCTTGTATGTCATTACACTTATAAGTAATGACGTCGAATATAAATTCGGTCTTTTATACGTTCGTATAAAAGACCGAAATGAAGTTAATGTTATATGCATAATATTTTTGTTAGTGCTAGAGCCGTTTTTGTAAAAATTTGCCGAATTTCGACCCAATTTCCTCAACTTTGTAAAAATTTGCATAGTTAATGTTTATTTTTCCACCATTTTCGAGTTTTGGTGTTATATTCCTTCAAAAATAACATAAAAATTTTCGTAAGTACAGTTTTCAACAAAAGGCTCCAAACGTAGTCGGATACCTTAAAATTAATACTTTTTTCAATGTGTTGACAATCAAAAATATTTTTTTTAATTATCATCATACTTGGTTGTTGGAAACTGAAGAAAGAAAGAGCAAATATTTACCATTGAAAAAAAAAATTAAAAATGGTTAGTAATATGAGTATTAATTAATTAGTTTGAAAAGAATATTTGTCTCAAATAAATATTTAGCGAAATATTCTGTAAAATCTGCAAATATTTATGTTTTCTTTTGTTTAAAACAGCTACTTTCATATACGGATATATATAACGCTACAAACAGCAACTCATTAAATGAAATCAGGCATAAATCATACATTTTCGGGAAAAAATTTGAATGTTTGTGTATATCATATACTGATAAATTTTGGCCGAACTTTTCAGGTAACTTTGAATAGATTATTGATTGGTTAGTTCGGTACGTCACATGCGGTTTATCTAAAAGCGTAAAATCGAGTTGTCACCGTTTCTTGCTGGCGCATTGGTCATACTCATAGTATGTAGAGTAATAAAATGTCTCACAGTCAGGAATGTATAGTTAAAGTTCCAAGATATGCCTTAATGATTTCTCAATAAAAAACCAAATCGAATTCCCAGCGTGTTAGATCATTTCTTCAATTGCCATGGATACTCAAGGTATTAGGGCTGACGATCAAATAACACGAAAAATTAAAATATCAATGCTCTCTGAATATCAATTCTCTAAAACAATGTACTGATTCATATAACAAATAAATACATTTATTGCAATTTTTTATTGCGGTGCTGGTAAAATGCAAGCCCTACACCTGAGGAATTCTGGAATTTCAGTAGTGCATTTGGTTAGTACATTTTTAGTACTGCTTAATACCACATTTAAAATAAATTTTTGTAATTTTTTTTTCGGGGCTAGCATTTCACCAGCCTTGCAACATAAAATTGCAATAAATTTGTATTAAATTTGGTTCTAAAGAAAACGTTTGCGGTACAAATCGGTACTAATGGAGTACTAACGGATGAGGAAAGTTTCGATTAAAACTCGTTTAAGTGTGGAACTGGTGAAATGTGCGTTTCCAGTATAATGGTACTATACGCCCAAAAACCTAAACTTTAACCACGTCCTGAAAAAATCTTACACAAAAATTTCCAAGGTAAAATTGATAAAAAAGTTATATGAAAATTAAAGAAATTCACAGCTGCACTAATAAAAAAGATTAATTTATAGGTTACGCCACGAAAATCAAATATATAGGGAATGAAATATCTTTTTTGGATATATATAAATATATATATATATATATATATATATATATATATATATATTATGGAACGGTAACTTTCATAACCATTAAAGGAAACGCCTATTCAAAATTCTTTTATATTATCATCTTGAATTCGACCTGGGATTAACCCAAAGTCACCTATTGGTTTTTCCCCTAAGCCACGTGCGGATAGCCTTATATAAGTGTTATATAAGGGACAAATTCTAAAACCCTGGCGAGATCATCATCCGATATGACGTGCTAGAGTCAGGTGTCCTAAATTGACCATAGGAGTTCAATGCACCCGTACTCCGGGAGTGAATCTAGCTTTTTCATGGTCTTCTGTGTTCTTCTCTACTCCTACAAACACGTCGAATGTTACGCTGCGGTATTTTTCCGTATATCTGGCGATTTCTGGACGATGTAATGAGATGTGTTGTTCTGCTGTAATATAATTTCGAGTAAAAGATGTCCAGCAACATTTCCAAGAATAAAAAAACTGTACTATGACCAAACCACCTCTTCTTTCCTGGCGTCGGATCTTAATTTCTCTCCATTGCCTGTCTCCCCGTCAACCCAGCCACGACTTGAGCCGACCCCGCTAACGACTACCCATTGGTCGAGTTCCCTGATCCGTTAACATTACACACACACACACACACACACACACACATATATATATATATATATATATATATATATATATATATTTATTTATTTATATATTTATTTATTCATTTATTTATTTAACAGTATTATAAGATTAAAAGAATTCGTGAATACGAAATGACAGCAAAAATGTATACAACTGAGTAATTTAAATCATAAATAACGACACCCTAAAAACATTTTTATTTGTTTTGTGATAATAAAACGCTTGTTTTTAGAAATCAATATAAAGTTTCATATTTTTCTGCAACCCTCCAATAAAAATGTTCCAATGAAATTAAACTCGCTTATGTTGCTTGAGGTATACCTAATTCATATTTTAATTAGTCATTGCTACTGTTAAAGTAAAATAAATTTAAGAACCAAAAAAAAATCCCCTTTCAGCAGAAAATGAAAACAAAGTAGCCTATGGCAACAGCAATTTAACAACCGCGAAGGAATAAAAATTTTAAAATTGCGAGATTGAAATAAATTAATTAGAAGACTGTAAATAATGGGGTTGTCAAAATAAATGTAAATTGATTATTACCAGCAATATGAACATATTTTTTAAAATTAGCCTAATTATCAGATATACAAAAGCACACTAAACTTATGTATGTGTGTGTGTTTGTAGACATATATATATATATATATATATATATATATATATATATACACACTAGATCTATTACCCGGCTACGCTCGGGATTCAGTTTCTGTTATTATTTTTTTTCAATGATTAGTCTCATGTTATGATGTTCTAAAGATTTCGTTAAAATTCTTTTGCGGTAGCAAATAGCATTAGTTTGCTGTCGTTGCTTGTGTTGTTCACCGCTTTCCTCTCCTTTCGATGTTGAAGCTCGAGGACGATCGTATGTTCGACGCGTTAAAAGTTTCTTCATCAGTCTCACTGCTTCGGATCACTACAATTCAGATTCTGTTGCCTTTGAGCTCTAGGGAATGTTTTTTCGTCAGATTCTTGTGTGCGTCTAACTGCATTTTGAATTATGTTGGCTTCGTGCGCTTGGGAATGTTTTTCTTCAGATCCTTGTGTTCGTGTAACTGCATTTCGAATTCTGTTGGCTTCACGATCTTCTGTTTTATTTTCATCACATTGCTCATTTCTCAACAATCTTTGAAATTTTGCCCTTACTTCTGCAGGATTAAAAGTTACTCTCCTCTTTTTGGGAATTTTAAAGCATTAATTTACAGCTAGTCAATAACGTTTGAATGGATTGAGATCACATTCATTATTAAAAGCACAGAAAATCTGATAATTATTATAGAAAAAGTATATACACGTATTTCATGCTCGAAATTCTTTATCAAAACTAAATCGTCTGCTACGTTTCAATGCCACTTTTAGACTTTCTTAATATACACGTATTTCATGATTGTAATTCTTTCTCAAAACTAAATCATCTTCTATGTTTCAGTGTCACTTCAGTTATATAAATCATCGCGTCAAGGCTAAACGGACATGTTTCTAGCTAAGTGAACGTGTCCTTCAGTATATTTGAGTTTGAACAGGTAGCTTGAGATAGTTTCAAATCATGAATGGATAAATAACACATACATTGAAAATGAATGACTTTCCATCTTTATATTTTCATTTTTAAATTTCATTTATCCTTATTATAATTTATATAAATACCATGAAAAACCTAATTAAATAGTATTATTAATTTAATTTTAAAAATGTTTGAGGAAGCTCAAACAATTCTCTCAAACAAGATAACATGTGTCACCGTCTAAGATTCTGTAAAGTGTTATTAGTATTAAAGTAATAAAATTATTAAAGTCATTATTATTTAAGTGATCTATTGTTACTTATATTGAAAGTACAAGAATATGGCTGCAAAGCATTAAAAAATATACGTCGAAAACATAATGAAGGCAAAGCTTGTTTTACGGAATTTTGCTCAGTTCTGAGAGAAAATCTACATATTATAAATTTTAGTTCTTAATTAAGTTTTTTTTCTTTTGGTTTCCAAAGAAATCATTTAATCGAAGTTTACAATAAAATGGGTAAAATATATACATTAAAAACAATTATAAGAAAATTAGCTGAATACCCGTACTTTGCTACGGAATAATTCAAATTAAATACAATGGTCAATGTATGCAATTAATGAGAAATATATATATATATATATATATATATATAATACATACGATGATCAATGTATACGGAACTGTAAGATCAATGTAGTTACGGAACTGTTTTATATATATAGATTACGTTTTGTAACTGTCGAATTGCAAGACATTATCTATATATATAAAACAGTTCCTTAACTGACTCATTCATTCACTGACTGACTGACTGACTGACATACAACGCACAGACCAAACCGCTGGACCTAAAGGGCTGAAATTTTGCATGGCGATTCTTCTAATAGTGTAGGGGTGCACTAAGAAAGATTTTTCAAAAATTCTTCTTAGATTTTTTTAAATTAAATTTTTAAACTGTTTTTTAAACTTTTTTTACGTTTGCATTTAAAATAATACATTTAGGGTTATAAAATTTATATCACGAGAAAGATCATAAAAATTCCTTCAAAATGAAATTTTTTTCGAATTTTTACCTTCATTTCCTGATTTTTGGTGAATTTTTAAAGATTAATTTTTAGAATTTAATTTATTAAATGCTGATCACGTGATTTCTTTTTCTGGTACTTTCAATAAATTTATCGTCACGTGCATAACAACTAAATAGACAAAAAAAATATTTTTTTCTCTTTCTAATGCAGCAGACGATTGGATATTATCCAAAAAAAATGCATATCCCTTACGATTTTTATATATATATATATATATATATATATATATATATATATATATATATATATATAGATATATATTTTACATCAATTGTATACATTGATCATCGCATTTATTATAAATATATATATTTATTTTTTGGCATAAATTGCATACGTTGACCGTTGTATTTAATTTGAATGTACTCCGTAGCGAAGCGCGGGTTTTCAGCTAGTTTGTTATAAAAGTTAATTAAATTTTAAATTAAGCTGCACGGTTTAATAAAAAAGAAAACACTGTTTAAGCCCTCTGAATAAAAGTGGTCAGCTGGCATTATCTTTTTCCTAGTTATTGCAAAAATTCTTGCAGCTTTTCTCCATAACGCACCGTTTGTTGAGGATTTGAAAATTTATCATTCGTTATTATCACGAATTATACATTATAGGGGATAGTTGCTCTTCTCATGCTTAAAATTTTAGGATTTTTTTCACCATTGGTTTGAGAACTCCTAATCGTTCCATTTGTGCATATTCATGATGCTCTCTTTTGTGCTGCCATATAGCAACCTATCCCATCAGCTGATTCACTCAGTTGGTCCAATGTAATGGAAGTGTCCATACAAAGTTTGTTGTTTTTGCCCGGTTGAGTTTTATCGTATTCGGTTCAATTCTGTTTTGTTCTAAGTCCTGATATTTGGTTACAAGTGTTGTTCATAATACCTCGGGTATGTGTAAATATCCTGACTAAATTTGGTTACGTGTGGGAAGAGTTTACAGTGAAAAGTTGAAGACACAGTCTTAGGCCTATTATCAAAAATGCCTATAAATTCTAGTTTGGCTGCAAAGTTGGGGATAGAAATAAGCCTTGAGAGTCTCACGTTTGTTGTGTGGTTCGTTGCAATTAATTTAAGAAAGTGGCTACAGGATTCGCGATCATCAATGCCGTTTGCATTATTGATGCTAGGGCATGAACAGAGAGGCGACATCAGGGATGTTTATTTATGTTTGACAAATATGAAAGGTTTCTCGACAAAATCAAAACATTTCATTAATTACCCTAAATACCCTCAGCCATACAAGCTTTTCCTCGTGAGGGTATCCCTATTCCTAAGCCACCGAGTGATTAACCAGGGGAGTATGAAAACAAGGAAAGCTTAAGAGACGAAGCGAATGGGGCTATAAACAGCAGTGAATCTGTTAATAAGGAATACTTGTCATCAACATCAAACGTATCTCATCTTATCACTCAGCAAAAACTTAATGACCTTTTTAGGAACTTCCAGATATCTTCACAGACATCTTTCACAGATTCAATCTGAATCGATGGGTTAACGATTAGAAGGATGGTATCTGCTAGATAAAAGTGTTAAGGGGAATTCATTAACGAGACGGTAAAGGGCTTTAGAAAAGTTTTTTTCCCGACGGTGTTATATATTGTAATTATGTAGTCAGTTTGGTTGAAGCATTGGGCCATCTTCAAAACCCAGAACAGTGGAAACTGTTCATAGCCTCCTTCAAACTCAGTTTTAGAGCTCCTTCACCTTGGCGACATTTATCCTGGGCTTTCAACCGCCTACTTCGTTGACAAGAAAGACAGTCATGAAACTATGCGCATATTGCTTTCAATTGACTATGGCAAGTATAAGTGGTGGAGGGGGTGAATATTTGAAGGTTTTAATACAGTTACTTGGCATAAAGTAACTGTATTAAAACCTTGTGTGATTGGGACAGTCGTGATACTTAAGCACAATATACACGTGAAAAATGGCTCCAGCCTTCACAGCATTAAAAAATGACCGTATTCTGTAAACTACAAGTGAACCCTAAAGATGTATATTTTCATTCTCTGTGCATCAAACTTGGATTGATGCATATTTGTTATTTTGCATTTGTGAAAACCCTAGACAAAGAGGGTGGAACATTTGCTTATGTGACGAAAACATTTCCAAAAATCAGTGCAGCTAAAGTAAAAGAGGAAGTCTACAGATACTAGAAATATTGCAAGAACAATATTCTCGGAATATGTTGACCTATACTGAAAAAAAAATGGATGGAATGCTTTCAAATCGGCGTGTACTAATTTTATTGATGACCTGACCAAAAAGCTGAAAACTATAAAGAAATTTTAAATGAAATAATAAAGTTTTTTCAAAGCATGAGGTGCAACGTGTTACTCAGGCTATGCTTCCTTTACTATCCTCTGGGCTTTTCCCCTGAGAACCTAGGAGAGATAAGGGACGAACACGGTGAACGATTTCACCATGACATATCCGTCACAAAAAAAACGGTTTGTGGGGAGGTGGAGCCGTGATATCCTTGAGAGAAACTCCTGAAAGTGATTGCAAAAGTAAAAGATCGAAAAAAAAAGTTTTAAAATTCGTTACAAGTCGCATAACTATTTTAAAACTATACAACACATGTATTATTCATGAATATAATACATTATCTGCTTCTTGATAATGGTGTGTGATAGAATGGTGTCAGAGATTTTTCTTCCTCGGCCTGATCCACCTCGTTAGTGACAACTATAATCATCTAATTTAATTAAGGGGCAGAATTTTTTTTAAAATTTCTTACATTGTTATTGAATAAGAGCGTGATGTAAAATTAATTTCTTGTTAATTATTATGTAATTTGTTACCCATACGTTTAAAATGAGGTATGCTTCTTTCTACAACGTGTTTTAAGAAGTTTTCAATTTATCAAAATCATCAACTTAATACAAGGCATATTTATAAAAGCGAATTAAATTGTCTGAGATCCGTGAGAAATGATGTCGCCATTCATCACACGAGTGTGGGAAAATATATAATCATAATTTTAAAAGCTCTTTTGCGGTAGACAATGAAACGGCTGCTTAAACATAATTTTAAAAGATTTTAAAAGACATTTAAATTTTTTTTCACCCCGATTTAAAATTTTATCTTACCTTCATGGGAAGCCAAGAAAGTACACTTAAACATATAGCATTCTTCTTGTTATTGAAATGTTAGTATATTATTTTAATTTTGGCTAATAATTGAATATAATTAGAAATGATTTTGATGAAATTGATTCCTTAAGTGTAATGTGAGAAGTGATTAATACTTCATATCAGAAAGATCTTACCTTCGTTTCTCAGATCTTTATTTAAAGGGAAAGAAACGAATAGTTTAAAACAAGTAAATCTTATTTTCAAACATAAATTTTGAAAAGAATCTCATACTATGTATTAAAAGGATAATATAAGATAAAATTTGTCAAGTTAAATTATACAAAAATAGAAAAAAAATGAATTATATATTAATACTTCAAGCTGTTAAAATATATGTTCCTAATATTTCTAAACATATTGCATACATCCCTTACAAAAACAAACTTTGATTCATATTCTGCAACTTGTTTTCACATATATAATTTATATCTAAAGAAGATAAATATTATAATAAATAGATTTTTAAAATGTCTATTGAAAGAAAGTAAATATTTTGAAACTGAACTTCAACACTTATTTGATGGTCTTGTCAACATTCTGTTGCATTTTCGATTATAATAAATAAAATATTCATAATGCTCCTATATTTATGCAAACAATAGAAAACATCTTATAAGACGAAATATTAAAAGAGAATAGTTTTTATTACTTTATAAATATTACTTTAAAATAGTGCGCATATATCAGTAAAAAGTCTGTACTCTCCTTTTTTGTCAAGAGCTGTTTATACTAACTTTTTGTAACATTTTTCAAAATAGAATATATATATATATATATATATATATATATATATATATATATATATATATATAGAATATTTTACTTCTGTTTTTTAAGTGTGATGTCTTTCAAAGCCTTGCGATGAGAAATATTTTTGTGACGGTAAAAATTGTACCCAAGACTGTCAGTAAAACATACCTTAAAAATTATATATGTTACGTAATAATGTGTGACGTAACTCCTCCACCCACTTCGACCTCTAGCGGCATGAATAACGCAGAACGAACACTGTATCCGTCCTAGAATTAGCTCCTGCAACAAGCGGAGTTTCCTTTGGCAAACAATGCCACGCTATTAAATTCTTATTTTATTTACAGTCCATTTTGCTTTTTTGTCAAACATAGTACACCTCCGTACATTTTGGTCCTAGTGACCCGCAGGGTTTACCAGTGTATTAAATTTTACCTAGTTTTAAATTTAAGAACAATGACTACAGAGTCAGTCATTACAACGTTTAATCGCAAACGCTGTAATATAAAGGGACAATTAAAGAAGATTACTATATGTGAAGATAGCGATGATGTCACCGAACTGCAGGCTCAGTTGGATGTACTTTCGAAGCTTCAAGAAAAATTCGAAGTTCTAAAAGAAGAATATTATAAAGTAGTCATTGAAAAGAATTTTGAAGAAACTGAGGGAATGTTGTCACAGCTAGATGAGGAGTTTCAAAATTCAGAGATGAGTCTGAAAACCTTGATTAATAAACTTAAAATCAGTAAGAACAATTCTGCTGATCTAAATCAAAATTCTGACAATTCTACTCATGATTCGAATTCGATTAACAATGATCAGCTGAAAAGAATGTCAATAAAACTTCCAAAAATCCCTCTTTCTATTTTTAACGGAAAATTCGAGGAATGGAACTTGTTTAAAAGCCAGTTTATTAGTCTAATTGACGAAAATTCAGAACTTTCTGAAAACGAAAAGCTTCACTATCTACGTGGGTCACTAAAGGGAGAAGCAAAAATTATAGAAACTTCAGATGACAGTTATGTTTCCCTATTTAAAGCACTAAAGCTTAGGTACGAAAACGAAAGGATCATCGTTGACTGCCACCTGAAAAACATTCTAAATCTTCAATCTATCAAACATGAGTCAGCCAAAGAGCTTCGAAACTTGTTGGATAATATAAACAAAAATCTTAGATCACTGAAAATTTTGAATTTCGAAAGAGATAAATTTTCTAACGCTTTACTATTGAATATTGTTCTTGAAAAATTAGACCGCGAAACGCGAAAAAGTTATGAATTAACTCTGAAGGATAACGATGTACCAGATTTCGATGCATTTTTGGAATTTTTAGAAAGACGGTGTCAAATTCTAAACAGCATTCATATTAACATTTCAACCAAGCCAAATTCCGAACGATTCAAATCCCTTTTCGTTAAATCTAATAAATCACCTCAGATGTGTGTAGTTTGTAAAACCAAAGCCCATGCATTATTTCACTGTGAGAAATTTAAAGAAATGAAACTGGAAGATAGAGTCAATCTTGTTAAAAAACATAGACTTCGTTATAACTGTTTAAGCGCCTTTCACATGTTATCGAATTGCAATTCTACAGGGTGGCTAATAAATACTGTGACAAATATCGAATCATTTAATTACACACAGATTAAATAGAAAATGGAAAATACAACAATATTATGAACATTATACATGAAAGTTTACCATGAAATAATTTTACTCGAATCGACCGCCATCTTTATCGATTACTAAAGATTTTATGAGGTAATTTGTCCCATTCACTCCGTATGGAAGCTTTGAGGGAGTCCAAACTGTGCTGCTTAGCATTTACTTTAGACTCTAAAATCCCCCAAATGCAATGTCTAAAGGATTTAGATCTGGTGAAGAAGGTGGCCAATCTTCTTGCTTGATAAACTTCGGGCAATTGGCATGGAGCCATTCCTGTGTTGTTTTGGATCGGTGGGAAGGTGCAGAATCTTGCTGAAATATCCAATTCTGTTTGGGATACAATCTGTTAGCATGTCGTAATAAACGTGTAGCCAATACTTCCTGTTTGTAATATTCAGCATTGATTTTTACCCCTTTATCGATGAATTTCAGAGGCAGTTTTCCATTGTGTGACACTGCAGCCCAAACCATAACAGAATTCTTGTTCTGAAAGCTTTTAACAGTTCGAAGATTTTCAGGTATATCCTCGAAGGTTGCTGAATATACAACATCATTTTTAGCATTATAACTTTGTTCTGTACAAAACAGATTCTCATTAGAGAAAATTATTTTTTCAACACTTTTGCTACCGTGCCGGTTCAGCAATTTCTTACATCTTTGTAACCTTTTTACTATTTGTGCTGTAGTCAAACCTTGAACTTTTCTTTTGCGATAAGGGCGAAAACCCAGGTCTTCATTTATAAGTTGCATAGTTCTGCGACTGATGTTCTCTTCTGCAGCCATTTTATTTGCAGAACGTTGTGGATTTTTTCGTATCTTTTCACGAATTCTTTTGATACGTTCTTTTGTACGAACAGTGCGTGGACGACCGGACCTTGGTCGATTTTTACAGCTATTGGTATCCAATAATCGATTTATAGTCCTATATATAAACGTCCTATTAAAACCAAGGCATTATAATTGCTTAAATATTTTACCTGCAGAAAATCCGCGATCAAAAAGCTGTTTAACCATTAACCTTTTGGCTTCCATCTTTAAAAATATTCTACATGTTTCACTTTAAACAAAAATCGTCTGCGTTTACAAAAAGTTGCCAATCACACAAATAGATAGATAAATTGTTTTTCCAAACGATTAAAATTAACTCTTATTTTTTGGAGTGTTACAGTATTTATTAGCCACCCTGTAAAAGTTCTTGTTTCGTTTGTAAACAGACAAATCACCATACGCTTCTTCATAAGTATCCCGTCTCGTCAAATACCGCAATACATTCAAATCAAAACTGTGAAAACATTCCGTATTCTGACACGATAAATATCTCCAAGTCAGTTCCCGCTCAAAATGAGTCATCATTTCATTTGCTCGCACCAGACAAAACCATAGGCGCCACTTTATCAGCAGGTGTCAAAGAGTGTTGTTTAGCTTCGAGCAGCCTTTTATGCACTACAATGTTATATATTGAGAACTCATTTGGTGAAAAAATAAAAGTGAAAGCAATTCTTGATAGTGGAAGTTCAGTATCAATTTGTACACAGGAAATAGCAGATGTTTTGGGATTAAAGAAAGAAAAATGCAATTCATCCATTTGAGGCATAAACGGAGGAGAATATTTTGTTAAAAATAAAGTAACAGCAAAAATTTCAAACGATGAGGGCAGCTTTTCAAAAGCATTATCATTCCTTGTGCTACCTAAAATCACAGAATTAACGCCTGTAAAGAAGATTGATATTTCTCGCGTATATTTCCCTCGCGAAATAAAACTTGCTGACGATACATTCAATCTCCCAAGTAGAATCAATCTACTCATAGGTTGTGAGATATTTTTTGAATTGCTTAAGGCTGAAAAATTCAAATCATATGAAAATAATTTGATGCTTCAGAACAGTGTTTTCGGCTATTTGGTTACCGGGACTGTGGAAAATGCAGCTTCTCACCATTTTACTGGTCTTGCTCATATTTCAGAAAGAGATTCTTTAGAACTTTCTGTCAAAAAATTCTTTGAGATGGAATCCTTTCCGGGGGATGATACAAATAATGAGTCTCAAACATTTGAAAAGGAGTATTGTGAGCAACATTTTGTTACCACTCACAAAAGAGATGATAGCGGCAGATTTAGTGTACGATTGCCCATTAAGGAAGGCAAACGTTCTAGTTTAGGAGAGTCTAAATCAAAGGCGGAAAGACGTCTAAATTCCCTTTGGAAGAAATTGGACAAAGATCCAACTATGTCCACTTTATGTAAGACATTTATAGATGAATATCTTGCGTTAAATCACATGGAAAAGGTTTCGGACTGCGAGAACCGTAATGAAATTTATTACATCCCGCATCACGCAGTTTTCCCCTCAGAGAGCATTTCTACCCCTCTTCGCGTCGTGTTTGATGCATCAGCCAAGTGCAAGAATGGAATAAGTCTCAACTACATATTACTGAATAGTGGACTTGTTCAGCAGGATCTATTTTCAATAGTAGCTCGTTTCCGAACACATAAATATGTATTTAGTACAGACATTACTAAAATGTATAGGCAAATTCTTGTCGAAGAATCGGATAGAGATTTTCAAAGAATTTTGTGGAAATCAAGTCTATGCTCTCCTGTTGAAACTTACAGATTGCGTACAATTACGTACGGGACAGCATGCGCCCCGTATTGGGCGACTAGAACTATAAAGGCTTTAGCTGAGGATGAGCAGAAGTATTTTCCCCGTGAATCCGCAGTTTTACTTACCGACGTCTACGTGGACGACATTTTGTCAGGTTCAGACAATTTAGAACACACAATTTCCTTACAATTTGAGTTAATAGATGTATTGAACAAAGGTGGCATGCAGTTACATAAATGGGTATCCAACCACCCAAACTTGTTAAATGACAATAAAGGTGCTGAATATAACTTCTCTTCAGATTCTAATCTTGTGAAAACTCTCGGTATGCTTTGGGCATGTAATTCCGATAATTTTACCTTTAAGGTTAATGTAGACTCTAAAGCAAGCTTTACAAAACTTGATGTTCTATCTTCTATAGCACGCTTGTTTGATCCGCTTGGTCTTATTGGACCAGTAATTACAAAGGCCAAGATATTTCTACAAAATCTGTGGAGGGAAAAGTTAAATTGGTCTGATCCAATTCCTCCTGATGATATGAAAGAATGGTTTAAATTCTTAAACGAACTTCCCGCTTTAAATCAAGTGAAAATTCCTAGGCATGTGATCATTACAGATCCCATCATAATTGAATTACATGGATTCAGTGATGCGTCTGAACGGGCATATGGAGCAGCAATCTATGTAAGCTCAAAAAACAGCCAAGGACAGCAGCAAACAACACTGTTGTGTTCTAAATCCAGAGTATCTCCGATAAAAACCTTAACAATACCCAGGCTGGAACTATGTACGGCATTGATACTAGCTCGTCTAGTCGCAAAGATAATCTCTGTCATTCAAGTTGAATTCCATCATGTGTACCTGTGGTCGGACTCTACGATAACTCTAGCTTGGATAAAAACTCCTTATGAAAGATTTAAACCCTTTGTGTTCAACAGAGTTAAAGAAATTAACGAACTGTGTCCTGACTATGATTGGAGACACGTTTCTTCTGAAACCAATCCTTCTGATGTCCTATCCAGAGGAACTGGTGCAACTAAGCTTCTACAGAACTCTATGTGGTGGACTGGCCCTTCATTTTTAAATTCGGACATTCTATCTTCTAAGGAACCTACTAACATGACTGATAATGATTATTCTAAACAACTAAAGACTGCATATAATCCTGTCTTAGTTGCTAACACTACTAACAGCTTCATTGATGATTTTTTAAAAATTAGTAACAGTTTTACTAAACTTGTACATATCTTTAGTTATATTTGCAGATTTATACATAATGTGAAATTTCCTAAGAATCGAAAGGTAGGTGAGTTAACAACTGAAGAAGTCATAAGTGCTGCTAATCATTTAGTTAAATTAGTTCAACACGCAACTTTTTCCTACGAAATTAATTGTTTAAAACATAACAAAGACTTGAAGCGGAGTCAGGTAAGGAATTTATATCCTTTTTTAGATCAAGATGAGCTTCTTCGAGTTGGGGGTCGATTACAAAATTCTCAACTGAACGACGATTCAAAACACCCAAAGCTTTTACCCACTAGGCATAGATTCCCTAAAATCATTACGGAATATTTCCACAAGAAAAACTTGCACGTAGGTCCGCAATCACTCTTGCATTGCGTCAGACAAGAATTTTGGCCCATAGGAGGCAGAAATCTGGCAAAAAAATTGTTAATGACTGTGTAATTTGTTTCAGAAATAAACCAATTAATTCAAATCAGTTGTTGGGAAACTTACCAGCCGAGCGAGTCATTCCAAGCCAAACATTTTCCAACTGCGGAATTGACTTCTGTGGTCCTTTCCTTATAAATTATAAAGGTGCAAACAACGCTGTTAGAGTTGTGTACATGAAAACAGCTAATGGAGTGGTAAAACGAGGCATCACTCAAATTTGTTTATTACCTGTAAATGATGATTAGTCTTTTTATGATTATTCTAAGTAAGTTATATGTTTAATGTGTTTTTCAATATTGCATAATATTTCTTAATTTTTTATTATTTTAATGTGCTTTGTGCTAACTTTTTATTCGCGTACTTTTCAATCTGTTTATGTATCACTGTATGTATTTTGAAATTTTCACAATTTCAACGCGGGAGTATGTTACGTAATAATGTGTGACGTAACGCCTCCACCCACTTCGCCCTCTAGCGGCATGAATAACGCAGAACGAACTCTGTATCCGTCCTAGAAGGAGCTCCTGCAACAAGCGGAGTTTCCTTTGGCAAACAATGCCACGCTATTAAATTCTTATTTTATTTGCAGTCCATTTTGCTTTTTTGTCAAACATAGTACACCTCCGTACAATATATAAAAAACAATGAAGAAAATTGGGGGATAATTTTGGTCTTTTTATGGTGAATTCATAATTGGTTTATTCTTAACTATATATAATTTCATGATTCCTTAATACTCTATAATAAAGTTAAAAGTTAATTTTTTCCTTAAATTATTTCTGAGATGTGTGTGTGTGTGTTAGTTACATATGGCTTTATTCCGGAAATTAATCCATACAGATCAGACAGTCCACAATATTACAAAGGATCAGGAACAAAACAAACAAAACAGCAATATAAAATAGAAACCAACAATAAAACCTAGAAACAACAACAACAACAAAAACAACAGAAAAAATTAGCAAATAATATACTACCAAAGAATTCAGTCACAAATAGATTTCATACTAGTCCTTGCAACCTAATACAATTTGCTGATGTCTCCGTTTCTCTGAGAGATTCTGCCATGTCCATGGCAAGTTAGGAGGCGATCCGAATTCATAACGCCTTCCCTGCAGATCGGGCAAACGTTGTTGGAAAATACACCCATTTTCAACAGATGTTCTGCCAAGCAGTCGTGTCAAGTCTGTAGCGGGAAATTTGCTACTGCTTCCTTGCGGGGTTTGTGGCCATACGATTTCCAACAGTCCAGAATTTTCTCCCAGGTTTTTTGCCTTTCAATTTTTTCACCATATCGGAGTTGCTTACCTCTCTAAATTTTTCAAAAACGTATCTTATGAGTGTATCCGGCGAGAGATGTTGAATTAACATTTGTAAAACGATATAAACTGCTTTACTGTTTAGATTAAAACGAAAATGTGCTTTTGAACACTGGTGTCCAAGAGTCAAGCAAGGTTCTTAATGCTCATTTCCGTACAGAGAATGAAGGCGGAACGAAAGGATACTGTTAGCGAGTTACACTAAAGACTACTTGTGAAACTAATCATGTACTTGCCTTTCCGGGTATTACGTCATTTGTTTTAGACCGGTTTGATCATAAAACCTGATAACCGGATCAAATCTTTAATCGAATTTCCACAGCTGTGAAGAAGCTACCGTAAATAATTTATTATTCAGTTTCCAGTAGTTGGTGCGTTTTAAACAAACCGGATCGTTGAATATCATTAGTTGAGGCGTATATAAGGCTCACATACGATTCAGTAATATACCGTTGAGTAGATAGATAATGAAGCTGAGGACAATCTGAAGAAAGGTAATGTTGATTTATAGTTTAAGTTTAAGACGCAGTAAAGAAAATAGAATAAGGGGCTAACAGTCTTTGCCTATGCCTAACTTGAGGTAATTCCATCACAGTGTATAGACACTGTTGTTTGGATATATGAGACTTGTTTTTTTAATGAATTTAGAGAACGCTATTGATTGATATGGATATTTTATTGTTGAAGATTGTTAAACTAACTTTTAATATTTTAAACAAATAAATTTGAATTGTTATTGTTGAAAAAGTCTTGTCGTCTATGCTTTCATCAATAGTTTTAACGTATACCTATTGTAACAAACAACGTTTCTTCTGCGATTTTACTCTGCAATTTAATTATTAGGTTTTTTGTTGACGTGCTCGTTTCACGTGCACGCTGACAATAAAAGAGGTTATGGGCCAGATGTTACTGAAGGTATATGACCATAAAAGCTAAATAGGCAATGACCAGATGTTATTGATGGTATATGCTCATAACAACTGAAAGGATTATTAGCAACAATGTTATTACAATATTTCGCCCATGAAAATAATATGTTTTTACGTTTTGATACTATATCAGTGGCCCTGAAGATGGGGGGGCGTTGAATGGAATTGAAGTAAGTTTAATGTTGATGCATATTAACATAGACGACAAGTGAAGTTTATTTTGTATTTTGAAAGAATTTGAAGTTTTGAAAAGTGTGAATTTCGGGGATACAATTAAAATGCAGACCCAAATAGAGAAGCTGAACGCAACAAATTACGGGAATTGGGCTGAAGATATGAGGTACATTCTTATGGAGCGTGGATGTTGGGGCATAGTAGCAGGCACAGAGCTAGTACCAAAACTTAAAACTAAGAATGAAAAAACGGAAGTTGAAAGCACAGCGAGTAAAGATACCGATACTACAAAGAGTGTAACTACTCAGGTAGAGTATCCGGGTCCTGAAGTTACATATCGTGACGTTAGGGATTATAATCTCCGTGCAGGAACCGCAATTTCATTGATTTATTTAAATATTTCCCCTGAATTTCGGAAAATAGTGGAGGGAATAGAGAATGCCCGAGAAGCATGGCTCAAATTAAAATTATTTTTTGAACCCGACAATAGGTCGAGGCATATGCAACTGATTAATGAACTATTTTCTAGCAGAATTCAACCACATGAAAAAATTAGCCTGTTTGCAGCACGTTTAACGAGAATTGTTGAAAAATTACGAGGTATAAACCAACCAATTAATGAAATTTACGTTAGTTTTCAGTTATTACGCTACTTACCAGAAACTTATGATAGCATTTCACAATCCATATTACGATGGCCAGAAGAAAAATTTAAATTTAAGGACATACTCGTAGAACTGGTAGCTGAGGAAGATAGACTGACGGTACGAGAACAAGACCGTAACAAAATGCATGAAGTCAAAGCTTATTCTGCAGTCACACGCAAGAAAAATATGACATGTTTTAGGTGCAATCAGGTGGGACATATTAAAAGAAATTGTTTCAATGGAAATCCCGTTAACGAGTACCAACAGAGACAGCGTGTTCCACCAAGAAATACATCACCTTATCGGAAGAGTACGGCAGTTAGAAGTCATTCCCCTGCACGTGGAATAAGTCCTGTGCGCTATAAATCAAAACCAAATTCAGCAAATAAGAAGGTGAGATTTCCTTCGATTAATCTTGTGCAAACTTATGTGAGTAATTTTGAAGAATCTTCGAATTTATGGACTTTCGACACTGCTGCTAGTCATCACTTTTGTAAAGTGAAGGAGTGGTTCCAGGATTTTGAGGAAATAAAGGACGATAAATTATCCGTAGCTATCGAAGGAGTGACATTCCCGATTACAGGTAGAGGGACAATTCAGCTACAGTTTGGCTCCAGAACATTCCATTTGTACAATGTCATGTATTCACCTAATCTTAAGTTGAATTTAATTTCAGGTTCTGTTTTAGACAGACAAGGTCTCAGGTTCGAAGGCGGTCAAGGTATGGTAAGAATTAAAAACCGGTATGATAAAACTGTTTTTTTTGCCAAATTAAAGAATGGTTTATATCAGGTTTGTCCTAAAAATCCCCGAGTTGCCAGAATAAGAGAGGATTGCAGTGCTTGTGTGGCCAGGAAAGTTGACAATGAATTGGTACATCGAAGGTTAGCACATATAAGTCCATATGTAGTCCGGGATACAATTAGGAAACATGCCATAAAGGGGTTGGAAAAATTTGAAGATCATAATTTTGACTGTGAAACCTGTACACTTAACAAGTTCAGACGGGTTAGTTTTAAATCTGTAAATTTTAGACGCTCTAAATATCCCAATGATTTGATCTATATGGATACTTGGGGTCCTTGCAGTACTATTGGTCGCAACGGTGAAAAATATTTTTTATCGATTATAGACGACCATTCACGTAAGTGCTCTGTTTACCCTATGTGTGAAAAATCTGAGGTTTTCCGGATTTTTAGAAATCATGTCGCTCGTGCAGAGAGGTTCCTAGGGCGGAAAATAAAAAGTATCCGTACCGATAACGGGACTGAGTTTGTAAACAATAATTTTACACAATTTTGCAATGATCATGGGGTAAAACACGAACTCACAAACACATATACACCAGAGCAGAACGGTACTGCAGAAAGGTTCAACCAGACAGTATCAAATGGGGCGAAGTGCTTGTTAGCAGACAGTGGGTTAGAGACAAAATTTTGGCCTGATGCAGTTTTAAGTTTCACCTATGTCTGGAACAGGGTTGTACATAAAGGTCTAAGTAAGACACCATTTGAGCTTTTTGGAGGGTATAAGCCATCGGTAAACCACTTGAAGCCGTTTGGGTCCATCGCGTATGTTGGTGTACCACGACAACACAGAGCGAAGTTAGACGCCAAGGCGAAGAAAGGGGTGATGATTGGATATGCCTTTAACACCAAGGGTTATCGGATATGGTTCCCAGACACCAATAATGTGGTGGAGACCATAAATGTCAGATTCTGTGAGAATTCACAAGGGATGGAAGGCGACAGTGGAGCAATGATGGGTCCCAGTGATAATCCTAACACCGAATCATACTCCAAACATGAGGGAGATGAAGACGTTTCTATTATCAATTTAGGTCAGAATCTACCCCGTGAGAGTGACGAAGATTTGGTGGAAAAAGATAGTCCTGAAGAAACCCAAATTGATAAGAGTCCCTTGCCAGCCCAAGATCTAAGAAGTAGCGATTGGAAAAGAAATCCATTTGGTCGATTGGAAAGAATCCATTCCGATTCCTCAGATAAAAATGGATATAAGGGGAAAATATCAGATAAACCAGCTACCGCATCCACAAGTTATGCTAGTTCCTGACTAGACGATATACAGATGCCTAATACTTACAAGCAAGCATTGAAATCACCACAGCATAAACAGTGGGTAGAGGCCATGGAAGAAGAGATGAAAGTCATGACAGAAAGACAGGTATGGCACCTAGTTGAGTTACCATCAGATATAGATATCATAGGATGCCGGTGGGTTTTTGCGTTGAAAAGAGACGAAAAGGGCGAGGTGGCCAGGTATAAGGCCAGACTGGTGGCACAGGGTTTTAAACAAATTAAAGGAGTTTCTTACGAAGAGACTTTTAGCCCAGTCATTAATTTCAGTCTAATTCGTTTTTTCTTCTCACTTTTAGTAGTTTTACAGGGTTGGACCCACAGACAGTGTGATGTCAAAGGAGCTTATCTGTATGCACCATTAAAAGATGATATTTACATGTCTCAGCCTCCCGGTTTTGTTGTAGAAGGTAAGGAAGATTTTGTATGCAAATTGGATAAAGCTATCTATGGATTGCATCAAAGTGGTAGAGAATGGTTCTTCGAGATTCATAAAGTATTGATAGAACTAGGTTTTAGCAAACTAAATTGGTGTAACTGTGCATATGATTTTAATTGTGTGTTGATTTTACTTTTATATGTTGATGACATGGTTTTGTTCGGTAAGGACGAGGAGATAATAGACAAAGCCATAGGATTGTTGAAGACACATTTTGATTTAAAAATTTTGGGAAAAACTAGAAAGCTGTTGGGAGTTGAGTTTGAAGAAAAGGGGGGAGAAGTTTTGTTGAGTCAGTCAATCTATATTGACGATATTCGTAAAAGGTTTACAAAATTCTTCGTACCGGTTTCCTCACTTCCAATCAGCAAGGGTACAGTATTCTCAAAGAAACAGTGTCCACAATCAGATGTTGAAATAGAAGAAATGAAACAATATCCCTATAGAAATTTACTAGGCTGTCTATCGTTCCTCGCTAGTAGAACCAGGCCCGACATAAGTTATGCCGTTAACATTTTTAGCCAATACCAAAGTAATCCTGGTAGAATTCACTGGGATGGTTTGATAAAACTTTTGGGCTATGTTATACGCACACACAATTTTAAACTTAAACTTGCGTGCAATGAACCTAGTATAACGGTTTACACCGATGCAGATTTCGCAGCCAATAAGGATGACAGGACTTCTATGGGGGGACAGATAGTGTTTCTTGGAAAGGCTCCAGTCATGTGGAGGACTTTCAAGGAGAAGTGCGTGTCGTTGTCAACTATGGAAAGTGAATTCTACGCTATGACAGAGGCCACAAAGGAACTTATGTGGTTTGATAGAATTCTAGAAGAATGTTATGCCAGAAAGTTAGTTCTTGGAGGAAAGCTTAGGTCAATTCTATATGTTGATAACATGGCGTGTATAGATTTTGTTAAATCCCCAGTAGAGAACCATAGAAGTAAGCATATTGATGTCAAATTATTTTTTATTCGTGACCTAGTTTATCAGAACATATTTGACATAAATTATATAAAAAGTAAAGAAAATCTAGCAGATCCTTTTACCAAACCCCTGACCAAATTCGAACTGAGGCACCTATGTGATGAGATTTTTGCATGAACTTTTCTTGAATTTTTGCACGAATTTATTTTGAAGTGGTGTGTGCACTTAGTGTTTGAAATTGAATTTTTGCAATGTTTTTGTTTACTTGCTTTGGGTGGATGTTTTTTTCCCCACCTAATCAAGGAAAGTTTGTCTAATGAAAAATTTGTTTAAAGCTCAGTGTTTGTATGTGAGTTGTTTTTCTGATATTTATGCAGTGCGATATTATGGGATGTATTCTGTGTTTTTAGATATTTAAATATTTTACGATAACTTCTCAATGGAAAACCAATTTGTTTTATGTGTTTGAATGAATTTGTATGAGTGGGCGCCCACGTACATATGTATTGATATTTGAATATGATTGAATGTAGTCGTGTCCTAGTCATTGTATGTTTTAACTCTTTATTGTGGTGTATAGTGTACTCTTTATAGTGTACAGAAGCAGAAATAACTTTTGTTTAGAACTTGCAGATTTGAACCTTCTCAGCAATTTGTTTTGTACCTGTGTATTCCTAAGTTAAGACTGTATTATTGTTGTTATATGTTGCTATCGCATTTTGTTAACAAGACTAATGTTGGTTTAAATTAATTGTTTTATATGTATTCTAGTTCTGACAGAAAAAAAATCGAAATGTAAACTGTGATGGTTTTGAATTCTCATATTACTAGTTTATGTCGAAAAGACAAGTGGGGGGGCATTTGTTAGCGAGTTACACTAAAGACTACTTGTGAAACTAATCATGTACTTGCCTTTCCGGGTATTACGTCATTTGTTTTAGACCGGTTTGATCATAAAACCTGATAACCGGATCAAATCTTTAATCGAATTTCCACAGCTGTGAAGAAGCTACCGTAAATAATTTATTATTCAGTTTCCAGTAGTTGGTGCGTTTTAAACAAACCGGATCGTTGAATATCATTAGTTGAGGCGTATATAAGGCTCACATACGATTCAGTAATATACCGTTGAGTAGATAGATAATGAAGCTGAGGACAATCTGAAGAAAGGTAATGTTGATTTATAGTTTAAGTTTAAGACGCAGTAAAGAAAATAGAATAAGGGGCTAACAGTCTTTGCCTATGCCTAACTTGAGGTAATTCCATCACAGTGTATAGACACTGTTGTTTGGATATATGAGACTTGTTTTTTTAATGAATTTAGAGAACGCTATTGATTGATATGGATATTTTATTGTTGAAGATTGTTAAACTAACTTTTAATATTTTAAACAAATAAATTTGAATTGTTATTGTTGAAAAAGTCTTGTCGTCTATGCTTTCATCAATAGTTTTAACGTATACCTATTGTAACAAACAACGTTTCTTCTGCGATTTTACTCTGCAATTTAATTATTAGGTTTTTTGTTGACGTGCTCGTTTCACGTGCACGCTGACAGATACGAACGAAGTTGTTCGCTAGATGCACACGTTGCAACGAACACCGCCGGATGCATTTGTTTGCCTTTGCCATAGTTCGCTCACTATGCGGTACATCAAAGAAAGTTCTACTTCAGTCTTTGTTTGCTTTATGTGTACATCATTCTTCTTCAGTCTTTATGTGTATATAGCCTAGAGTTCAGCTTGGAATATTTTTACTTTTTACATGGAAATATCATTCCGGGTAAGAAATTTCGTTGCTCGTTAGAGGAAACTGATCACCGCAATATAGCTATGGATTAGAGCAATTCTGTATCGTTCAAATAATACCAATACCAATACGTTTATACGGTTATACGTTTATACGTTTATACCAACTGGCTACATGAAAATAAACTAAAGGCTTCACAAGCTTTCAGTTTGTAAATGTGGACACTCAACCGAATTTCAAACCCAACGCAGAATTTGTTCATTGAAATTTGGCCCAATTTGATCGTGACTCTTCGTTCGCCGTCAATCGCTGTATGTGTGCCCACCCGCCTTAGACTATCCGAAACAAAAAAAAATAATGTTTATTCTTTTCCAGTGTATATGCAAACAAGAGGTGCATATCACAACAGCATTAAAAACCGCTGACCATAGATAGCACGTTTAATTCAGATTCTGAAGAAAATTCAAGAAATACATCCAATAATTCAAGAAATATTAAATGCAACCAAGATTTCAAACATCAGGCTTTATTCTGTTCAAGAGTACAACACTGACTAACTACACACGCTTCACTCAAACCGCGAATCAGCCAGGTGGCGCTACCAGTACGCCAAAAACAAATATATAGAATATAATTTCAATTTGCAACAGATTCCTTGCAAACCCCGTTAAAGTTCAGACTCATTGTTACACAAGAACGATTGTGAATGAAAACCCTTCTGTTGGTACTTTTTTAAGCCCAATGAGAAAAAAAAAATTGACAAAAGTTCCCAACTATGGTAAAGATTTTGAATCTCTATGGACATTAGACGATTACCTGTACAAAGTTATAAAAATGTTACAACCCCTAAGATGGAATATGAGCAATGTAATCACGTTTGATATGTCCTGATTTAGAGTCCAGAACTATTGTCTAAACACAAAAAATACCCCAATAAGGAAAGAATGGAGAATAATTTGTCACTCCGTTAGTATCTTGTGAAGGGAAGAATTTTTTAGGGTGGTTGAAACAGCAAGCTTGGTTTTGAACGGGTACACAGAGCTGCACATCTTCGATAGATACTAGTAAAAGCTAGTGAAAAGGCATACCGCTTCGTTATTAAATCTACATCGCCTCATTGTGAAGAAGCCTTAACTAAAGTATATTTCGCTCACTCCTTTCAATAACGTCATATCTCAAAAATCGGCGATTTTTAAGTATTCTTGTTTTCAGAATGCCCTGAAAGAGTAGAATATCCGTGCAAGATCGTCATATCTCACCGCTCGATATTTAGCCGCCAGAGAGCAAAATTAAAATTTATTTTCAATACATTTCAATGTACTTTACAACATTCAAATCGCAATCCTGAAAAATCTTATTTTTTGGAATATGACGTTGTTGAAAGGAGTGAGCGATTTGTTCTACTCTTACGGAGTGACATGGTTCTCTAACTCATTTTCATGAATAGATCATAGTTCCTAACCAAAGTCAGCCGTTTAATTGTTTTCTTTAAAGTAAATACAGTCGAACCTCCATATATCGAAGTAGCAAATTGCAGGAAAAAATTCGATATATAGAATTGAGTTTAGTTTTATCATAATTCTCCTAAAAAAAGCTAATTTTCGCTTACGAAACTCCATTTCTAATTTATATGCGAATCCCATTAAATGAAAGTTAATAACTAAAAAATTAATTAATATGAAAGATTTGAGTACTAAATATCTTTAAGAAAACAATAATGCAGACAGTGGTTACAATGATCACAGTTACATTCTTTAAAAAAAAAAAACCTACGAATATCTTGCTGAACAGTTAGGTTTGCGGAACGTTCAAAGAAATGTTCGTATTTATTCAGTCCACTAAAAATTTCATCAGGGACATTTTCCGCGAATTGAAGTCCACGTCGTATTGTTTCAAATGCCAAAATTGGGAGATTTTGTTCTAAAGTGGAATAATATCTCCAAATTTATCTTGAAAAAAATTTTGATATATAGAGATTTTTTTCGATATATACAAACAATTTTTCTATGTAATGAACATGGTGGTTTGCTAACAGTTCGATATATAGAAAATTTCGATATGGGGAACTTCGATATATGGAGGTTCGACTGTATATATTTGGAATGTTCTGTTTATCAGTGTCTAGAGATTTAAAACCTATCCAGGATGCATGGTATGCATTGGATTAAAGAGTCGAACTGCAGCTACGCTCCCCCTCCCCCAACAAGGATAATTCCAAAGTTGAAAGCAACTTTCCTTGAGTACATATGACCTCAGGTATTACTACTCTCACAAGTCTTATTTATGATGTTTTTCATGAAACTGATCTATTGACCACACCCATGAAATACCGGATAAAAAGTATTTCAAGTGTCTGTAGCTGCAAGAGGTAATCAGGTCTCTTATTAATGCCCCTGTAACAGCCTTTGAGCAAGGTCGTACATAAAATATCCTGCTTCACCAAAAATTTATAATCATATTTTCGCATATTTTTTTTGAAATTGAATGATTTTCAAATTAAATGTCAGTATTTTCTTCTTATTTTTCTAATTTTATTTCATTTTATTTTTATACAAATATTCACAAGTATATGCCTTATTTATCAGGATCAATGTACACTCCTTATATAAAAAAAGTCCAAGTATAGTAAAATAAATTAATGAGTTTAAATATAAATATCACAATTCTCTGAAAAAATAAATTTTAAAATGATGTTTGAAGTACAGAAAAAGCACATAAAACGAACACGTAAAAACATTTAGGAAAAAATTGTTTTATTGATATTGGTTCACCTTGAAGCATATTCAAGGATATATATATGAATGCTGGAGTCGAAAATTATTTCATAGAAATGATATAAACGTTTCTGCGTTAAATCGTAAAATACATATTTCTAACGAGAATTCCCCTTAAGGAAATTAATCTTATTTATTCAGCTCTGCATAAACGTTTTAAATATAGCAAGGAGAAATATTTATTAGATATTATTTGAAGAGACCTATATATATATGGATATATAAGGACGGAAATATAACCGGTTTAATGAAATTATATGTTATTTCATTAAAGGTAATGAGTCTCTCAATTATATTGTCATAAATTAGATATTTGTTGATTCAAATGGGGGCCGTAGGCGGATATATAATTCATGATTTCCATATTTCAAACAATACTTTATGTAAATAGCGATGGAAGAGGGAGATAATCTAAATGCAATAATTAATAATGAGTCTGACACATTTTTGAGTTTTCTTAAGCATTGTTGTCTTACTTTCTTCTTTATCTTTTGAACAATGTCTATAGGTATATAAAATTTGTTTGATGTCTGCAATGGGCATCTGTATCAAGTATGACGTTCGTGGGTTGCTCTGAATTGTAGTATATTACAACTATTTTATGGCATCCCACCATTATTTACGAAAAGCGTTCAGTGGAATAGTTTTAGATATTGTTTTATGAAAAATTGTTACTGATTAGTAAAGAATTACACTATATGTTTTTAAAACTAATTATCAATGTAGGCTTTTGGGACGATGCGTATAGATAAATAAACAGGCTGCATAAATCAACACGGATTGCATGATAAATTAGTTATTAAACATTTAATTAAAAAAATCGAATGTTTTAAAGATTTAAGGGTAGTGAGTTCCCTTAAAATGGTCCATTGCACCATCAATTGCTCAATCCATAGAAGAGGGGTGCCATTGCCTCAAAAGAGGTTGGACTAAAGCTGTAAGAACTGGGGAAACCCACTTAACCCACAACGTAATTGATCTTCTTTGTCAACTTCATTATATATGAAAGTCTTGTATTCTTCAATGGATCTCTGGAAATGTCAGTATTGAAGAAAATGAGTGTACTGACTCCCTGGACTAGGAAGAACGGAACTTGGCCCAGACTTCTTTCTCCATCACACTAAAAGATGTTAATGCAGTGGGCAGGTGCAGATTATCCAACTAGTCCTTAAAGAAACCACTAATTTTGGACTTTTAACTGTCACAGAACAATGGCTTCTACATTAGCTAGACTAAGAACTGATCCCTTTAAGGCAGTGGTTCCCAACCGGTGGTTCGCGAGAGCTTCGGGAGTGGCCCGGCACCACATAAAAAAAGTTGCCAAAAAAGGGGGATTTCGAAGTAAAATTTCTTTAAAGTTTAACATAATTACTTTATTATTAGAATAGGAAACAAAATAATTTACATAACCTATGTATGTTTAACTGTGGCAAATAAACTTTCACCAACAATTAAAAAAAAAATCAAAGAAATTTGTTCACAAAAGTTACACTGAGAAAAACATTGAGCTAAAAAAAATTTCAACGTCATCTTCAAACAAAATTGTTATTTCGACATAAATTTGTAATTGAGACTTTTATATTATTATGAATTAGGCTAGGGCCAATATACAATAATCATTATAAAAAATGTAGTTTTTAATGTATTAAAATTAAAGCATTTGTAGTTAAGTCGTACTGTACAGTGTAAAATAGCAATAATAAATGATGTGTTCTAAAAACTTTTACTTTATAAACCTGAATCAATATGTTTCAATTTCAGTCTGAAATTTGAGCTATCTAATTCTACAGATTTAAAACAAGGTTGAAACAAAAAGTGAGTACATTCATGCTGTATTCCTTTTGCCTGAGGGATATCCTATACCCCCATACCCCCCCCCCCCCGGAAGGGTTCGCAGACTTTTACGGGTTCGGAATCAGTGCTTTAATGGTATGAAAATCCACTCTGACGACACAAGATCGTTTATCAACTGTAGAAATTGTCCAGAAAGCCAGCTTTCTCCAGAACATATCTTTGACTGTCCATCCATTGTGACGGCCCTTTTCCAACTTGTTTTCTCACCCCAAGAACTCCTCTACTGGCACCTGATCTGGCAGCTGCTGTTATCCAGGATTTTTTGTTCTTTTTTTCCTTCTGCACTATTTGTAGATACGACAACAACAACAACAATCTATTAAATTATAATCTAATACACTTTATAACAGGTCTTTCGATTTCTTATAACTAACTCATTCCACAACTGTCCGAATTGCTTTTCAGCACTGTGGAACAAGGCCTGCGGCGCCCATCCCTGCTATCATGACCGTGGGCTTGGGGGTGCCATACAGCATATGTCTTGGTCAGGTGGTCAACCTGACACGGGGCTCCCAGAGTTAGTTCCCAAGCATGCTTGGTCCTCATTTTATCGACCCACTCAAGGGATGGAAGGCATGAATCGACCTTGCCCAGTTGCAGTGTTTCGATTTCTTATAATTCGGACAATTACACGAGAAAAAAAAGTCTGTAATTATAATCATATTTTGGAATTATCTTCATTCTGCAAATATATATTTAATGTGTGTAGGTTCTTGTCTATTTACACATAGTTACGTTCATAGTAGTACGGACTGAAAATCTGCTTATTATCAGCCACTATTAAAGTTACTATTCTATAGCAGTGAATAAAATGTTTCCTTGTATTTTTCATTAGTTTTGAGTAAATATGTATAAAATAAAATAATGAAATGCTATTAAATAAAACCCTTCAATCTGAGTCATGAAGCATGAGTATCCTACGAGTATTGAAATATGTTTATTCATATAATAGTACGCACACAGTTTCCTGCTTTCCGTCTGCTGTCTGCAAACGTACTCAAAGGAAGCAACAGCATTGTAATTACCTGCACCAATATGCTTTTAGCAGTAAAAAGCTGCAAACAAGTTTGAATTGAATAAAATAAATATTTTCCTTCCAAATAAAAAAAAATCTCATGGGAAAAAATAATTAAATATATTACTGAAAAGAAATTAAATAATTAAAATAAAGAGATGAAATATTGGTTAAATTATTTTAAATTTTTTTGGAAATGTATAAGTGTATATATTTTTTTATAATTTCTCATTTAATTAATAATTATGGTCGGATGTGATTTATTTTAAATCATATTTATGGCATCAAAAAATCATAAAACATGAAGAAACGGGGAAAAAAGAAATAGTTTGAATCATCTCCAAAAGCTTAAAATTCACAGAGACAAAAATAAATATTCCAAACTACTTAGCAGAAAATAAAGAGGGAAATGATAAATAAATTTTAAAACTAAGGAAAAATGTCTATTTCATATGAAATGATGCATACAAGGAAATAAGTTCTATTAATTTATTTCAGATTATATCTCATTACGATCTATCATTAGTATTGAAAAAAATCATATCATGCCTTATTTTTTTATCAGTGGAATTGACTATAGTTATGAGTGGAATTGACTATAGTTTAATTAAAATAAAGAGATGAAATATTGGTTAAATTATTTTAAATTTTTTTGGAAATGTATAAGTGTATATATTTTTTTATAATTTCTCATTTAATTAATAATTATGGTCGGATGTGATTTATTTTAAATCATATTTATGGCATCAAAAAATCATAAAACAGGAAGAAACGGGGAAAAAAGAAATAGTTTGAATCATCTCCAAAAGCTTAAAATTCACAGAGACAAAAATAAATATTCCAAACTACTTAGCAGAAAATAAAGAGGGAAATGATAAATAAATTTTAAAACTAAGGAAAAATGTCTATTTCATATGAAATGATGCATACAAGGAAATAAGTTCTATTAATTTATTTCAGATTATATCTCATTACGATCTATCATTAGTATTGAAAAAAATCATATCATGCCTTATTTTTTTTATCAGTGGAATTGACTATAGTTATGAGTGGAATTGACTATAGTTTAATTAAAATAAAGAGATGAAATATTGGTTAAATTATTTTAAATTTTTTTGGAAATGTATAAGTGTATATATTTTTTTATAATTTCTCATTTAATTAATAATTATGGTCGGATGTGATTTATTTTAAATCATATTTATGGCATCAAAAAATCATAAAACAGGAAGAAACGGGGAAAAAAGAAATAGTTTGAATCATCTCCAAAAGCTTAAAATTCACAGAGACAAAAATAAATATTCCAAACTACTTAGCAGAAAATAAAGAGGGAAATGATAAATAAATTTTAAAACTAAGGAAAAATGTCTATTTCATATGAAATGATGCATACAAGGAAATAAGTTCTATTAATTTATTTCAGATTATATCTCATTACGATCTATCATTAGTATTGAAAAAAATCATATCATGCCTTATTGTTTTTATCAGTGGAATTGACTATAGTTATGACTTCCGTTTAAAAAAATCAGAATTTTTTGAAAAATGATATTCATAGGACAAATACTAGAAACCTGTGTATATTTATGGAAAAGCAATTAGCACGTCATACATGTATTGTTATAAAAATGTTATGAATGAGATGTAGAAATGTCGAAAGATCTATATGTATCGGCATTTTGCATGTATTTTGAACATTTGCTTTTTAATTTCTGATTTTGAAATAACTGGTTAAAACTATATAACAGTAATATTCATTTTTTATCTGGTTTAATTTCGGTTTTCTTAAAAAACTTAAATTAAACCAGATTAAAAAATTAATATTACGGTTTTTAATATTTAAATTTAAAATTCTAAGTTTATGATTGTTAAAACTTTATAAACTTTATTTTTTTGGATTTTTCTTTCATTTTATAAATCTTGCTGATTAACCTTTCCTTTTTTTTGGAGGTGGGGAGGGTTAAGCTCCTTCCATCCATATTTACTAATGTAAAGTTAAAAGTTACCTTTAAAAATGTCTAGTTATCTCCCCTCTCCCACAAACAGGGTGCGGCAGAAAGTACTCCCACACTTCTCAATGTCACTGGTAATGGAGTTGGGTGGGAGGTGGCAACAGTTCAGTAGGATTTAGGCCAGGGGCCCACTGATAACTTTTAATTTGGCCGATAAGCAGTTTAGTCACTTGAAAGTTGCCGGATACCTACGACAAGTGCCCACTAGCAACTAAATAGTTACTTTGCACTCAGTTTGAAAATGGATTTCGTGGAAGCTGCATGTGTTTGTGCCCTCGCTCTACGGCGAAAACGTAAACAAAATCATAGAAGATTTTAGGTCCATCCAATAATAAGTAGAAGATTATTTGATGGCCAATTTTATAAATTATTTGAAGATTTAAGAGTACACCCAACAAAATGTTTCAACTACTTTCGGATGAGCCTTGGAAGTTTAGACAACTGTGATTATACCTGTTGTTATTAGCGGGTCTCAGTATTTCTTACCAAAATACAAGATTACGTTTGGCTATACCACCACAGGAAAGATTAGCTGTGACTTTAAGGTAAGTAAAAAGATTTTCTTAAAAATTTGCAAGTTTATTGAAATAAAATACATATTACAAACATTTTTTTTTGTAAAAATTTTTTCTACTGTGTTTTTAGCAATAGTGGATTACGATTACAAGTTCATTTATGTAGACGTTGGAGCATACGATTCATCAAGTGATTCTAATATTTTCAAATAGTCAGCATTTTTAAGGTTGCTTGTAAGAAACCAATAAAAAATTCCAGAACAAAGTTGTCTCCCTAATGATGACAATGGAACGGCAATGCCATTTACTCTAATGGGGGATGAGGCATTTGCTCTTTCACAGTTTGTATTACGACCATATCCCAGCAGAAATCTGTCCGTAAAACAATTTATCTTTAATTACAGATTAACAAGAAACCGCAGACTGGTGGAATGTACATTTTGAAATTTTAGCAAACAAATGGAGAATATTCCACAGGCCTCTCGATACCAGTATTGAATTCAGTCAATCTGGTATTAAAGCATGCTGAATTCTACACAATTTTGTTAGAAAACATGATGGAATACGTTTTGAAGACACTCTCTTTGACTGTTCATTGGAAAGAATTTCTACAGTTGTAGTAAGAAGCAACAATCAAGGTTTTGCGATAAGAGATTATTTTACATATTATTTTATTTCTCCTCAAGGAAGTGTTCCTTGGCAGTATGATAAAATTTAATATGAAAGCTATATATGATAAATGAAAAAAGTTAATATTAAAAAATTATCAACTTACTCTTTTCGTTCTTTTGTTTTTCCTCCAACTTATCCCAATTTTCAATGAATTGTTGACACAATTTCTCCCATAAAGTCTTCTTTAAATTTTTGTCAGAATATTTTTTTGATTTTATGTTGTATAAAGCTAGCCGTTTCTCAATTTCACTTATAAATAGCTCAGTGTCCAGCGACATGTTTGCACCGAGTACTGAAGGAAAATGGTGATCTTCAACTTTGCCAACTCCTCGTGAATCGGACTAGTCAAACACGCCCTCGATGATTTGCCTCGATCAGATCCATAGGCGTAGCTTCGGGGGGGGTGGGGGGGTGGGGTGGCAACTTAACTTGAAATAAATTAAAACGTTAATAGAAGTTCAGCTAAAATCGGAAAATTGTAGAAAACTTTTAAGAAAGTTTTTCTTTCCGCTTTCTCAAACTGTGAAATTAAAGATTCCGATTATGTCTTTAGCTTTAACATAGTTTTAACAATGATATGATCTTAACAAAAATTCGATGCTATTTGTTTTCTCATTTTATTTATATTATATTTATTTTTCTAATTGTATAACTTTTGAATTCTACTCAAACATCAATTCTATTGTTATTCAATTCGAAAAATATCATAATATTTCATATTTTATGGACCGTCTGGCAGTCAATGCGCGGAAGAGGACCCTAACTGAATTCAATTCGTGCAGCACCCCCCCCCCAAAAAAAAAAAAAAGAAAAAAAGAAAAAAAAGTTAGAAGCACGCTACGCCTATGATCAGATAGATCTATTACAAGCAACTAAATAATCACCAGTGGGCGCGGTCCTATCTAAACCAACATGATCTATTTTCACCGGCAACAGTTTCATCACCCATAGAATCGAACATGTTGGAATGTTTTAGTTGCCACAACTGAAAAATCGCCAATGGACGCTTTACCAAAGGAATCAATGTGCTTCATTATTGTGATTAAAAAGTTGCTTTGAAATAATCGCCAGTGGGCGCCTAGCCGTACTGTTTGTCAGTAGACACAATGAGTTTGTCAGTAGACACCATTAGTGATGGAAAACTTTAGAAAACGTCTTCGGTGGTGCATCTCATATAACGGGCATTACCTGAATGATGTTACTTTCAAAACCAAGTGGATAAAATCTAGATTATATGTACTTTTCGAAAAATAACGCTTTTTTCTGTAAAATGTTTCGTTAGTTTTTTATTACCCTTTGAAATGTTTGAGTCCATTCTGCCGCACCCTGTACTAATCTAAGAAACTATGGATTTTTCCTCAGTAGCTAAAGGCGAAAGGATTAGTAGCTACAAACCTTCAACCATTAGATACTGTTATATTGTTTTCACATCCTATATTATTTCCTTTTCTTTCTGACCGAATGTACTGAAATTTTCAGCCTCTCAATATTTAAAATACTTTATTTCCAGCATTAGCCTCAATATTTTGAGATGCGTTTGTAAAACCTCCACGCGCTTAATAATATTTTATCACATTTCGCTTAATGAATGTAGCTCACTCTCAATTATTAAACAAATGGCTTGTGTTCTCAAATTCTCTTATGATAACAACAGTTGTTGTATGTGATTCATTTAACGACTTAATCATATGCAAGTATACCAAAATGAGTAATACATTATGTACTTCACTTTCTATGTAATAAGTGGATAGCTCTCAGCTTACTAGCGAAAATATTTATGAACTATTATGGTGTTTATCAACTGCAATAGCATTGTTATTATTATGCAATATTATTATTGCACAAAAATATGTCTTTCTTTTTGTTTCTCTGTAGGAGCAAGCATTTAATTGAGTATCTCATCCATAATATTATGATTTCTTTTACTCAGATATGTTAAATAAGATACGTTAAAACGCCTTTCTATTCCATATGGTTTTCTATAGAAAAATGAAAGTCATTTTCGCATGCCTCATATACTTCAAATGCATGAAACATCAACCACTTTTTTAAAATCATTAAATTTATATATAAATATAGATTTTATATATTAATTTACAATAAATAGTTTACATATACATACATACATACATACATACATACATATATATATATATATATATATACATATATATATATATATATATATATATATATATATGTGTGTGTATATATATACAGGGTGTAACGAAACTCTTGGGCAAAACTTTAAGGGGTGATAGTACACATCAAGACAAACAATATTATATAAGAAACTTAGGGTCCCAAACGTCTTCCAAAGGAGATAGACGCCATTAAAGTTTAGGGTCCGAAATTTCAAATGATTATAAAAAACGGAAAAATGGGTCAATTTGTTAGCGGTTTTAGCTAAAATTATTCTTTTTGTCAGTTTTTTCTTGAAAAATAAATTTGAAGATAAAGTAAATAAAAATGTCGATAGAGGGCGCTTTAGACTTTGGAGTAACGAACAACTATTTTTTACCGTTATTTTTTTTATCACATTAAATGCTTTCAAAAGCTTAGCCTTAAACTTAAATTTTGAGCTCAAAATCTGATTCGTTGGGGGTGGTTAAGTAGCGCAAACGGAATTGTGTTCAGGAGTTGAATTTTGAAACTCCCTCCCTCCTGAACAGAGTTCAGTTATTCCCAATCTTGGTGTCATAGGACTTTGTGTCGTATACCAGGCAGCAACTACTACCTCCTAGACGTAAAATACTAGAGAGGGATGATAAAATTTAAAAATTTATTCATAATACTAGACATGAGCAATTTCTCCTCTCGAAATAAATAAAAAAAAACAATTTTATGTACGCACGTCGTGCGCATGAATGAAGGTTGAATGAATGATGACACGTAGAAAATGGTACACGCATGATTTTCTTGTGGAATCACAAAAACTGCTCGAAAGAGCGCGCACCAGCAAGGATGCAGGCCTCACACCGCCGGCGGAGGGACTTTCGAACATTAGCAAATACCCTGGGCATCTCCCGGATATCGCCTGCTACGACGGCAATTCTCGCAACCAGTTCCTCGTTGGAGTCGACAGGGTTTGCATAAACAAGACTCTTATGGCCCCAGAGGAAGAAGTCTAGACAGGAGAGGTCAGGCGAGGGTGCCGGCCAATTTACCGGACCACCCCGTCCAATCCATCGCCCTGGATATGCTGTATCTAATGCACTTCTCACATTTGCGCTGAAATGTGCAGGCGCTCCATCATGTTGGAACCACATACGAGCCTTTATTTTGGCTGGAACACTTTGCAGCAGAACTGGAAGCACCTCTTGTAGGAATACCAGATACGTTCCGCCGTCCAGGCGCCTTGGCAGAAGATATGGCCCGATCAAATGATCGTCTGTTATGAATAACTATTTTTATTTTTTGTCATCCCTCTCTCGTTTATTTTACGTTTAGTGGGTAATAGTTGCTGTCTGGTCTACGACCGAGCATCCAAAATCGTGAATAACAACTGCGTACAGGGGAGGAGGGGGGGGGGTTCAAATTTCACCTCCTGAACACTGTTGAGTTTTCGCGACATAACAACCCCCAACGATTCAGATTTTGAGATCAAAATTTAAGTTTAAGTCTAAGTTTTTGAAAGCATTTAATCTGATACAAAAAATAACAGTAAAAAATAGTTGTTTGTTACTCCAAAGTCTAAAGCGCTCTCTATCGGCATTTTTTTAACTTTATCTTTAAAATTTATTTTCCAGAAAATCTTGACATAAAGAATAATTTAAGCGAAAACAGCAAATTAATCGACAAATTTTCCCGTTTTTTATGATCATTTGAAATTTTGGACCCTAAACTTTAATGGCGTCTATTTCCTTTGGAAGACGTTTGGGACCCTAAGTTTCCTATATAATATTGTTTGTCTTGATGTGTAGTATCACCCCTTAAAGTTTTGCCCAAGAGTTTCGTTACACCCTGTATATATATATGTATATATATATATATGTATATATATATATATATATATATATATATATATATATATATATATATATATATATATATATATATATATATATATATATATATATATATATATATATATATATATATATATATATATATATATATACACTATCAGACATTTTATCAAACTAGATTTCTTATCAGACTACTAAACACATGATATCATGCTGAAAATAATTTTCAAAGCTAGCAGATTTTATAAAAAATCTTTTCGTCGTATAAAAACATAAAGATAGAATCAGAAGATTTAAGACCTATTTCCTACTTTGAAGAGGTTTGAAGTTTTCTTTGATGTTTTCCGGCAGTCGGTTCTAGCTCTTTAAATAGATTCCCGTCCGTGCGAAGGATGTCTATTCATAAGCAGGAAGCACTATCCCCGTTTTCAGTGTTGGGGTTGATGTGAGTTTTCAAATTTTGATCTTTAAAATTAGAAATTTGTATTCATGAAGTTTAACTGGGATCATGACAAGTGCGGTTATATACTAGGTCAATGTAAATATTGCCTTGAAGACAACTTATAACAGTCTAAAAATAATCTTTATATATATGTCTGATGATGTCCCGCGTAAGTTGAAATCAAAAGCTTTATTACCATTTAGATAGCTCAGGAGTAAATGCAAAAAAGTTATTTATTCGATTATGATATTTTCTTTTCGTTAAAATAATGGTACATATATATACATATACATATGTATTTGTAAAAACGCAACTTGAGGTTAAATCAAATGATTTATTTAACTTTCGCAAATAGCCAGTGCTTCTACATCTACTATAAAAACATATATAACCCCATAAATGTTACTTTTGCAATTTAATCCCAAACTTTGTTTTAATTAATGCCAGAAAGACTGTTTAGGATATATAAGAGGTAAATAAAGTTATTAAATTTAACTCACAACTTTCTGAAGCATTGTCTCTAATGGATCAATTTTCCACGGGTAAAAAAGTTATAAAATTTAATCTTGCTATTTTTGATACCCTTTCTTCCAGAGATAAATCAAGTTATTAAATTTAATCTCCTACTTTTCGAAAACTTTTTTTCCAGAGGTAAATAAAATTATTAAAGAATTGGATCTCACTTCTTTTTGAAGTATTGTTTCTAATAGATAAGTTTACCTGGAGTAGGAAATAGGATCATGGGATTAAAAGAGGACAAAATGCATAAAACTGCCTAATATGCGGAGTTTACAACCCAAGAAGTGGACTAAACCAAGGTCCAAAGCTACCAGCATGCTGGAGATTTATATTTTTGCTGTGAAAGAGGGGTTTTTAATCTTCTTGGAAATGAGCACATATCTTCGTTATAGCTTTCAAACTAGTTTTCTGTAATTATGATTCCTAAATTTAAATACACCATTAAAAATTTCCCAATCAACTTCTTCCACTAAATTACCCCTACTTAAGGCTTCGATGTACTAACCCCATTGGATTCGCTCACCTCAATGTTAACCTATGGAGAAAATTTGCCCACGGATTGCCGACTTGGATTCAAAGATTTTTTTTTATATTGTACTCCGTCATAGAGAAAAAAAATTTACATTTGTGTAAATTTTTGTTTTTTTAGAAAAATGCAATTAATATTTTAAAATTTAAATTATTCAGGGAAAAATCTGGTATAGTGTGTTTTAAACGCTCATAAATTCCTTCGGTGGACGAAATTTATAAAATGAATCTTGTAGCGCTTTGCAGAAAAGTTCAGGCTATCTGACAATACTAATTTTATTTGATTATCAGCATTTATGTACCTGTAAATAGTTGACAAAAATATATTTTAAATAAAAAATTTGGGGGCAGCGCTTAACCCACCCCCCCTATATAGAGAGAGCCATTACGATCTCTCAAAATGTCAATCCTAAGGGGGGTGGAATTCTTGAACTGTCAACTGGACTCCTCCCACCACAAGAGTCTGCAAGAAAAGGAAAAGGGAAATACGTTATTTTTCTTAGTACATAGCAGCCTTAAATAACTACTAGACGTAACATAAGGCATCCTGGTATGTTTGCTACTATGTTTCAGTTTCAAGTAAATGACGTCCCATAATCATTATAGTATGAAAAGCTTTAAAAATAACTTTTTGAATTAATCAGCGAAAATGTAAATCGAAATCGTCACAACTCTGTTTCAACGAGAAATATGCAACTCCTTACATAATAACTTTTAAGCATCATTATACATCGGCATATTACTTTTGCAAAATTAAGAGTTGTAGTTTTTTTTTTTTTTAGTTATCATTTCTGTCAAATGAAGGTAATAGATATGGATATTTTTACATTTTGTATTGATCATATATAAATATCATATTTAGATTGCTGCGTACATTCATGGCATTTAAAGATGCTGTGTACTAACCCTATTGAATTCACTCATCTCAATGTTAACCTATGGGGAAAATGTTTTTACTATTGACAGCTATATGAAACTGGTAATCCAATAAAAATGGTATTTTCAGAGAGCCTGAACTTTTTTGCACTTTGCAAAATTCATTCTATAAATTTCGTATATTCTATAAATTTTATTCTATAAATGTTATTTCCCGAATAATTTAAATTTTAAAATATTATTTTCATTAAAAAAAAAGAATGATGCCCCAAGGTATAAAATTTCTCTCTATTACGGAGTACATTTAAAAAAATTTTGTAAATCCAAATCGGCTATGCATGGACACATTTTCTCCATAGGTTAACACTGAGGTACACAGCAATTTTAATTTTCATGTAGTAATTTTCATGTCATTTTAATGTTCCAAGATGTATCGATAGACAGTTTTTTAAAATATTCATCGTTGACTTATCTGCTTGTCAAAAAAATTAAAGCATATTTTCTTGTTTAGGTGGGCAGTATTTTCATGTAAACTATGTATATATATATATACATATATATATATACATAGTTTTGTACTGTAGAAGTGAATTTGTTTTACACTTCTTCAGTTCGGAAAATACATTTCTTGTACTTATACTACACTAGCTGAAACCCCACACTTCACTACGGAGTACATTCAAATTAAATACAACGGTAAATGTATGCAATTAATGCCAAATATATATATATATATATATATATATATATATATATATATATATGTAATAAGTACGACGATCAATGAATACAATTGATGTAAAAAAAAGAAAAAAAATATATTTATAAAAAAATCGTAAGGGATATTTTTATAGACAAAATAATGTAGAAGAAAATATTCTCATTAAATCTAATAGGAGATGATAAAGAATATAGTACAATTAATATAGTACAGTTTGAGGATCATATCTTTTACTGTATTTTAATATTTTATTGGATAATTTCCAATTGTCTGCCCCATTAACGACGAAAAAAATATTTTTTTGTCTATTTAGTTGTTATGCACGTGACGATAAATTTATTTAAGTACCAAAAATGAAATCACGTGATCAGCATTTAATAAATTAAATTCTAAAAATTAATCTTTAAAAAAATCACTGAAAATCAGAAAATGGAGGTAAAGATTTGAAAAAGATTTCATTTTAAAGTAATTGTCATGATCTTTCTCTTTAAATTTTATAACCCTCAAATTATTATTTTAAATGCAAACTTTAAAAAAGTTACAAAAACAGCTTAAAAATTTAATTTAAAAAAAATCTAAGAAGAATTTTTCAAAAATCTTAGTGCTCCCCTACACTATAAGATGAATCGCCATGCAAAATTTCAGCTCTTTAGGTCTAGCGATTTGGTCTGTGCGTCGTATGTTATTCAGTCAATCATTCAGTCAGTTGCGAAACTGTTTTATATATATAGATTAGCATCATACCAGGATGATACTCAGCACTGAATATTCTATATTTTAAAACTATTTAGTTAGCTTTAGGGGAAAAAGGCCCGTGTTATTCTTTCGGCTTGACTAATACTGCTGCCATCTAATAAAGTTCCTTGCGAAATTATACATTGTTACACTTTGTATATAATCTGAAGCTTAGCGCCGTTGAGATGCTTCTACAAATCACCTAAGCAAGGAATATAGAAGGGATATATGTTCCACATTTTTAGAACCATTTACGTCTTGTGTATTATCTTATGAGTATCATGTCTAGACAAGTTTTAATGCTAAAAATACAAAAATTCGATGTATCTAGTGAAAGATAAATTTTAAATTATATTCGTAGATGTGAAATTTTGTATTTTTGATATTTTTAAGATGTCTTGGGCTTATGATTTATATGGAGCAGAATATTAAGGATTGCATAAGAGATATTTTTTATCACACATATCCGCACTGCCGGGAATATTAATAAAGATAAAAATAATTAGTTTGCAAGAAAATTGCTAAACATGCAGTAGATTTCTTGTGAACTTCACATTACAGTGATATATAACTGTTCAAAAGTAATCTTTTAGTGATGCCAAATTTATTCCTTCTATAATGCTGAAACAGCGTCGTTATATAACGACGCTGTCATCATAATTCATATATATATATATATATATATATATATATATATATATATATATATATAAGACATAGTTGAAAGAGAAAAAACAGTATGAGCACTAAAACTACTTGCAGCCAGGAACTAAAGACATGAAATGATAAGAATGAAAGAGGTTTTTAACAGCATCTCTTCATCGGCGGTGTCGATACTGTCTAAAAACCAATGGATTGTTTCCGATAAGTATGATCTAAACAATAAACATAGTTAGACACCGTACAATCCATGAGAAACTGTAGAATTAAATAAAGAGTGACTTATTCATAGAACACCAAGCCTGGCGCTAGACAGAGTGGAAGTTAAGAATAGGTAACCGCAAGATGACTGGCGTCACAAAACTTGCAACCAAGGAGCAAATGGAAACACAGAAACTGTCTTACTATAGAGACTGTGTTTTAGGACAATTATACCTAAATTAAATTAGTTTTTTATTATTATTACGAAGAGTAATTTATTATTATTTTATTTTTAGTAGTTATTTACTCTAATTAAACTTATTTTTATGATTTACTTATTAATTGCAACAGAACAAACATATATATATATATATATATATATACACACACACACACACACACATATATATATATATATATATATATATATATATATAT